>CM050170.1:77886457-78241738 GCA_027410445.1 Discoglossus pictus | reverse complement strand
GAAGGTTGTAACTGTAACTGGCACTATAGTATTATTATTTGGGTGTTTGTTTTTTAATTGATAGTCTTTAAAAATACTTTTGTTTTGTAAAGGTCAGTGTTGTTGGTGTTGTGATTTTGTTATGTCACTTTTCTTACTTTTATTGTTGTGCTCTGCACTGATGCTGCTTCCGCTGGGGTTGAAAACAGTATCAATATTCTGTTTTGTTGTGTAAACCGTAGCAATCTGCTGTTTTGTTGTGCTCTGCTGGAGCTAGGGTTATAAACAGTGGCGCTGGAGAGTGGGAGGCACGCTACTGTGCAGCCCTGGCGCAGCATGTGCGCTCTTGACCTGACAGTGATGTGCTCTGGAGCGTGTTTTGTCTTGGCTCAACAATAACGCATAAGGTCCAGAGTAATTAGAGTGAGCTTGCATGGTGGTCTAATTTGCCTGTCCCCACCCAGTTTTCCCAGAATGCCGTGCATCAACTGTATTTCTGAAAAATTTGAGCAGGAAATAAGTTTATGAACATATTTTTTAAACATTCAAATAGAATCGCAAATGTACTATTCCTTTTACGGTAGAGGGCTTCTATCACTCTTCAGATCACCATAAGTGAAACGATTGCTATAGTGAAGTATATATAAATATATTGCAATGAATTGCCACCAGAGGTCAGAATAGAGCACGTCACAATTTCTCCCCTGGAGTGAGACGGTTAACACGCAGCTTAAAAGGCATGGGTGTGGCTGCAGTAGAGGCCTTCATCCAGGGAAAGATTGTTTGGAAGCTGTGAAAAGGCTGCAGTCTGCAGAGCAGAGCAGGAGCTCAAGAGAGAGACCCATAGAGGTGAACACCCAGGCTCAGCTCAGAGAGAAAGCTGAGAGAGAGATATTCAGAGAGGTGGATACCCAGGATGGAACAGAGCTTTTAGAGATACGGTGGAAAGACATTGGGAATCCTGGACTTCAGAGAGTAAAGGCCAGTACCCGGTGGTTATAAAACTGAGTTTGGACTGTGTGCTACAGTTAGGCTGAATGAAGCTGAATTCATTTGCTGTTTACTTCGTGTTTATTTCTGTTGTTTGCCGACAATTATCCAGTAAAAGCCTTATAAAACATAAAAAGGGCTCCAGAGTACTCCATTGTGGAAACTAAGGCACTGAATCCCTGACGTGGCAATGACCAGTCACATATGGTGGCAGTGGTGGGATAATAATGGAGGAACTATTGAAAGCCCTGTGCCAGAAAGTGGGTGGATCATGTCAGCAAGGAAACCAGCAGAAATGGCTGAGTGAAATTGAAGGAGACAGAGCCCATGCTGCAAATATTGCTAAACTAAGAGATGCTGCTGCATGTCTAAGAGAGTCCACAGAGAAATGTCAGAGACAAGCAGAAGAGGGTAGAATCCGCATGAGTGAGGCCACAGAGAAATGACAGAGACAAGCGGAAGAGGACAGAGTCCGAATGAGAGATTTTTTGAAAGCACAGAAAGCGCAGCTGCAGCAACTGAGGTCTGCAACAAACACAGTGGTTCCAGAGTAAAGTGGAACTATGAGTCCTAATCACTTCCTAAAGAACATGACAAGTAAGGATGATGTAGAAACATATCTTCTGGATTTTGAGAAAATTGCCACTAGGGAAGGTTGGCCTAAGAAGCACTGGGCAACACTCCTTTGTCCCTATCTGTGTGGAGAAGAGCAGAAAGTATATGGTGTCTTGTCTGAGGAAAAGGCAACACAATTGTTGTAGAGAAAGAAGAAATCATTTACAGAGTAGGAGTGAAAAGAGTACAGAGATTGCACTCCTGGGATTTTTTTTTTGACAGACAGGCTTATGACTACCCAAGGATAATGCTTGTCTGCCCAAGTTTAAAATGCAGTTTGCCTGTTAAGGGAAGGCAAACCAAACTTGATGCAGAAGGAAATCTGGTGGATGTCAGCGAGAGGGCAAAAATCCACCAAGTTCAGTATTAAGAATGAGACTGCAGGAGCCGTGAATGAGACTGCAGAGAAAGCAAATGAGAATGCTGGAGAGCTAAAAATGACTGCAGAGAGAGCAAGTGAGACTGGCGATAAAGCAAATGAGACTGCAGAGGGAGCAAAAGTGACTGCAGAAAAAGCAAGTGAGAGAGCAAAAGTGACTGCTAAGATGTCACAAGAGACTGCTGATGTGGCGCACAAGACTGCAGAGGGCACTAAAAGGACTGCAGAGAGAGCAAGTTGGACTGCAGAGAGCGCAAGTGGGACTGCAGAAAGCGCAGGTGAGACTGCAGAGAGAGCAAGTGGGACTGCAGAGAGAGCAAGTGGGACTGCAGAGAGCGCAAGTGGGACTGCAGAGAGCGCAAGTGGGACTGCAGAGAGCGCAAGTGGGACCTGCAGAGAGCGCAGGTGAGACTGCAGAAAGCGCAGGTGAGACTGCTGAGAAAGTAACAGAGGCTGCTGGTGCAGCTAAAGAACCTTTTCCCCTGGAGCAAGATAATATAAAAGCAACTAAAGTTATGAGCAGCGATCAAGGAGAAAGAGAAAAAGGGTTGTCACGGACGGAGTGCAAAACCAGCCTCCGTAAGAAACATGGTGATCAAGTCATTGGTGAAGATCTAAATCCAAACAGATGCAGAGATCTTATGGGTAAGCGCAATGAAGATGCCTCCATGAGAAACCTGGACAGACACAGCCACCTGTCCTTGGTGCATACTCCTGAAGTGGAGACATCCAGGGAGGACCTGAAGAAAAAGAGAGAGGAAGATATTCTTCAGTTGAATATACAGCCAGAGATTCAGTGTCAGCAGAGTGAACTGGATTCACAAGCTAATGAGGAGAAAGACAGCTGAAGGAAGCAAAGAAAGATGAAAAGCTGGAAGCCTTGGAGGCAAAGTAAGTAGAAAAACAGAAAAGATGAAGACAAATGGTTAAAAGAGAAAGAAATATGGGTGAAGCTGGGGGTTGCTGAAACCACAAGCCTTCTTCAGAAACACAAAATTCAAAAGGCTACTGAGGTGTGTAGTAGCCTATGTGTTGACTGTAAGCCTGAAGTTGCTGAACAGCTGGAGACGTTCCAGCAAAACCAAACATCTGAGAAATCCTTCCTGACAGAGATAGAGAGTCGCAGACCTTGCAGGATTGGAAGCACAGTAGTACCAAGTATGCCAACTGTGAACAGAAAGAAAGAGGAGGTGCAGATCCAAGCGCAAGAAGCAACCCTGAGAGAGAACATGCCTTTGGAGTCTATGTAGGATACTGTACCAGAACAGAAGCAAGATGGCTATATGAAGTTTGGTGAGAATTATCAATCAGCCAATCGTAGTACCTAGAACAGAGGGATCCAGGTTATCTCTACTTACAAACCACAGGCTCAGAACGGTTTGCAGAAATGTGCAGTAAATTGTGAGTAAAAGAGGGAAGAGAGACAGGCCAAGAAGTTGCTTTTCCATAATAAAAACGATGTCGATAAACCTAACGAGGGAGAATTGGAGACCCTACAGAAAGGGCTGACTAAGGGAGCCAGACAAGGTCAAAGTGTTACAGAGTCTGACCTGGAGTTGTACAGATTGACAGCAGAGAGTCAGCAGTTATTTAAGCCAGACACCAACCCCAGTCTGGTTGAATTGAAGGAGCAACTGAATAAAGTGAAAGAGTGTGCAAGAGAGAAAGGAGCAAAACTTCCTATGATGGAGGATACCATCAACAGTGCAGTAAATGAGAGCAGAGATATCACAGTACAGGTTGAGGAGCAGATTCACAGAGCACAAGGAGCCATGTGATCAATCGTAGATCATGGGAGTTACAGAAGAGACACTGTGCTTTAGTCCAAAGTTTCAAAGAAAGTCTTCCTGAGATGCAAGCCCAGGACTGCCCCAAAATGGTTAGGAAGCGGAAGACTGATGCCTTTATCTCAAAGTTGTGGAGAAATCAAATGGATGGATTTTCACTGAGATGTAGCTAAAAATGTTCAGAGGGACAAAAAAGAAATAAAGTACAAAGCTTCAGAGATAACCATGGTGTCAAAGGATGGTTACTTTACAAAGTGTGATCATGTTTCTACCAGTTCAAAGAAGAGTTTGAGACAGCTGGAAGAGCGGTAGCTTCGGCGTTTATGAGAAAGTCTCACTGGTGCCAAATTCATAGGAAGAGTGTGGAGAGATGGCAGGTGGTACAGAAGGCGTTGGCTAGCATACACGGCCTCACAGAGTTGGACGCTCAACCCCATGGTGTCAAGCTGGGCTGGGAGATATGTGATAAAGTGCCACCAGAGGTCAGAAGAGAGCACTTCCCAATTTCTCCCGAGGAGTGAGACTGTTAACACACAGCTTAAAAGACATGGGTGTGGCTGCAGTAGAGGCCTTCATCCAGGGAAAGATTGTTTGGGAGCTGAGAAAAGGCTGCAGTCTGGAGAGCAGAGCAGGAGCTCCAAAGAGGTGGACACCCAGGCTCAGCTCAGAAAGAAAGCTGAGAGAGAGAGAGAATGATTTATCAGAAGAAGTTTCCAACTGTCTCAAAGATAATGTCATGTAATACATGATGCCTTTTATATAAGTAAATATCAAAGGACAACAGTAATACCATAACAAAAGAAGGCACTGGTAGTTGATAAAATTTAAATTTAATAATTTATAATGGCAAAATTAAATACATTTTCAAAGATTAGAATAATAGCTTCCAGGTTTGCCCCACTCTAATAAGGAAATTAAGGGAGGGGGGAAGGGTTCGCATAAGAGAAAGATCTTAAGGGTTTTAAGAACAATCAGTTTTGATGACAGAATAAACAATGATTCATAAACTGACCCCACAGCAAAAACTCGTAGTCAGTGGAAACTTCTTTAACATCAGATGTATTCAACCAATGACTATCATTGTGTTAAAAGGAGCAGTATTTAATATTAAAGTTACTTTAGCTACATAAAATGTAGCTACACAAAGCCATCTTTCCCTTTGACCTTATTGTGGGTGTATACTTGCATAAGCCGAGTCTGACATTTGAAAGTAAAAAATTAAATACTGCTTTTTTAACTAATTGAACCTGAATTTTATTAATGGTCTCATATATGTCTAGTTCCTGTTGTTAGATCCTATAAAAATGAAATCATATATTTTTTTGTTAAATGGATTTATTGAGTTCAAGGTCAGTAATAATATGTAATGTTTTTTCTTTAAATGTCATTTAAATCACCACTGTAACTGTCCAATAATATGAACATTTTATTACTTGTGTGAATAACAAATATATATTCTCATCTATTTTAATGCATTTATTATTGAGAGTGTGACAGTGCTATGATCCTACTGCTTCAGTTGGGCTCAGGAAGATCTTAGATCAATCTTATCCAGTAGGTCACAAGGTTCTTTGGAAAATCCCTGTTAGCAAGATTGAGCTCCGCACAGCATATAACCACCGGTACCCAGAAAGCAATTCAGCAGTACACTCTCAATGAATTAGCAGCAAAGTATCAGACAGGGTCCTTTGCAATAATTCCCTTGTTTTGAATTATTATCTTCCCACAATAAACCATACACATTGCTAATGTGTATAGTTGTCCATCCATCAAAAAGAAATAAAGGGGCGTGTCCAACTTTCAGAGCAGGCAGACATGTTCCACTGCAGCTCTGCACCTCACAACTATAAAATAGGGGAAAATATCCCAATTTTGGGGAACAAACCCCTGAAAAATAGGACACAATGATTGAGGAACAAGAAAGGATCAATTAGATACCAAAATTACAAACAGGGTGTGAGAACTTTACAGCCCGTGGCTAAGGCCTACCGCATCTGGCCCTCAACAGAGAGACTCCCTGTGTTCCCCATGCTCAGGCTAATCTCCCTAACACCGGATAAGAGGAGCCTGGGACACCTCAAGTCCACAACTACCTGCAAGAGAAGTGGAGCGGTGAGTCCCCAACCGAGAGAGGGAAGTGTGAGTACCCAAAGCAGGTCAGCCTGCTAGGGAGGGTAGAGGTGGTGAGAGGTCTGACAGTAGCAGAAGGGAAAGATCCGCTAGGACGCCGCTGTCATCCGCCATACAAGCTAAAAGGGTCTGCCCAGGGGCTCACACGTGGTTGGAGCGGTGGCCATTTTACATACCTTGGAGTGGAGAAATAGGCCTCATTGTGGAGCCATTTTGACTCACCCTGGGCACAAGAGACCTGGATATATAAATAAATGTAAATAGTCTAGACCTAGAGGAGGAAAGAGGGCAGGCACTGTTACACACAAGCCCATAAAGACACAATATAAGTTGCCATTACACAGGCATTCAAGAGTTGAAAAAAAAAAAAAAAAACACAACCAGCAGAGATACTGCTCACAGCCTGGGGACATAAACCTCTGCAAAACTGTATTGTAACAATCAAGGGCTGTTAAAAAGAAACCTGGCCCTAATGGAAGGGTGCAGTAGAGAGGAGAAGGAGGCAGAGGCGATCATAAACATGGCTTAAAACACCGCTGCAAGCCCGGGTCCCACCTACTAACTCTACAAATGTACCATTATCTTATGACCCACACAGAAGCCCAGAATTTCTACATAATGTGGGAACAGTAAATAACAGGAATCCTACATTGTGTTTGCCCCACTATCAAGGCCGTCACTGCTTGCCAAAGCACTGTATTGAGATATAAATAGAAATAAAGAATTGTGACACTGATAATACAGACCAACCTCTGGGCCGGAAACATGGTTAAGCCCAAACGGTCAGAACCCTCCAAAAATATTAAAGACCACTTCCAAATATCCATGGCCAATCAAAAACAAGCCCCAGATAATAGCCCAGCAGAATCAGGATCTCCTGAATCAGAGATGGAACAAGCTGGTAATACCTCAATGGACATCCCAGCAAAGTCCATGGCACAGATAGCTGATCTTATGCAAAGTAAATTAGACAAAGTCAAGAATGAGCTTAAAAAAGAGATTCATGACCTGGGCCAAAGGACCCATCTCTTAGAAACTCTGGTGGATGATATTGGAGAAGCTCAGCACCAGATGGGATCGGCTATAACAGAACACTCCTCGCAAATGGCAGAAATGGCCGAGAAACTAGAGGACATGGATAACCGGAGCCGAAGACATAATTTGAGACTGAGGGGGATACCCAGAGCAGTGACGGACCTCATGCCTTATATCCAGGCCACATTTAATTCTCTGACCCCAACGTTGCCAGAGGCGGACTGGGAAATTGAGAGGGCGCATAGAGCCCTGGGGGCATCATCAGCTCCTAATGTTCCCAAAGATGTGAGGATACATCTACTACGCCAGAGGGCTAGAGATGCTATATTGGGAGCGGCAAGAAAATGCAAAGAAATCAAAGGACCAGATGGCTCCGTACTACAAGTATATGCGGATTTGTCTCCCAACACCCTCTTGAAAAGAAGACAAATGAGGCCGGTCCTGACAGTTTTACAACAACACAAGATTGCATACAGATGGGGATTCCCCTTTGTACTTTTGTTTCAGGTGAAAGGAACTTCTTATTCTCTCAAAACACTAGAAGAGTGTATGCAAATACTACAAAACTTGGGTTTGGTCACGGCAACAGAACAAGACTTGCAGCAACAAAACACTCCACGAAGGAGCCCAAAGAGGCAGTGGCAAGACACTCCATTCTCGCAAAGGCGCAAAAAAGGGCCCATAGCAGGAGAACTCCCTCCGAGATTACAAACAGGGAGATCTTGAACTGGCCAGACCCTGGCATAGGGAATTTGGACTGTTTGGAGAAGACAAAAGGTCTTTATACTTCCGATTCATGGACTATTAAGGATATAGAGACTTTAACCTAAAGGACCTAGTCAATGGGGTTAAGGGTACAAAAATATTTAACTAGGGAAAACAGCATATTCTCTAGAATTAGAATTTGGGAGGGTAGAAATGATAGAGAGAAGTTTAAATTAATAGAAAGAAATGTATCTCTACGGTTTAAAAGAGTAAGGACTATAAGCAAGGGGTGAAGGGGTTTCATGCTTAACGAAGGGAAAGGTAAATGATATGTCTTCTAAGGCCTTGTAAAAAACTGCAATTGTTGGGATGAAAAAAAAAAAAAAGAAAAACTGAATTCTAATATATAACGGAAACAAAGAGGGACATTTATTATACATTTTTACTAAAAATAGGACTTAGAGGCCCTGCTGGAGTTGAAAATAGCAATTCCCATTTCCCCTTGAGTATAAGACAAAATGAAGACAGGGATACGAAGAAGGGACACATTAAGGGACATAAAAACGGTGAATCTAGTTAGAACAAGAAATTTCCCAAGGTTAGAGGAATACAAGGAAAGAGAGATGAGGACAACAGAAATCTTTACCAAAGGGTAGCAGGGAAGGATAAAGGGGTTCCCTTGCTAATAGATTCCTAAAAAGTTAAGGGGGTATACCATACAAACAACACTTTTAGTAGCAAGAGGGATTGAAATAAACAGCAGAGGGGTGAGAGCATGAGAAGCTACCATAGAAGGGGGGAAACTAGCTGAGGAAAAGGGCAGGGGCAGTGGGAAAGACCAAAAGGTGGGACCCTGCAGCAGACCAAACAAAGGATGTTAAGGGGGGGATAACACAGCAATTTAGTGTAGTTCCACCTATTGTGCACTCCTCGTACTGGCATGGCGGAGACAGGGGAGGTCCTCCCTCCTCAGGCCAGACTTGCAAAGACACATCTTCAAAGATGGTGGGGAATGAGCACGGGTGTCCTAAGACACACAGAAAGTTTCAGTTTAGTTGAAAATGTTTGTGTTATTTTCTGGTTATTAACTTTTTTGGCAGTAACAAAGAATCGATATCTACAACTCAAAGGTGCAGTAGGAAGGGTCTTCTTTGGGCCAGCTTCTTCGATGGTCCATGGACCAGCTGATTTAAAAGGGAGTACTATTTTTATGCTCTATCCTTTCCCTGGGACGGATGGCTAGAGTAGGATACACATTCATAACTCACAACCTCAGGGGGTTCAATTCACCCTTCAAGAGGAGGAAAGCCTTCCTAACATATAAAATCCATAATCCGGCAGCCATTTTCCTCCAGGAAACTCATTTCAAGCTGAATAGTGTTCCTAAGTATATGCATAGAAATTATCCTAACATATATGCTACCACACAAGCTACAAGAAAGGCGGGAGCGGCTATCCTGCTGCACAAGGATTTCCCCTTTATTCTTAGTAACAAGACAATACATGATACCAGAATTACACTTATATCATTATACTCTACAAACTCATCCCCTCATAATTGTCTCTTGCGACTACTTCGTTACCTAGGGACTCAGGAATTAGGACACATCATCTTAGGGGGGGACTTGAATTTAGTGATTAAGCCTGCACTGGATCGTTCAGGGACTTATTCGGGAGACAAGTTTTCCAAAAAATTGGACCTAATACAAACCCAATTAAGGAGATTGCAGATGACAGATATATGGAGAGAGAGACACCCTATGGACAGGGAATATACATTTTTCTCCCAGGTACACCAGACTTATTTGAGAATAGATACATTCCTAGTGGGGACAAACCTAATTGATCAAACTGAAGGGGTAGAGATACACCCGTGCCCTTGGTCAGACCATTCTTATGTACGCCTCACAGTTCAGCTGGGGGGGGGGGGGGGGTCCTGGGGGGCGCCAGGGGATGGAGACTGAACGAAATGCTATTAACCCAACCTCATCTGAGAGATCAAGTAGCGACGGCTTTGGACTCATACTTTACAGAAAATATGACTGGAGGTATAACTCCAGACTGGGTGTGGCTGGCTCATAAAGCCTGCATTAGAGGGACATGTATTCAAATCGCAGCCCAACATAAAAAACAACAAAGCCAAAAAGAAAGGACTGCGAAGGAAAAAACAACGCTAGAAAGGATGAACCAACAAAATCCGACGATGGCGTTACGGCAACAGATAGAGTTAGTGAGAGTTGAATTAGATCAAATTTTATCAGAAAAGACTGAAAGAGCCTTGCAATTTACGGGCCAGCAGTTCTATGCTAGGGCGAACAAGCCAGATACCATGCAGGCCAACAAGCTAAAAAATAAAATAGCCCAATCAAAAATTTATCAGATAAAAGACCCGCAAGGACAAACAACATCTAGCCCTAAGAAAATTCAGGAAGTGTTTAAAAACTTTTTTAGCAAGCTGTATACCTCCTAAGGCTCAACAGGAGAAGCCCCCATAAGGGACTTTTTACATTCATGTGACCTCCCCAGCTTGACAGAGGAGGACAATTGTTTGATTAACTCCAAAATCTCACTAGAGGAGGTGAACCAGGTTATACAGGAGGCGAAGGTGGGCAAGTCCCCTGGACCGGACGGATTTACGGCACAATATTATAAGACTTTTTCTCACACCCTAACCCCACACTTAACTACATTCTTTAACTATATTCTCAAGGGCAAATCAATCCCAGCGGAATTTAACCAAGCCGAATTGGTCTTTTTTCCAAAAGAGGGTAAAGATGAACTAGAAGTGAAAAATTTTAGACCCATTTCATTACTTAACATTGATTTAAAACTTTTGACAAAGATTATGGCCAACAGAGTAGCAGGATTTCTCCCCAAGTTGGTCCGCCAAGACCAGGTAAGCTTCATTCCCCACAGACAGGCGGGGGACAATATCCGCAAGGTAACTAATCTAATCTATATGGCCCAGCAACAACATTCTACCTTATGCATGTTGGTCCTTGATATAGAAAAAGCCATTTGACACTGTAGAGTGGCCCTACTTATGGGAGGTGCTTGCAAAATTTGGTTTCACGGACACTTTTATAAACTTGCTTAAAACACTTTATCAGAAGCCAAGGGCGCGAATCAAATTGTCGGGTCCGAATAATGAAACTATAGATATACAGAGGGGCACTAGACAAGGATGCCCACTCTCTCCTCTACTATTTGCCTTGGTAGTGGAGCCGCTGGCCCAGAAAATTAGGACATCTACTCAGATAAGGGGAATGCAGGCTGGCCCAACACAACTTAAAAGCAGTTGGTTTGCGGATGATGTGTTATGTACAATCACCAACCCCATAACATCGATTCTGGCTTTATTTGAAATACTCGACAGTTTTGGTTTGATGTCAGGTCTTATATTAAACGCGACCAAAATAGAGGTACTAGCGGTGAACCTAACCCAGGAAGAGGAGATATTTTTGAGAGAAAAGTATCGGTTTACATGGCCAAAGACCCATATTAGGTATCTAGGGATCAATCTTACAAAAAACTTGGGGGACCTTTACAAATTTAACTATGAACCTCTTATCAAACAATTAAAGAATGACATGAACTCATGGTCCAAACACAAACTATCTTGGTCAGGACGGATACATTCTGTAAAATTGAACCTGTTACCAAGAATTCTCTATTTGTTCCGGTCCCTACCGGTTAGATGCCCGGAAAAGGAGTTAAGACAATTCCAAAAAGTAATTTTCCAATACATTTGGCAATATAGACCGCATAGAATAGCGAAACAGATAATGACTAGACATAAGAGTTGCGGTGGCCTATCATGCCCTAATCTTATACAGTATTATTGTGCAGCCCAATTAGCAATCATTCCTAGGATTCATTACCGGGAACATAAACCAGGTTGGGTCTACATAGAAGACCAGGAATTACAACCCTACACATGGGAACAAGTCATTTGGCTAAAAGATCCACTGGCAGCGCTGAGAAGGCTGCAAAACCCGATAATCAGATTGTCGCTGCAGTGCTGCAAATGGGCTCAGACACACTATGGGATTCTAGGTCAGTTCTCCCCCTTGGCTCCCCTGATACCACACCCGGAGTTCCGGACTCCGTTATCTGAACGTTCTAGAGAATGGTGGATGTCAAGAGACTTAGGCAGAATTGGGAACTGGGTGGCAGAAGGGGGCTCTCTCTCCTATGTGCAACTGAGGGATAAATACAATCTTCCACTGGAGGAACATTACAATTTTTGCAGGATTAGTCATCTAGCGAATTCTTTGATCAAACAATTGGGTATCCCGAAATATACTTGGTTCTCGAAACTATGCAGTACAGCGCCCTTAACAAGAGGAATACTAGGCATGCTTTATTCAGAATTTAATAAACCAAAAATAGAATCCAAGGACAAATTTATGAAAGAATGGGAGAAGGATATGGGAAGCACCTGGGAATTAACCCAGTGGAAAAAATCCTGGATAGAACTTACAAGAGGCTCACTAAATTATAGTCTGTTAGAGACGTCTATAAAAAAATTTCATAGGGCCTATATAACCCCAGACCGAATTGCAAAATGGAGTGGGGGGCAGAATCCTAATTGCTATGGAGGCTGTAACTTAAGAGGCACGTTCATTCATATGTGGTGGACGTGCTCCAAAGCCCAGAAGATGTGGCAGGAATGTGCACGTCTGGCATCCCATATCTTTCAAACGGATCTGCAGGCCCAGATTGAGGTATGTTTGCTGGGCTTGGGCATGAAGGCCTTAACGGCTACCCAAAACAAAATGATGCAATTTATATGTTTAGCGACTAAAAATTGCATAGCTGAGATGGAAAGCAGAATATTTAGAGCCATTAGAGATAGCCAATAAACTAAGTCAAATTATGCCGTATGAAAGAATATCTCACACATTAGCAGATACTATGGACATGTTTTTGAAAATATGGGGACCCTGGGTCACATATCAAGAACAACAAAGATAGCTTGAGGGGTGAAGCCGTCTCGGGGGGGGGGAGAGAATATGGACGGGGAAGCTGGACCGGGGGATATACCCAAGAATTCTTTGCACCAGAGAGGTAAGACTACAGAGGGGAAATCGACATGGGAGGGAAGAAGTCAGATTCCCTAGGATGATTAATAGTTGCCAACAGTTGAATTGAAGTTGCATGTTTATTTTAAGTTTGAACTGGTTTTAATGGGGTAGGGGGGAAGGAGACAAGGGGGGAACTGATAATCCAAGGAGTATAAGGACTGTGAATAAAAGTGCATGAACACGAAGGCTCAAAAGGAAAAAGAGGTGGTGAATGTCACAAACTTGAAATGAAACATTTAAATGAAATATGTCTTTTATGTATTATGCTCTTATAACACGAAAGGGCCTGCGAGCCCTGGCAGAGAAAGTCTAAAGATATGGAAATATGATGTGTTCTCATAAGTGACAATAAAAAATGATTGACACAAAAAAAAAGAAATAAAAACATGGGCTATGTCACACACTTCTACTCCCTTGATCTCCACTTGCTGAGATAATCACCTTAGTGTGATTTTCTGGAAACGATCAGCAGCTCGATGACAGTCCCATTCATTACCCCATTGTTTGCTCCACTGACCTCCTGGCATCTGCCAGCCCCCTCCTGTTAACTATTAAACCCCTTCCCAACCAGAATATTGTACCCTGTACCCCACACCCCCAGGAAAACCTACTTTAGTGAACCCTTTGGGGAAAGTTCAGCTTTTAGATACTAAACATTGCTGGGTACCACTCATCCCTGTGCAACATGGGAAACACATAGAATATGGCTCATCCCCCACAAGATTGCTGACACTAAAACTTAGCACGCAGTAAAGCAACTTGACCATTTAATATATCAGTCACGACCAGACCCATACCATACCAGAATTTACATTTCTTTACAGGGTAGTCAATAAAAACCACACTGACGAGGCCCAATGAAGGCCGAAACGTATGTCTGGGGTTTGCTGTTTTTCCTGTTCAGCGTAGAATTGCCTGGTATTTCGGAGCTTGACCACTCTAGTGAGTGGGACCAGACTGATATACTACAGGATATTTCCTGTGAAGGGCACAATTGAGCTAAAAGAGGTTGCTCTCAGAGTGGGTTATCATGTCCACAGAACTAACTTATTGAGCACTTCTATTTTGTTTTTTTCTTTATGCAAATGATCCTGAGGGATTAGTCTCCCTAATTGTGATAGGGGAATCCAGGCGTGGGTCCCTTGCTCACTGTGCCTTAGGGAGTGATCAGCTACACCTCCCTGACGAGGCCCAAAGAGGGCCGAAACGTACGTCTGGGGTTTGCTGTTTCTCCTGTTCAGGGTATAATTGCCTGGTAATTCAGGGCTGGACCACTCTAGTGAGTGGGACCAGACTGATAAACTACAGGATTTTTCTCCCTGTGAAGGGCACAAGTGAGCTAAAAGAGGTTGCTCTCAGAGTGGGTTATCATGTCAACAGAAATATCTTATTAAGGTTAGTTCATTTTCTGATTGAGCTCCTCTATTTTGTTTTTTAGTCAATAAATAGACCTGGGTCCAAATCAGGATCTCTTTCTTCTGGACCTCCATATAATGTATAAAATTATCATATAACTCTTCAGAAAGTGTCTAAATTCTTAAATACCATTCCAATTACTTTCTTGTTTCCTTTAATATATTTGTGTGTGCGTATCCTTATTAAAATATGTATCTTGGACCTCGTCTTCAGTTTCATAAAGACATTTGGACCTTGTAAAAAGTAATTGACTATCACTCATTAGAAAATACCACGTCAGGACCTAGAAGAGACCTAGAAGACAGTCGGAAACCCTACTTGTAAGTTCTTATAACCAATCACTTAATCCATAAGGTGATAACTTTGTCTTAAAAT
This sequence comes from Discoglossus pictus, assembly GCA_027410445.1. Classification (NCBI taxonomy): domain Eukaryota; kingdom Metazoa; phylum Chordata; class Amphibia; order Anura; family Alytidae; genus Discoglossus; species Discoglossus pictus. The sequence goes on along the minus strand of CM050170.1, from coordinate 78,227,240 downwards.
AGGACACAGAGGGGCGTGGCTAAACTGCTGGAGAGGAAAGACGTGTCCTGCAAGAGCTCCAGCTAAGGCCTAGGTCAATCTGGGGCAATCGACCCCTATAGATGCCCTGAGTGACCAACAAACCATACCACTAAACTCAGAAGACCTAGGGGAACAAATTGATCCCAAAATTACCTTAAAACAACAATAAAATCACGAAACACACACAGAGAGAAAACCATCCGCGCTCCCTGCCGTAGGGGCGGGCAGGCTCACCTGACATCGGGCTGTGAGGCCCGGTCTAGGCACAGAGGGTATCCCGGCGGACCCAGGGAGGTACTTGAGCCTCGGCAGGCCTATCGAGAGGAGGGGGCGAAGACCCACATCCTCAAGGGGAACCCCCATATTGATATCGGAGCGATTGCCTGAAGAATCAATCCGGCAGGCTGCTAGCCAGAGAGGACACCTCTTCCCGGAGAGGCAAAGGCCCGGGGGACCCAGGGCCCAAGAAACAGAGTAAAAAGCTGGCTAAGGCGCTGCAGTGAAACCAGGTCAGTGGGGACAGCCAGGGCAGAGGCCACAGACGGGTCTAGGGCCTGGTAGCCGGACGGTGGCCATCTTAGATCCCCACGAGGGGGCGGCCATCTTGAGTCTGCTCAGAAACACACAGAGACCGAGACCTAAGCCCTGTAAATACCACATTCCCACAACAACACCCCAAAACAAAGAGAAGTGCACCACAGAGACCTTAACCCTTCAACAAAAGGGGAGAAAAGGTAGCAGCAGCAGGCTTAAGGGAACCATATTACCTCCCTGGCCTTTGATGAGACATTTTTAACACCCCTCATAAATCAATACCAACTAGGGGAAGCCTGCAATCCTTACTACCCCACAAATAATATCTGATCCAGGTTGGACAATTTAAGGCCACATAAGGCCCAGGGGTTCAGCTTTCACAGCACCATTCGCCCCACATTACCTGAGATCTTATGCAACAGCACAGAAGCCTACAATACAAGGAAGCACCCTCCTATATGTATTATTTCTCTTATCCTCCCATTACATTCTGGGAAACAGAACAATCTGGACTTATTGCACAGACTGGCTTATAAAAACCTCAAAACCAGGCAGACTATATTAGCAACCTCAAATACAGCAATCATCCCAAATCTGCCAATAGTATAAAATAGGGGGACCCCCCCCCCCCCAGTCTCCTACCACTGGATCCCAATCTGAGGAGTCAGGTGACCTACACATAACAATGTAAACCAAAAACGTCACCATTTGCCTACCAGAGCTAATGCCTAATCAATAACGCACGCATCTTTATCAGTATAACGCCATTTTCTGCAAGGGGGAAAGGGGAAGAAAAGGGGAAAAAAAATAAAAAATGGGGAAACCAAAGAAAAGTGGCCCCTCGAGAAGCATCACAGATCATTTCACAAAACAAACAGCAGATTCCCAACAGGGGAGCAGCCCCACACCTACCTCACCCTCAGGCTCAGAAGGAGACAGAGACTCTGAGGTCGCCTATCCAAATGTAAATGTGTCAGACTTCTCAATGGCTAAATTTGACATGCTCCTACAATCACGACTGTCAGCGGCCATGAAAGAACTCAAGCAGGAAATACAGGAACTGGGCACACGTACCAGCAAACTTGAAACCTGCGCAGACCAACTCATTGTAAGCCAAGCCGAAGACAGGATTGACATATCTACCAACACTTCGCAACTCAAAGACCTTGAACTAAAGCTGGAAGTTCTTGAGAACAGGAGCCGCCGACATAATATACGCCTGAGGGGGATACCTACGGCTATTACGGATCTAGTAACTTACACGAAAGCAGTGGTAGCTACCATACTTCCGACCTCCACCCAAGAACCCTGGGACTTAGAAAGGGCGCACCGAGCCCTAGATGGCCCTGCAACCCCCATCCTGCCAAAAGATGTGGTAGTACGCCTCCTCCGGCAACAGACTAGAGACTCTGTACTTCAGGCTGCCAGGAAGGCCCAGGCTATCTCAGGCCCGGATGGGGCGGAAATCCAGATATATGCAGGCCTGGCCCCACTGACCCTGTATAAACGAACGACAGATGAAGCTGATCCTACAAACTCTAACGTCACACCAAATAAAATACAGATGGGGATTCCCCTTCAGCCTTACCTTCCAGGTAGGCGCAAAAACATACATTGTGCGCTCGATGGAAGAAGGAAGGGATACCCTTCATCGTCTAAAACTCCTAAATGGCAGGGAACCCCTTAACCCCCAAAGGGCTTCTGGGACCCAGAGGCCAACAAGAGAATGGACTGAAGTAACCCAACCCAAACGTCAAAGACCACAGAAACAAGGGAGAGAAACGCCTGACCTCGAACCTAATGCTGGCCTGTCGTCAACCTAGGCGGTCTGCGACCTGAGATACCACCCCCCTTACGGCACATGTCGCCCCAGGATATATAAAGAAATAAAAAATAAAAAAAAAAGAGATCCAGTCTCCCCTCACAAGAAAAGCCAACTCAGAGTGATTGCAACGAATTTCACAACTAATCTGAAGCTCTTATACACGGTCAAAAACGGACAGAGTCTGGACAATGCTCACCCATTTTTAAGCCTAGAAGGGCCCCTAGAGGGTTGCTCTCTGGAAAGCGGACATTCCCAAAGACTATACCTGCAACCTCAAGGGATGATCACCCTTAACAAAACTAAGCTGACCGGGTACCAACCGGGTCCTCCAAACTCCCTGATGTTAGGCTTCCAAGTTTATTATTATCTGGTGTTAGAACTGTTAAAGATGTTTGACCTTACGTTTATCTGATAAGCCCAATTATGGTCATGTTTTATTTTCACTGTTTCACATGTATAGGCATTTTGGCTCTGGGGCAAAGACCCTAGACATTTTTACCATTACCTGGAAAAGAAGGCTTTATGCCTTTCACACACTATTGTTTTCCTTTTATTTATATTGCCAAGGTATAGGAGATTATGATACGCCAAATGTTACGCTAACTATCTATAACCTATTTACTTCCCCCCTAGTAACTGAGACCGACCGTCGATCCAGTCTATACACCACTTACTTACTAAGCAACAAAACCTCATTGGTTCCTGCAAAAATCTGGCTTGTCCCGCAGACGGGATCAGGCAAAGAGAGCCGTCCTGGACCCCGGGCCTCCCCATATCCGGGTGGTGAGTATATTACTCTGGGAGGCTTGACTTTAGACGCAAAATACGATACCACATCATGACGGACACTGAAATTACATTTATCACACATAACGTAAGAGGGTTCGACTCGCAATTCAAAAGGCGAAAGGCCTTTAATGCTTACAAACAATATAACCCCTCAGTACTCTTCTTACAAGAGACGCACTTTGTTAAATATTTAGGAATCTTGTTTCTATCTAAACTTTACCCTACCTTCTTTGCCACAAGCCATTCCACAAAAAGGGCAGGGGCAGCAATCCTACTACATAAAGACCTCCCATTCGTCCTAGACCATAAAAAAATAGACCAAGATGGCCACTATGTACTCCTCACAGGCTCCCTATTCGGGAATAAATTTACCTTAATCTCACTATATGCCCCCACTCTCATGCCACAGAAAATATTTATACGGCTGTTGCAGTATATTAAATCACATGACCTCGGGAAAATAATTCTAGGAGGGGATTTTAATGCAGTCTTGTCTCCATTGGATAGATCGGGAGGGGGACGGAATAGTAAACTCACTAAAAAGCAATCCCATATCCTGGCTTTGTTGGACGAGCTCCACCTGATAGCCCTTTGGAGGGAACACCACAAAGGAGAAAGGGAATATTCATTCTACTCTCCAGTACACAAGACATACTCTAGAATAGATACATTTTATACAGACTCCACTTTGGTAGACGATGCAGTGAGCTCGGGAATCCATCCGTGCCCCTGGTCAGACCACTCCATGGTGAGATGCACAATAGACTTTGGCTTCACATTTAAAACCCCATACTCATGGCGACTCAACGAAATGCTCATGTCAATGCCCATGCTAAGGGACCAAGTAGCCTCGGACATAGAACTCTACTTTTCCACAAATCTATCTGCAGAGGTGGACATAAGTTGGGTTTGGGCGGCCCACAAAGCTTTCATTAGGGGCACATGCATCAAACTCGCAGCAAAATACAAGAAATCCCAAAAAGCTAGAGAAAGAGAGTTACTTGCAAACCTAACCGACCTAGAAAAGCTCAACCAAAAATATCCAACATCAGAAAACCGCACCAGTATAGACAAAATCAGGGCAGAGCTGGACCTTATCCTCTCAGAGCAAGTAGAGAAAGCCATGAGATGGACAGGCCATCGATTCTATTCCAAAGCCAATAAACCCAATGCCATGCTCGCTAGGAAATAAAAATAAAAAGCCAACCAATCAAAAGTCTTTAAAATCAGACAACCCACGGGAGGGATCACCTCTAGCCCTACACATATACAAAAAGAATTCACAACTTTCTTTCAAAACCTTTACGCATCCCCCAACCCCCCCACAGATAACCATATAAACCAATTTCTAGGAGCGATAGATCTCCCAGTAATGTCCCCCCTGGAAAGGGACCAGGTTAAAGCCCCAATCACAATGGAGGAGGTCGTAACAACAATTAAATCACTAAAATCAGGTAAGGCCCCAGGGCCGGATGGGTTCACGAACCTATACTACAAAACATTTGCAGATCTACTAGAACCTCATATGACAACCCTATTCAACAACATGCTAAAGGGACACAGTATCCCTCCCGAATTAAACCAGGCTAATATGGTGTTCTTCCGAAAGCAAGGGAAAGACCCCCTTCAAGTGCAGAATTACAGGCCTATCTCCCTCCTAAACGGGGATATTAAAATCCTAGCTAAACTTATGTCCAACAGAATCAACTCATTTCTTCCCAGACTGATCCATAAGGATCAGGTTGGGTTCGTCCCACATAGGCAAGCGGGGGATAACGTCAGGAGAATATTAAATTTAATACATCTATCTCAACAAAGCCGAACTCCAATGTGTCTCCTAGCATTAGACCTTGAAAAGGCCTTCGACTCAGTAGAGTGGAAATACCTTTGGGCAGTTCTCAGGAGATTTGGATTCCCTGAACAATTTATTAGCCTCTTGAAAATATACTATAACAACCCCCAAGCCTGCCTCAAATTAGCGGGAGACAACCCCTCAATAATTAAAATAGAAAAGGGAACTAGACAAGGTTGCCCCCTCTCCCCCTTGCTCTTCGCTCTAGCAATCGAACCCTTAGCTCAAATGATCAGATCCAAAGCGGAGATAAAGGGGGTTGAGGTAGGCATGCACCACATGAAAAGCTGTTTATTTGCGGACGACCTACTCTGTTCCCTAACTAACCCAACTGCTTCCATCCCAGCCCTATTATCCCTCCTAGAACAATTTGGCAAAATATCTGGTCTTAGGATTAACGCGGACAAAACTGAGGCGCTGGGCTGCTCACTCTCGGCCCACACGCAAAAAAATTTAAAACAAAATTTCAACTTCACATGGCCAAAATCGGCAATCAAATACCTGGGGGTTAACATTACCAATTCTATAGATTTAATGTACAAGGCCAATTACCCTCCCTTATTCAGAGAATTACACACAGAACTCACAACATGGACTAAAGGTGGCCTTTCTTGGCTGGGTCGCATTAATGCGATCAAGATGAACCTACTTCCACGACTCTTATACCTCTTTAGAACCATCCCAATCCCAATCCCAGCAAAAAAATTGAAAACTTGCCAAAAACAGATTTTTAGCTTCATCTGGGAATACAAACGCCATAGAATCTCAAAATCAGAAATGCACAAAGGCAGACGTATGGGGGGTCTAGCATGCCCAAATCTTCGTATTTATTTCAAGGGTGCCCAGCTAGCATTCATACCCTTAGCTCATTCAACACTACACCAACCATTATCGGTGTTTATCGAAAACAGGGCAATGACACCTTATTCATGGACCAACATCCTCTGGCTGCCTGATAACCCAGAAAGCCTAAGGAAAATGGACAACCCCTTCATAAAACTTACCTTAGACACGTGGCGATGGGCAGCTAAAACACGACAACTCTCAGCTACACCCTCCACCCTGACAACAGTGGCCCCCCACCCAAGATTCGCCCCGACGCTCACCCAAGAATAGCTTTTCTGGTGGCAAACAAGGGGATTTTTGCGTCTGGGGTCATGGTTCAAAGATAATGAAATCAAACATCCAGACAATATAATAAATTCTCTGAATATACCACCCAAAGAACACTTTAACTTCAGAAAATTGCTATTCCATGTGAACTCAATTAAACGCGAATTTGGACCTCCCAAAACAAATTGCCTGATTAAAATTTGCGAGTCGTTCCCTGTATATAAGGGAATGATTAGTCTCCTATACCAAGAGCTTTTACACAACAGACATTCCAAAAAAACGGCATATATATCAGCATGGGAACAAGACCTGGGGCATGAAAGAGATGAGGGCGCAAGGTCCTCCTCATGGGACAATTTATCTAAAGGCGCACTAAACTTCAGCTTGCTGGAAACCTCACTCAAGGTCCTCCATAGAGCATACATAACTCCAGAAAGGCAACATAAATGGAACAACAAAATAAGCCCAAGGTGCTTTAGAGGCTGCCGGGAATCGGGCTCCTTTATCCACATATGGTGGACATGCCCTATGGCAAGAGTCATGTGGGAGGAGGTATTCGACCTAGCATCCACGATAACACATATCCACATTGATAGAAACCTAGAAATAGCACTCCTGGGGACCAGATGTCCCCTTCTATCCAGGCACCAAAACACACTACTACAATTCATGATGCTAGCGGCCAAAAGTCACCTAGCGAAACAATGGAAAAGCAACACCCTCAGCCTGCCGGCTATCACAAACAAACTTAATTATATAGCCACTAACGAACGACTATCACATTTATTAGCCGACACAATGCCCACATTCCTGGATATATGGAGCCCTTGGCTACACTCCCATCTTAGCTTAAGGGGACTAACGACAACTGACACTAAGACTAAAGCTCCCCGGATGTGGGGAGGGCCATGGCGTCTTGAGCATAACGAATCTGTCTCGCGGGACAGGACCAGATGAGGCGATGGCAAGGATCAGGCATAGGATCTCAGGTACAATTCATATTTCCCCCCCCCCCCCCCCCCATTTCTTTCCTATACCCAGTTTTTTAAAATCTAACCCCACCTTATTATCCCCCCTGCCCCCCACCACCACCTAAAACTAGAAAGATACCCCCGACCCTCTAAAGGGAAGGGGAATCAAGATACTTGACTAGGAACAATAAATGACTAAGGATGATGTACCCAAATCCCCAATAAATTAAAAAAATAACCCGTATTAGGCGGAAGGAAGAATACATCACAAAAACATCACACAGCAACTTAGATACGTGATGGAATGTTATTTGACTTCTAACGTAAACTGTATATCACCTTGTTAAGAATGATGTATTGTTCTAAACGTGTTATATTTGCCTAATAAAAACTTGATTGAGAAAAAAAAAAATAGGACACAGAGTATTTTTGTCTTATGACTTCATGCTGTTGACAATTTAAGTACATGGTGCTTTGTTGTTAGATTTATAATTTTTTTTTTTTTACTATGTTGTTACTAAACCATCATTGTATTACTTTTCCTTATTAGACCGCAAGCTTCAGTAATGGGTTAATCTTAAATATTTCAAGTAAAAAGTTGCATTATCTGATATCCCATGGACACATCACTATAACCCTGGAAGAGAGATAATAGTGAAGCAAAAATTTAAGAGATTTGGGTTTTGATTAATACCTCAATATCTTTAGTACAGGTTGGGTAGATCTATATTTACTATATGTAAGCTTCACATTTGTCAATTTTTTATGTACCATGTCTATCTTTTTTCATGAATGACCCCCCCCCCCCCAAAAAAAAAAGTTGTAAACAATGTTTAATTATGGTGTACTGGCATTTTTATATACAGCTGTTTAATTATCCAAAACTAAATAATGTTAGAGCCATATTTGTTAGGTTAAACATAATTATATCACACTGCCTCCAACAGTAAGGCAACTGAAAGTAATGGGAAAGTAGCAAATTCAAAATAAAGCCTTTTCAATATCAGTTTTCTTTTTCAAGAGTATTTTTTTTCCATTACAGTGAATTTAAGAGCTGTTTATACTATTGCTTAGTAATGGAGTCTTCACATTCCTGAAGAGTTAAAAGAGGCTTTTAATTTTTCTACTTTATGATTGCAGATTATTATTCTTCCTCACTTTTTGCAATCCATTTCTCTCCTTCTCTGTCCCCACATTGCATAACCCTCTTCACAGCAGCTTTGACCTCCTTATTCCTCAGACTATATATAAAAGGGTTAAGCATGGGAGTGAGGACACTGTACGCTACACTGACCACTCGATCATACACAGGTGAGTAAAGAGAGCTTGGACGAAAGTACATGAATATTACAGAACTGTAAAAAATTATGACTACAGTTAGGTGAGAGGAGCAGGTTGAGAAAGTCCTTCTCCGTCCACCAGATGTATTTAGTTTCAGCACAGCCCTGATGATGAGGGTGTAGGATCCCAAGATGAACAGCATGGGACCCATGACAATGAGGGATCCCTCAATGAAGACAACCATCTGTTGAACATGTGTGTCTGTGCAAGAGAGTATCAACATGGCTGGCACGTCGCAAAAGAAGTGGTGAACCACTGAATTACAATATGGAAGAGAGGAGGTCATAACAGTGAACAACGTTGAGTGGAGGCACACGATGACCCATGAGCAAGATATAAGCCACATACATGTCCTTCTACTCATTATGGTTGTGTAATGCAATGGTTGGCAGATTGCAGCATATCGATCAAGGGCCATGATGGATAAAAGAAAGCTGTCCATATTTCCCACCGCATGGAAGATAAAGAGCTGTAGGAAGCAGCCAAAGAAGGAGACAGAGTTGTTCCCAGAGATGAGGCCACACAGAGCTCTTGGTACAGTGATGGATGTCAGACAAACATCAACCAGCGAGAGGTTTCCAAGAAGGAAGTACATGGGAGTGTGAAGCTGAGGCTGGGTTAGGATGAGAGTGGAAATCAAAGAGTTCCCCAAGATGCAGATACCATATGCAACCAAGAAGAAGGAAAAAAGAGGAACCTGTAAATAAGGTTTCTCCGAGAGACCCAGTAGTGTGAAACCACCAATGGATTGGTTACTAAACTCCATAATTGCTAAGACTAATTTTCAGTCAGGAAAAACCATATTGTATGATGAGATGTCATTGATAAACTCAATAAGTATCAGGTACATCATAATTAAAATTGTAGCTGTAAAATATAAAAAGGCAATGGAAAAATATATTATATGAGCTAAAAGAGTCAAACCAATAAGTGTTTCCTTTGCTTCATCTTAACTAATGGAGGAGGTAATACAACATTTTAAGTTTAAATTTAACAGATATTGCTCATACTAAATTCAGGTCTATAAGGCATAATTATACACACCTGAAGAAGAATTTTCAATATGCACACAGTCTGCATGAAAAAATGTTCCATCTGTATGTAAAAACGTTTTTTTTTTTTTTTTTTTTTATAATACAAATACAATTACATATACCAGTTTAACATCCACACCCTCAAAATGTATAGCTTACTGCTTTTAAACTTACAGCAAATTTACAAATACAATAATCATGAGTAAAACAAAAAACAATACAATCGGTGAATTGAGAGGAAAAAGGTGAGCGAGCAGCGTTCAGGAAAAACTGTCCTGTAGACTGAGAATAAAATTGATCCCATAATAACCATTTCATTGTTGTGTTCTTATTTCACCTACCATCCATGTCCATAAAGTAATTCTCTATTTTTTACATAGTTACATAGGCCCTCATTCAATTGCAATTTGGCCAATTGAATAGGGCTCTAAATAAGCACATAACATATATTTTTTAAAGAAGTTTTTAATTAGAAAACATCTATCCAAAAGCAAGGTTATCACTAACTAAAAACTTCTTTAAAAAAAAAAATGATAAGTGCTTATTTAGAGCCCTATTCAATTGGCCAAATCGCAATTGAATGAGGCCCATAGTATTTAAGGTTGAAAAAAGACTTTCAGTCCATCAAGTTTAACCTTTTAAGATCTCCTCTGATCTGCAATATGAGGATTAACTATTAATTCATTAGTTGTTAATTAATTATTAATCAGTTATTTAATTTTTTTTTATTAATTATTAATTAGTCTAGAGGAAGAAGAAAAAAAAACAAAAAAACACAAGCGACAATTGTCTCAAAGGGAAATGTAAAAAATTTGGATCAATACTGTCTCTCTAATTATCCATGATAACCCTGAATTCCCTTTTTAATAAGAAATAAATCTAGTCCCCTTTTAAAGTTATCTATTGAATCCGCTGTCACCACCTCCTCTGGTAGAGAATTCCACAGATTAACCACCCTTACTGTGAAGAACCCTTTTCTTTCTTTGAGGTGGAATCTTTTTACTTCTAACCTCAAGGGATGTCCTCTTGTCAGTTGAAAACCTCTTGGCACAAAAAGCTCCCCTGACAAATCTTTATACTGACCCTGGATGTATTTATATAAGGTAATCATATCTCCTCTTAGACGCCTTTTTTCTAGAGAAAATAAGTTTAATTTGGTTAGTCTTTCTTCATAACTTAGCCCCTCCATTCTCCTTATTAGTTTTGTTGCCCTTCTCTGTACCTTTTCCAGCTCTAAAATGTCCTTTTTATGAAGTGGTGCCCAAAATTGTACTCCATATTCCAAATGAGGGCGTACTAGAGATTTGTATAGTGGCAGAATTATATTTGCTTCCCTGGCTTCTATATCCTTCTTAATACATGCTAATATTTTATTTGCCTTTGCAGCTGCTGCTTGGCTTTGAGCACTGTTACCTAGGTGGTTGTCCACAAGCACTCCCAAATCCCTTTCAATATCTGATACACCTAGATTTGCTCCATTAAGATTATAAATTGCATGGCTGTTTTTCCTTCCCAGATGCATAACCTTACATTTATTTGTATTAAATCTCATCTGCCATTTAGATGCCCATTCCTCAATTTTATGTAAATCCCTTTGGAGGGAAAGCACATCATTATCTGATTTAATTACCTTGCACAACTTTGTGTCATCAGCGAAAATGGAGACCCAACACTCCAATCCTACCTCTAAGTCATTAATAAATATGTTAAAAAGGAGAGGACCTAATACTGAACCCTGAGGAACCCCACTTACCACATTAGTCCAATTGGAGTATGTTCCATTTACAACAACCCTTTGCTTCCTGTCTTTTAGCCAGCTCTCAATCCATGAGCAGATATTTACTGCAATTCCTGTATCCCTTAGATAGCCCAATAGTCTCCCATGTGGCACTGTATCAAAAGCTTTTGCAAAATCCAAAAAGACTACATCCACTGAGTTGCCTTGACCCAGGTTCCTACTAACCTCCTCATAGAAACTAATTAGATTTGTTTGACATGACCTATCCCTCATAAATCCATGTTGACTCCTACTTATAATCCTGTTCAAATAGACATATTCTTGTATATTATCCCTTATTAACCCTTCTAAAAGCTTCCCCACTACAGAAGTGAGGCTCACTGGTCTATAATTCCCCAGATTTGATCTTGCTCCCTTCTTAAATATAGGTATCACATCAGCTTTTCTCCAGTCATCTGGTAGAGAACCTGTGTTGAGTGAATCTTGAAAAATTAAATATAATGGTTTGGCTATTACAGAACCCAGTTCCCTTAGTACCCTTGGATGTATTCCATCAGGACCCGGGGCTTTATTAACATTTATTTTTTCCAACCTCTTTTGGATTACTTCCTGTGTTAACCAATTTTTTGGCAAAGGTAGTGTAGCCCCATTATGTTGCAGTGTCCCAACCACTTGCACCTCCCTTGTGTATACCGAAGAAAAGAACCTATTTAGCTCATCTGCCTTTTCCTGGTCACTAATTTTCAGACAGCCTGTTTCACATTCTAATGTTCCTATAGCTTCCTTCCTCGCCTTCTTCCCATTAATATACTTAAAAAATATTTTAGGGTTAGTCTTACTCTCTTTTGCAATACATTTTTCCTTTTCTATTTTAGCCAGTCTAATCGCGCTTTTGCAAGCCTTGTTGATTTCCTTGTATTCCCGTAAAGCAGTCTCGGTCCCCTCTTGTTTGTATAATTTAAATGCCTGTTTTTTACTCCGTATCTTGATCTTTAAATCATTGTTAAGCCACATTGGATGGGATTTACTCCTTTTACTTTTATTACCACACGGTATATGCCGATATTTAGTAAGGATTTAAATGTTGTCCATTTATGTTCCGTGTTTTTACCTATCAGTTCTCTGTCCCAGTCTATACTTTGTATTGCTGCCCTTAGACCGTTAAAATCTGCCCTTTTAAAATTAAGAGTTTTTGTTGGCCCCTTAAAATGTTGTTTTTTTAATTCAATCTCAAATGAGACTGTGTTGTGATCACTGTTTGCCAAAGGTTGCCCTATTTCAACATTTGATACTATATCAATATTATTTGTGATGAGTAAATCTAAGATAGCTTCATTTCTAGTAGGCTCCTGTATAACCTGGGCCAGATAATGATCCCTGAGTGTACTCAAGAACCTGCTCCCCTTAGCTGAACTGCTGGTCTCATTTATCCAGTTTATTTCAGGGTAATTTAAATCTCCCATTTCCAATCTGTAACAATAATTGTATTTCTTCTCTATCAGCTATATTTGGGGGTTTATAGCAAAATCATACTAATATTCTTTTGGAATTTGCTGCCCCACTATTTAACTCTACCCACAAACATTCAACATTACCTCTAGTTCCACCATAAATATCTTCTCTGGCTATAGGCTTAAATTCAGGCTTAACATACAGACAAGTCCCTCCTCCTCTTTTACCATTGCGCCTATCTTTCCTAACCATCCAGATTAACAGTCCAGTCATGAGATTCATCCCACCACATTTCAGTAATGCCTATTAAATCCCATTTTTCATTAATTGCTAATAATTCTAAATTTCCCATTTTTCCTGGCAAGCTTTAGCAAGCATACACCTTATGTTATGAGTTTGTAGTTTGGTGGTGCCTGCCACTATACTTAAGTTACTTAGTACTACCTCCCTATTGACTATACTACCCCTCCTCCTATCTCCTCCCCTATGAGTTGCTAATTCATCCATTATACCCTCTCTACTTTCTACCCCATGACTGGGGTAGACTATAGTCCCTGCCCCCCACCTACTAGTTTATATATATGTTTTTTTGGAATGGGGAAGTGGAGGGAGAGAGTAAATGGAGAAAGCAGGATTCCCAATAGGAAAAAATTGTGAGAGAATTCAGAATGCCAGAATAATATTTTGGAACATGGGAGGTTGCCAATAAAAAGAAAGGCTATATTAAAACATCTAAAAAAAATATAGGAACAAATATTGTCCTATTACAAGAAATGTATATGAATAGCAAAGAACACAAAAAGCTAGTTAGAGAATGGGTACAAGAAGTTATATTCACCATATATTAGAAAAAGAAACAATGAGTAGCTAGTTTCTTCAAAAAGAGATTGTATTATAAATATGAAATCATTAATATATTTTAATACGGCTATGGATAGAACAAGACCAATCTCTATTGTGTAATTTATATACCCTAAATAAAGATCAGATTAACTTTTTTCAGAAATAGTAAAATCCTTTCAATAAATGATGATTTAATCATCTTGGGTGGAGACTTTAATATTAATACAAATACTTGTAATAAAAGAGAAAAAAATATTAATAGAGGAATATTAAATAATGCACATTTAATTGATATTAGGCACATCCTTACTCCACAGGAAACAAATAAGAAAAAGAAAAAAAGGAGTGGAAACAAAAAAGAGTTCACTTGTATTGAAAAACACATTAAACTTTATCCCAAACAGATTATTTTTTAATGTCATTTAAATTAGTAGAAAAAGCAGAAAATCCACAAAGTATTTTCATTTCAAATAACACACTTACAATGACTAATATTAATTCCCACAGAAATGAATATAAAGATCGAAATTGGAAGATTTCCAATGCATTATTTAAAGATTCAGAATTACCAATCTATATTAATGATGTACTTTCCATCCAAAGGGATCTATAAACCTAATGAAGCAAATCTAGGGGTATCTGATATTGAAAGGGATTTGGAAGTGCTTGTCGACAACCACCTACGTAACAGTTCTCAATGCCAAGCAGCAGCTGCATGGGCAAATAAAATATTAGCATGTATTAAGAAGTGTATAGAAGCAAGGCGGGCAGATATAATTCTGCCACTATACAAATCCCTAGTACGCCCTCATTTGGAATATGGAGTACAATTTTGGGCACCTATTCATAAAAAGGACTTTGTAGAAATGGAAAAAGTACAGAGAAGGGCTACAAAACTAATAAGGGGAATGGAGGGGCTTAAAGACTAACCAAATTAAATTTATTTTACCCTATATAAATACATCCAGGGTCAGTATAAGTATTTGTCAAGGGAGCTTTTTGTGCCAGGAGGTTTTCTACTGACAAGAGGACATCCTTTGAGGTTAGAACTAAAAAGATTCCACCTTAAAGAAAGAAAAGGGTTCTTCGCAGTATGGGTGGTTAAGCTGTGGAATTCTCTACCAAGGGAGGTGGTGACAGCGGATTCGATAGATAACTTTAAAAAGGGATTGGATATATTTTTAATTAAAAAGGACATTCAGGGTTATCCTGGTTAATTAGAGAGGGAGTATTGATCTAGGGAGGAATCCGATTGCCAGTATCTGGGGTCAGGAAGGATTTTTTTTTCCATTTTGAGACAATTGGCAAAGTTAAAAAAAAAATTTTATTTGCCTCAATTTACAAATAATCCGCATATTGCAGCTTAGAGGAGATCTTGAAAGGTTGAACTTGATGGGCTAAAAGTATTTTTTTCAACCTCAATTACTATGTAAATAAATGGTAAGAATAGTACAATCACAGTAAAGCACATATAAACACTATTGAGATATTTTGGGAGACTGCTAAGGTAGTACTTAGAGGTGATCTTATTAGCTATATAGATAGAAAAAAAAACCAATGAGCTATGAAAATGCAAGTTTTCAATTAAAATCTCACTTAATTTTATACTTATAGAGATATACCCAATTTACAAAATTAAGCTACATTTAAAATGGCAAAAGAAGAGATAGATGATTATTAAATGGTTAAAATTCAGAAGTATCATATACATGGTAAGTTTTTCAAAGTGGAAATAAAATATCTAAATTGCTCGCCAATTTATTGAAGCAAGAGAAAGATTTTTAACTATATATCTAATATACAAGAAGAAGGTATAGGCATTCTATTAAAAACTCAAATAGTCATTTTTGGAGGTATAAATGGCAAAACATGCAAAGAATGGATATTTGTGGAAATTGCTTTTTTTCTAGTCGAGAAACATAAAATAAAATTGGAGAAATATGAGAGCCCCACTTATTATTGAATTAAAACAAATGATCTTGAAGCAGATGATTCTTGACCGTATGACAGAATCAGTAATTTGGAGAAAAGAAAGAATTTAAATTGAAATGGCAAAATAGTTGCGAGAAAACCACCAAAATAGAAAATAATGACAATCCATAACTAAATACAAGTTTGACATGTCGAGTAATAAAGATACTAGATATAGAACTAATTAAAAGAAATATCAATATTGTGGCCAAAATAATGCCCCCCCCCTTCATCATCTTCCACTCCCTTTTTGTTTTTGTTCTCCCCCTCCCTCTCTCCCCTCTTTTTCACATTATTTTTCTTTGATATATTAAATGGTGGACTATCATTGTTATAAATATACTATACATTTAGATATTTAAGGCATAAATTGTTATGGTTAAAATTATATTTATAAAGCTGGGAAAAGAAATAATGAATTGCTGGAGATCGAGTCTTTGTTTCTGACAATTTTATTTTTATATGCTGGAGTGTGATTTGTGATTGATTATTCTTGTATTTTGTTAAAGGAAAAATAAAGGTATAATAAAGGTAGATGGAAAAAAAAATCTAGATAGTCCCCCACTAACCCTATCGAAAGCCTTCTTGGCATCTAGCAACAGGGCTGTTGAAGGGAATTTATTGGAAGCAGCAAATGCAAAAAGATTTATACGTTTCCTGGTATTATCGGTACCCTGTCTGCTTTTAATAAAATATTGCTGAGACTGCCACATATGTTAATCTCCTAAAATCTCTTTCATTAAATGTGATGTGTTTAAGAGGATCCTCTATTTGATTTGGTTATTTAAAAAATGAAAGACATCAATGAAATTAATCTTTATGCCAGGATTATGTGGAGAAGAAAAATTCACTGAAGAGGAGGAATGCTATTAAGTATTAAGATAGTTTCCTAAAATAATGGAAATGAATCGTTTTTTTCTTAAATAGATTTCTCACTACTGATAAATGAAGTATTTTAGATTTTTTGGAATAAAAAACATTGATCTGATATTACAGTTCTGGGTCTTTGAACTGGGCACTCATGGTGGTGGGTGGGGGCATTAGACCTGCTGTTTCCTGCCTTTTATTGTGGTGGGGTTGCAGGTTGCTGTGGCACTTACATCTGGTCAAGGAAGGAGCAGCAAGGAAGCAAAGGGGAGAGGTGCTGCTTGGGGAAGGAGTCTTGGGGAGGTTTTAAGAGGGGCCATGGTTGGGGGAGGGATCTCGAATGGGAGGGAGGCGAGGGGGTCTTGAGGGGTTGTTTGACGCTTTTGGAAGGGGACTTTGGTGTATTAGAAAGCACCAGTGGCTGGGTGAGGGGGTCATTAGGGGAAAGTTACTACTTTGGGTAAGGCTATTGAGGGGTATTAAAAGGAGCCAGTGGCTGGGGTTGTCATGACCCCCTAAACTCATGGAAATGGCATCTGGACTTTGATGGACGCTAGTCAAGTGGCTACCTAACCCAGGGGCTACTCTAATGGCCATAAGAGATTTTGAAAGGACTATGTCACTTGCTGACTTGTATTTTTGTGTGATATTTTTCCCTAAGTCCTGGTTGTATGCTCTCTGTGTCTAGGATCCCTTTCCATCAGGTCATTTGAGCCTACGGGGCATGGGTAATTTTTTCATTTTGTGAATACATTTTATATGTAGATTATGTTAGGGGTATAACTATTATATTGGTTAATTCAAATATTTGGGGGTTAGTACCCAACCGCCAAGCTTCCCTGAATTCACTGGGCCTTATGACTATTCTCTCCCCTCTCAGGAGGTATCCTGAGTCCACTATCCAGTCCAGCTACCCTCCACTGGGTCTACCGATTAGCAGAGAATCATCTCCCTGAGAATCCAGACATATGGTTCCCTATGTGGGTTAGACCTTACCCATCACCAAGGCTCTTTGTCTCCGGCAGTCACACTACCTAATCAACCCCTGCTGTTCCCAGATCCTTCTAGAGGTAGCTGATAACCGGAACTGTAGACTCATCGGCATCTAGATGGGAAGTAGACAGGCTGACAACTGGTAATTGGAGACAAACCTGGCACACATAGCATAATTCAAAAGGGACAAAACATGTCAAACGTTTTATGCAGTTTGGGACACGAATGCATGGTGTATTTAATTTCATATTTTATTAATCAGAAACTAATTTCTGCATCTTGTCCTGGTACATTATATCTTGTTCTGAAACTCTGAACCTTAGCCCTGAAACCACAATTAGGTCTGGAAAATCGGCAATGTGTCCTTGCCTCCGGTTAGGCTATCCTGTATGTGGGGATTAGGAATCTATACAACCTCCGGGTAGGACTTTTTTTCTTAGTCTTTTCAAGTACAATAAAGAGCGCGTTCTGACAACTGCTGGCAGCGGTAAGATCCCTGAGATATGATTCCAGAGTAGCTGACATGTCTGCCATGAGCAGATCATGGGGTATACAGATACCATGGCACAAGACTAGTCCAGCAATCATCTAGGAGCCCCGACAGGATGATGAGCTCAATCAGCAGGGAGAAGGGTTGGACAATGAGACCCCTCCTCTGGCGAAACCATCTTAACGGATCATCCTCCTGTTATTCAGCCAGGTGGGAAGGATGAGATAATGAGGATATACAGTGTATGAAGAGCCGCATATTGTGACTGCTGATCAGGAGAACAGATCAGTCAAGGGGTATGCAGCAAATGAAAATGTCCCAATCGAGGATTCTAGGAGACCCCTCTCAGCTTAAATCAAATGTCGCTGATAGCAGTTTTAAGCAATGATTAAACCCGGGAGGGTTCCTGCAAGACTTTGAGAGGCAGTGCAAGCTTCACTAGATCCCTCCAGCTGAGTTTGTTAAAGATCCTTGTTCTCCTGCTTAGAGGACAAGCCAGCACAGCCTACCTGGCTATCCCTTGGGATAATTAGATAAACATGTTTAGCTTTAAAACAAATATATCTTCATTTATCTAAAGGTGAGTATTTTTATGTTCATGATGTGAGAATAACTAATTATTTAGTCATATGTTATTATTGTAGTAATGTTTACCTGAAAATACACAAATTATTATTATTATGGAATTTGTATGTCTTGTGTAATTTAGCTTTCATATATTGTAATGTTTTTAATTAGTTGTAGTAGTTAATGTTTTAGAAAAACAAATTGAACAAATTCTTCTTAAAATTTAAATTTTCAGTTGCTCTACAAAGAGTACTAAGAGCAGGGGTGTAGGAACTGGGGGGATGAGGGGATAAACAGGAGACACACAAAAAACAAAATTAAACTTAATCATGCATGACCAGCGCTATGGAGCAGTATGTCTCTCCCAGGAAAGCTTTAACCAAGGAAAGCGTTTACCTCCCCCACCCCACTTTTTCTAACAACCCTGAAGGATGCAAAGGACAGCCAAGCAGCAGCAGAAAGAGTATTTGAACAAAGGTACACACAACATTGTAATTACAAATGGCTAGTATATTTTCCTGCCATGTATTTTTGCACCACAACACCTGACTTTTATATTTATCTATTTACTCTTGCAGTTTATTTATATCTTTCCAACTCACTTCTACACTTTGTTATTTATTATGTTTTTTTCAGTATTTAGTAACTTTAGTAAGTTCTACTTTTTGCTCTTCACTTATTGCTCTTCCCTTCCCTTTCTTTTCCCTCATCACCCATATTCCATTGGTGGTGGATATTATTATTTTGATATTTTGATATTCTTACACATTGTGTATATATTGTATAGTGAGCCACTATTGGATGTTTTCTTTATACTTTTTGGTTGGCCTGCCTTTTCTTCCTGCCTGCATGTCCTGCTAGTACAGTTGAATTGCACCACTCAGGGCCACAGATTTTCCTGTCTCTTTATTCCCAATAAAATAGCATTATTAATTGCTTACTATTAGGTGTTATTTTATATAATCTTTTTTTTATATAATTTTCTTCTGTAATGAGTATAAAATGTTAAATTACTATGAAAATATTAAGTTAAACAGTCATTTTCAAGTGAATACAAGTCTAAAATATTGAGTATTTTGTGTTTTTATAAATTAATTACCTTAATTAAATAGAAGAAATATTATATATATATATATATATATATATATATATATATATATATATATATATATATATATATATATAGTAAATAAATAGTACATCTGTGTTCACATTTGAATGTCTAAAACAAGTTAAAAAAACCTGCTTCCAGCTCAGAAAAAAAAAAACAGTTATTACACTGCATTCTGGGAAGCTAAGCCGGGACATGCAAATGTGCCCACAAATACCTCGCTCTTCATTCCATAGCCATTATCAAGCATGGCTTTCTTTAAGCTTATGTATGCTGTATTACACAGCTTTAATGCAAAGCCAAGGTTGGATTAAACACAGGCTGAGTATCCTATCAATGTACAGCTGTTTCAAGCTTACTGGCTATCATCAGCATGGAGCAGGATCCATTAATATATATAATTTGTGGAATTCTCTACCAGAGGAGGTGATGACAGCGGATTTGATAGATAACTTTAAAAGGGGACTGGGTTTATTTCTAATTAAAAAGGGAATTCTGGGTTATCCTGGATAATTAGAGAGAGTATTGATCCATGGAGAAATCCGATCGCCAATATCTGGGGTCAGGAAGGAAATATTTTTTTCCCCTTTGAGACAATTGGCTAAGTTTCACTTGGGTTTTTTTTTGTTCTGTTTGGCTTCCTCTGGATTAATTAATAATAAAAATAAATACATAAATAAATAGTTGATTCATAATTAACAATTAATTAATAAATTAATAACTTATTTGCATATTGCAGATCAGAGGAGATCTTAAAAGGTTGAACTTGATGTACTGAAAGTCTTTTTTCAACCTTAATTACTATCTATGTAACTATATATATATATATATATATATAATCACTTTAGTTCTTGAAGTGTATTTCTATATTATATGTTAAAATTGTAAATGTAGTAAATTAAATATTCAATTATATGCTTGTAATACAAGCAACATAACTGCAGTAAGAATAAGGGAAATAAGAGCACTAAATGGACAATGGTACGTACCTTGTGTTTTAAATTGACACACATCCTGCACTCTAAGCTCTTCAATTGAGTCCTGGCCTTAAGTCTTTAAGTAGGTTACATATATAAGCAGATAAGAACACCCAAAGGGATTAATAAAAGATAGACATACTAATTACATATGTGAGCTGGGGGAAAAAAAACAAGACAGATATGTGATTACAAAGATGTGAAAATTGTTTCTATTATTTTGGATCAATAAATTTAGATCTTCTGATTTGTGATTTAGGAAAAGCACATCTGAGACAAACAGATGGACTTATATAAATGATGGACTTTATATAAATATCTTAACTAGTTTATATCTTACCTAGTTAATTAAATTAAGGTTATCCTTCTCAGTGTAATTATCATATAAAATGTTTGTTTTACTTGCTTCCAAGAAGTCCAGAGTAACAGATTTGCAGTTTCCGTCACTTTTACTTTTCTCCCTGTTCTTGCACAAGTAAGCTGCCATGGCTCACAGCTGTAAACTAAGACACAGAGGAGGGGGTTCACATTTACAGTGTGAATCTGCTTAGTTACATATTATTAATCTGAGAAACAAATGTAATAGAAATAACAAAAAAGAACAACAATAAAAAGTGATAAATGAATTAGATGTAAAATTAAAAAAATATATATATACATTTTTTTGTTTATTAACTGCTGAGGCTATCACTGAGGAATATGTTGGTGCGTTTCAAATAAAGGATATTAATTTATTATCAGATATTATTGTAGATAGATAAATTCTTATTTATTTAATATATTTTTCTTCTGTAATGTGTGTTTAAAATTGTAAATTACTATGAAACTATTAAGTTAAAAATTCCTCATACATTATATTGTAGCATGAAGCCTCTCCCTGTGGGAGTGGCGTTAGGTCACAGCTGTAAAACGTGGCTTATCTCATGAGAAAAAACCAGAAGAAAAGAAAAGTTTTCATAAAGTAAAAATCTGTTACTCACTAGGATATTAAGTAAGTAACCTGAATAATCATTTTAAAAAATAGATGGCATATTTATAATATGCTCTTATGACGAACATGACTAGATAATGGCCAAAATGTTTTAGACAGTTTAAAATGAATACATTAAATACATAAATATATAATGTCATTTATGTTTAACTAGTATATTTAATGTTACTTTAACGACAACAGACATTTTATCTTTTAAACCACTTAATGGGCAAATAGTTTTCTAATAATATAATGTATAATATAATATATTATAATATAATATAATATATTAATATTGCTTGATAGCTAATTCACCAAGTCTTGGCAAACCAATCAATAAGCCACACTGGTTAAAAACAAATGCACAGGCAAAATCTATTATATAAAGCAAAACCTTAACTGTATTTCGTCCAATTTTATATATGTCATTAAATGTCAATATCCTGGATGTAGCATACCATTTTGGAAAACCACCACTGATCTCTGCAAGAGGTTTAGATTCCATACACTGTCAATATATATATATATGTATATTTATATATATATATATATATATATATATATATATATATACATATACATATATTGTCACAACCCTCTGTAGCCTCTGGACTCTGGACCAGGCAACCTGATCCGACCACTTCAACCATTATGGACCAAGCAGAATAGACTATATTAAAATACTATATAACTTGTTATGTTTTAGGACCAAAAGTGACTTTCAACATGGACATACATTCCTAATGTTCTCCAAATCCTGGTTATATGCTCATTAACCACAACTCCCTTTCCCACTGGAAAAAACAAGCCCAGGGTCCTTTATGTTGTTTTTCCTGTTTTGCAGTTTATAGTATATAATGTGTTTGAGTGTGTACAATATGTTACATAGTTGCACAGTGATTAAGGTTGAAAAAGACTTTAAGTCCATCAAGTTTAACCTTTTTAGATGTCCTCTGATCTGCAATATGTGGATTGTCATATGATAATTGGTGCAGGGGAAAGAAACCACCATTTAAATATTGCCAATTGTCTCAAAATGGGGAAAAAATTTAATTCCTTCCAGACCCCAGATTCTGGGGATCAGATTGCTCCCTGAATCAATACTCCCTCTCTAGTTATCTAGGATAACCCTGAAAGTCATTTTTGTAAAAAAATATACCTAATCCCATTTTAAAGTTATCTATTAAATCTGCTGTCACCACCTTCTTTGGTCGAGAATTCATAAGAGTAACTACCCTTACTGTGAATCCTTTTCTTTCTTTGAGGTGGAATCTCTTTACTTCTAACCTCACAGGATATATTCTTGTATTATGTATTATATTTGCTTCCCTTGCTTCTATACCCTTAATACATGTTAATATTTTATTTGCCTATGCAATTGCTGCTTGGCATTGACCACTGTTAACCAATGTGGATGTCCACAAGTATTCCCAAATTCCTTTCAATATCTGGTATCCCTAGATTTGCTCCATTAAGATTATAAATTGCATGGCTGTTTTCTTTCCCAAATGCATAACTTTACAAGGGAGCAAGAGCAAATTCGGGGAATTATAGACCAGTGAGCCTCACTTCTGTAGTGGGGAAGCTTTTAGAAGGGTTAATAAGGGATAATATACAACAATATGTCTATTTGAACAGGATTATAAGTAGGAGTCAACATGGATTTATGAGGGATAGGTCATGTCAAACAAATCTAATTAGTTTCTATGAGTAAGGTTAGTAGGAACCTGGATCAAGGCAACTCAGTTGATGTAGTCTTTTTGGATTTTGCAAAGTCTTTTGATACAGGGCCAAATGGGAGACTATTGTGCAAACGAAGAGATACAGGAATTGAAGTAAATATCTGCTCATGGATTGAGAGCTGGCTAAAAGATAGGAAGCAAAGAGTTGTGGTAAATGGAACATACTCCGATTGGACTAATGTGGTAAGTGGGGTTCCCCAGGGTTCAGTATTAGGTCCTCTCCTTTTTAACATATTTATTAATGACTTAGAGGTGGGATTGGAGTGCAGTGTCTCCATTTTTGCTGATGACACGAAGTTGTCAAAGGTAATTCAATCAGATAATGATGTGCGTTCCCTCCAAAGGGATTTACATAAAATTGAGGAATGGGCATCTAAATGGCAGATGAGATTTAATACGAATAAATGTAAAGTTATGCATCTAGGAAGGAAAAATAGTTATGCAATTTATAATCTTAATGGAGCAAATCTAGGTGTATCAGATATTGAAAGGTCAAAGCCAAGCAGCAGCTGCAAAGGCAAATAAAATATTAGCATGTATTAAGAAGGGTATAGATGCAAGGGAAACAAATATTATTCTGCCACTATACAAATAAGGGGAATGGTGGGGCTAAGTTATGAAGAAAGACTAACCAAATTAAACTTATTTTCTCTAGAAAAAAGGCATCTAAAAGGAGATATGATTACCTTATAATAATACATTCAGGGTCAGTATAAAGATTTGTCAAGGGAGCTTTTTGTGCTAAGAGGTTTTCAACTGACAAGTGGACATCCCTTGAGGTTAGAAGTAAAAAGATTCCACCTTAAAGAAAGAAAAGGGTTCTTTACAGTAAGGGTGGTTAATCTGTGGAATTCTCTACCAGATGGAATTCAGGGTTATCATGGATAATTAGAGAGACAGTATTGATCCTGGCAGAAATCCGATCGCCAGTATCTGGGGTCAGGAAGGATTTTTTTTTTTTTCCTTTGAGACAATTGGCTAAGTGTCACTTGTTTTTTTTTTTCTGTTTGCCTTCCACTGGATTAATTAATAATTACAAATAAAATAAATAAAACAATTAAATAATTGATTAATAATTAATTAACAACTAATTAATTAATATTTATTCTGCATATTGCAGATCAGAGGAGATCTTAAAAGGTTGAACATGATGGACTGAAAGTCTTTTTTCAACCTTAATTACTATGTAACTATGTAACTATTATTTGTATTAAATCTGATCTGCCATTTCGTTGCTAATATATCTAATTTATGCAAATCCATTTGGAGGGGAAGTACATCATTTTCTGATTTAATTACACTGCACAACTTAGTGTTATCCGCAAAAATGGAGACACTAATTTCTAGTCCTACTTCGAAATCATTAATAAATATGTTAAAAAGGAGGGGACCTAATACTGAACCCTGAGGAACCCCACTTACCACATTAGTCCAATCTTAGTATGTTCCATTTCCAACAACCCTTTGCTTCCTTTCCTTTAGCCAGCTCTAAATCCATGAGCAGATATTTACTGCAATTCCTGTATCCTTTAGTTTGCACAAAAGTCTTCCATGTGGCACTGTATCAAAAGCCTTTGCATAATCCAAGAAGATTACATCCACTGAGTTGCCTTTATCCAAGTTCCTACTAACCTCCTCATAGAAACTAATTAGGTTTGATTGACATGACCTATCGCTCATAAATCGTCTCAAAAGGAAAAAATATTTCCTGACCCCAGATACTGGCTACTGGATCAATACTCTCTCTCTAATTAACCAGGATAACCTTGAATACCCTTTTTAATTAAAAATATATCCAAAACCCTTTTAAAGTTATCTATCGAAGCAGCTGTCACCACCTCCTTTGGTAGAGAATTCCACAGATGAACCACCCTTTCAGTGAAGAACTCTTTTCTTTCTTTAAGGTGAAATCTTTTATACTTCTAATCTCAAAGGATGTTTCCTTGTCAGTTGAAAACCTCTTGGCACAAAAAGTTCCCTTGACAAAGCCTTGTATTGACCCTTAATATAATTACTGTATATAAGGTAATTATATCCCCTCTTAGGCGCCTTTTTTCTAGAGTAAATAAGTTTAATTTTATTAGTCTTTCTTCATATTTTAGCCCCTCCATTCATTTATTAACTTTGTTGCCCTTCTCTGTACTTTTTTCCAGCTCTAAAATATAGTATATTTAACTAGGTTGTCAGACAACAATTGAGACACTTTGTTTGAGTAGACAAATATAAAGTGATGTCAAGTGCTTTATACGTGATATCCCTTTGATCTATTGTTTTGCAGTTGGTATATACTTGAATGTGTCAATTATTCCTGTCCACACAGTCAGCGAGAGCCCATATATAAGAAAAAATATTGAAGTCCTGATCGGCTGCCAAAAGACTATACACATCATAGAGCCAACTGCTCTCCAACTCAATAAAGGTACCTTTACCTGAGAAGAGATCAGGTAAGGGACAAAGGGGGTTCCAGGGATACAGCAGAAATGACCAGTCATTGACATTGTGCAACTAGCACCCAAGGGACCAGCACCCAAGGGAGGTCAGGGTGATAAAACCTAACAGGATTATCTCAGAAGTCACATAGCCTAGACCTGAATTGAAGTCGAAGTTCTTTGCGTATGTAATTTCCCATTGATCGTTGGTGCAGCTAGGTATGGAATTATTGGGTTGTCTGTGCTCACCCTATTGGCCAAACCCTGTAACCATGGGCCAATAGCAAAGCCACTGATGATTGCACACCAACCAGTGGGACATTTGAGTGTTTTTTGCACCCATTTTTTTGATTATGTTAAATACTCTGGTTTTGTGCAATGGTGGGAACTAGTTGTCCATTACTCTAGCTATTAGTGCTGAAATCTCTTTGCTGGGAAGTTCTATAGGCTACATCTTCTGCAACTTTGGCTTGGAAGACAGTTTAGATGATGATAATGCCCATGGAGCTCTGGAAC
Source organism: Discoglossus pictus (assembly GCA_027410445.1). Lineage (NCBI taxonomy): Eukaryota > Metazoa > Chordata > Amphibia > Anura > Alytidae > Discoglossus > Discoglossus pictus. Next base: position 78,201,091 of record CM050170.1, on the reverse strand, counting down.
GATGGTCATAAACGATGAGATTAACTGGCTGACCCAATTCTGGGACACCCATGCCATAGCCTACTGGTGTTTATTGGTTAGTGAAAGTGCTAGATTGGTAGAGACATTTTAAGTTAATTAATTAATTTATATTAAAAAAAAATCTCACTATCTACACATCAGTGTGAGTGCAGAAGGCAGTAGCCACTGAAGCTCCTCTGCATCCCTTAGGGAGACATCAGTGTCACTTCTACTTTTTCTCATTAAGATAGAGGATGAATTAAAGATATGTCCTGGTCGGCTGCCAAAAGTCTATACACATCATAGAGTCGACTGCTCTCCAACTCGATAAAGGTACCTTTACCTGAGAAGAGATCAGGTAAGGGACAAAGGGGATTCCAGGGATACAGCAGAAATGACCAGTCATTGACATTGTGCAACTATTCAAATTCTGCAACTTCAGCTTGGAAGACAGTCAAGATGCTGACGAAGCCCATGGAATTCTGGAACGATGGTCTAAACGATGACATTCACTGGCTGACCCAATTCTGTGACACCCATGCCATAGCCTACTGATGCTAATTGGTTAGTGAAAGTGCTAGATTAATAGAGACATTTGAAGTTAATTTATTTATTTACATTAACATTTTTTTTCACCATCTACACATCAGTGTGAGTGCAGAAGGCAGTAGCCACTGAGGCTACTCAGCATCCCTTAGGGAGACATTAGGGTCACTTCTACTTTTTCTCATTAAGAGATAAATATGTGAACTAGGCAGCTTCATTGAGCTAAATAACCACTTGTATATTATTTATATTAAATAGAAGCATTACGCTTGACAGTGGGTGAGATATTATAGTACCGTATTTTTCCGTCTATAAGAGGGTCCCATGTAAAAGACGACCACTATTTTTTTTAGGCATATTGTTAGATCACAACCATGACCTGCTAGCAAACCCACTCCATGCCCTGATATCCAGTCCCTCTCCATGCCATGCTAACCATCACCTATGCGCCCTGCTAGCCACCCTCTCTCCATGCCCTGCTAGCCACCCCCTCTCCATACCCTGCTAGCCACCCCATGTGGTGTACACCAGTCCCTTCCATGCCCCTCTCTACGTGCCCAGTCTACTGGCAGTCTCAGGGTCCCGGTTCTGGATCCCCCGTTCATGGGAGCTGTGGGCCCCCTCCAGCTCCAGTCGCACAGGTCACAGGTGGTTGTCTCAGGTGGGTCCTTGCACATGGCTCCACCGGGGACCACGGTGCCGGGTCCTGATCGTGCATCGGGCGTCCAGCACGGGAGCTCTCTGGGTCGCTTTGGTAGTCCAGAGGAGAACCAGGTCCACGAGGAGCACGGTGGCTGTCCTTGTGGTGTGTGCTCGTGTTGCGGTGTGTGGGGGGCTTGCCCCTGATCCTGTGACCTGTGTGAGGATGAGTCTCTGCAGGGGGTGGCCAGGGAGGTCAGGGTGTCCTGTGGGGCGGCCGATCCAAGGGCTGGGGAGAGCGGGGAGAGCAGTGGGGAGAATGAGAGGAGAGAGTGGCCTGGAGCAAGGGCTTGAGAGAGCGGGGAGAGTAGCAGAGGAAATGAGACATCTAGCGTCTCACGCAAGGCTGTATTCCGTGTATAAGACGACCCCACCAATTTAAAGGTCCACGGAAAAATACGGTATCTCTAGAAATAAAATATAATAATGAGGTTGATGACTTATGTTGTCATAAGTTAAACATAGAGTGCAGTGGTTAAGATTATGTTCTGGTGTGGTAGGCTGGTACCCTTTCTTTAGTGTTCTACCTAATCACGAATCCAGGAAATAACTGTGGTACATAGCTGTTTTGGGAGCTATTTTAAAGGACAACTGCACCATAAAAAGGAATTTTTCAATTAGAAAAAAATAAAAACATTTTGCCTCTGCTGGACCATGGATGGATCCATGAGATATAAGTGGAAGTTGTGTGCAAAAGGGGGTTCACAATTCCGGAGAGCTATTTAATGATGTCACATCCTTATTCTGGACTAGTGAGGGAGACGAGTGTGATGTGAATCTTCCACTAATACAACCCCCGCCCCGATTATTTAAAAATTCATATTTTGATCCTAAAATGCTTTATGTCCATGGCATACAAAGGTACTAATATTGTTAGTTTGGGACAGACAAGTGAATTTTTTCTTTAACTTAACTATAATTTCAAATCTGGATACTTGGTGATCAAACCCCAGTGTACAATAACATACAAACTGAGTGATAACAGTCTTCAAAACAAACCTCATAAAATGAAATCCAACTTCTAGGGCAATATTGTCTAAAAAACTGAAATCATATACAAAACAGATAGATCTTTCTGGTCAGGCACTCATATGGTAAATTGCTACTCAGGGCATTTAATAAATGGCATTGCATGTGTTTAATTGGCCGACATCAACCATCTATGGTCCTTGGCCATACTCCCCCACTCTCACCCATGGCTTACCTTCTCTGCAGGTGTAGATATTCTTCTTGGTAGCACTTGTTATCACTAACTATAACACCAACTAGCGAGAGTAGAGGCAGAGAGTAAGTGTTTTGGTGGTCTGAGATCCTTGTGCGCTCATTGCAAGACTGGCGCTGAACACCTTTGGTGCTCATCGCGTGGCTCGCAATGAGTGCCTTTGGCGCTCATTGCAACTTTCTGGGTTGGTGTATTTGTCGTTATGATAGACGCTTTTGCGCTTATTGTAAGGTTCACAGTGATCTCGTTTTGTTGCTTATTGCAAGGCTCTCCCCTGGTGTAGTTTGTGTCCTATGAGCAGCGTTGGCGCTCCTTGTGGGTGGGGCTGTGAAGGTGTTTGTAGTTGTTTGTGCTAGTGTGGTGTTAATTGTTTTTGTTTTGTGTCTATTTAATTTTTTATGCTAATTAATTAATGAAATCATAAATTAATATACTTTACCTCTTTGTAATTAATATATGCAGCAAGGAATGTGCTGAAGAGCTAACAATCTGATTTGATGTTCCTGCAGCATATAATGTAGATTTGCAGTGTTGTTGAGCTCAGGTGTAAGTGTCACCAGTGTTTGCAGTGTGTAGTGTAAATAGGCTGTGTGCGTGAGTTGTAGCCGTTTGTGTAGCTGGGTAACTTCCGCATTCTGTAAGTTAGTCTTGTAATGTGTATGTGGTAGGCGTGTTTGTATGATGTAGCATCCTTACTAACGGTGTATGTTGTAGGTCGTACAGGTGTTTGTAAAAGCCGCATTTGCTTTGTGGTATTTAGCGGCTTTAGGCGTCGTGTAGCCTTGTTTTCGTTTTTTTCGGCAGCCATTTTTTCTCTCGCTTAGGGAATATTCGAGTGTCTAAACTCTGTAAATTTAACTGAAATCAAGGTTTAAGCAGTGTTGCAGAGGTCATAGGTGTCCCACCTTGCTGTGGGTAATGTTTTTATTTTATTTTTGTGCGTATTTATTTATTTTTTATGTTTGCAGCTGTGCGCGGGTTGTCCGTTAAGGTCGTATTTTTGCAAGTCCGTAATGGACTTTTTCTAAGGCCCGCGGGTCGTAATTTTTTTTGTGTAAGTCCACAATTTTTTATTTTCTAAGTCCCGTTTGTAAGTCTATAGTTAGTCATTGTGTGGTCGTTTGTAACCGGTTGTGAGGCACCGTAGAGCCTCCACCTCCGCAAATGCGGCCCATCGATTCGTGAGGGTCCGCATTTGCGTTCCGAAAGTTGTAGGGGGTCATAGGGATGAGCGCCTATGACGGTCATCTCCACCAGCGCAAGGAGCGCCTTTGCAAGCCCGCAAGCATTAGCAACAACCCGTATTGCTGACAACTATATATGTGATTGCACACATATAACCTCTGCAACATTGACATGTTTCGTTATAATGAATTCCTATGGACATATGTGCAGTTATTCCCTAAGAATGAATCATTTTCGATCTGTAAATAACTGCCACTATACAACTTTGCACAAATCCATAATAATTTAACATCCATATCTTTACCAAAATGTACAATGCCACAATCACAATATCATTATGCTTAATACATTTCTTTTGATGATATTAACTCTTGATTTGATCTTTCTCCGCTTTCCATCCCAACTTTGTTTTGATAGCTGATTTCACCTCATTGTTCCTCAGACAGTATATGTAAGGATTAAGCATTGGGGTTACAGCAGTGTACATGAGAGTGATAACTCTTCCTTTCTGAGCTGGGGAACTAGATGATGGCCTGAAGTACATGGAGACGGCTGATGCTGAGAAGAGGGTGAAGACCATGAGGTGAGAAGCGCATGTGGAGAAGGCTTTTTGCCTGCCAGAGGATGAGTGAATCTGAAGAACCGTCAAGACAATGCGCATGTAAGAAAGGATAATAAGCAACAAGGGCACGAGGGCTATAACCGACCCTTCAGTAAAGATGAGAATTCTATTAAAGGATGTATCAGAGGAGGAGATATCAAGGAGAGGAGGAATGTCACAGAAAAAGTGGGGGAGTAGTGCAGGGAGCTGGAAATCCAACAGAGAGGTAATTGCTGCATGTAGGAGGGCATGTATTGAGGCACAGGTACAGCATCCACTGCACAAAGCTAGGCATTTCCGACTGTTCATCAGTACTGTATATCGTAAAGGGTTGCAGATAGCGACATATCGGTCATAAGCCATGGCTGAGAGCAACAAATTCTCACTGTTTCCAAAGGCATGGAAGAAGAAGACTTGAGCAATGCAGGAATTGAAGGATATGCTCATACTTGGTGATAACAAGGTAACCAGCATTCCTGGCACTGTGGTTGAGGAGAATAAGAAGTCCATGAGGGAGAAGGTCCAGAGAAGCATATACATTGGGGAGTGAAGATGGTGGTCCAGCAAAATGACATTCAGCATCATAAGATTCCCAAATAATGTGACCAGGTAAATTAGGAGAAAGAAGAGAAATAGTGTAACGCGAAGTGAGGGAGATTCGGAGATATTAAGGATGAAGAATTCAATTGGTTGTGTGAGGTTCATAAGGACCTTGGGGATGAAGAATCATCATATTACATAAAGTATTTTCAAAATGTATATTTTTCTCAAACAAACTTGTTTGTTGAGAAACAAGAGCAGTAAACATTAACATATTTATTGAGAAAGATAAATTGCCATGTTTGTATTGTAGTTTCACTTGGGTTTTTTCTGTTTGCCTTCCTCTGGATTCAGATCAGAGGAGATCTTAGAGGGTTGAACTTGATGGACTGAAAGTCTATTTCCAACCTCAATTACTATGTAACTATGTAAGATATACTTTCTAAGTTAAGATATTTTATTAAATGTTATGCACATGCAGAAATAAACCTCCTTCCACAATTTGGAAAAAGTACATGGAATATCTAAAAACGTTTGCCCTGTGTCTCTATGTCAATGTTTATAAAAGAAAGAGTATTGTCTAGCCTCCAACTCAATTGGTCATAAAGTTTTTACCTTTCTGACACTTACCCCCAGATATTCTAGCATAATATATATTGCATAAAGATGATATAGCATAAATAGTCCCTTTCTTGAATACATTGAGTTAAAGTTTGTTTACATAATAGAAAAGTAGAACACCATCATGATTTGGTGTTTCTTTGTTGAAGGTTCACCCCATTTGGAATTTATTATAAAACTAGCGAATTGCCCGTCAAAAAATGACGGCAATGAAATTGTAAGTGAGCTAATGCTGTTTGGTGTATAATATCAAATAAATCTACTTTACCTATTTTGAAGTAATATATGCAGGAAGAATTCTGTTGAAGAGCTGACAATCTGTTTTGAGGTTGCTGCAGCATTAGTGGCGTGGAGCTGCTGTGTAAGCGTCATGAATGTGTGCGGTGTAATAGTGTGCGTGCGTGAGACCAAACCGTTAGCGTAGCTGTGTACTTCCGCATTGTATAAGTTATTTTTCTAAAATGGCGGCTACTGTGTGGTATGCGTCTGTAGCGTAATATCCGTAGGTGTTTTGTGGTATTTTGCGTGTTTCTTGTGGTGTTTTGCGTGTTTAGAGTGCTGCAGCCTCGTTTTCATTTTGTTCGGCGGCCATTTTTTCTCTCGCGTAGAGAATTTTTTTGTGTCTAAACTCTTTTATTTTGAGTTAAATTAATTATGTATGTGTTGTGTGTATTTATTGTGTTTTAAATTTTTTGATGTCCACGGGTTGTGGGTGCTTTTTGCGAGGTCGTAATGTGTAGTAACGTGTCTCGTATGTTGCTTGAGTTACGAAGTAAAGTTTGCGAGGGTCGCAGTTGCTGGCAAGGAGCGCCTTTGGCGCTCCTTTCCAGCAACTGAGGCCCTCGCTGGCAAGGAGCGCCTTTGGCACTCCTTGTCAGCAACTGAGTATAAGATATATGTGATATATATATATATATATGAGATATATGTGATATATATATATATATATATATATATATGAGATATATGTGATATATATATATATATATGAGATATATGTGATATATATATATATATGATATATATATATGAGATATATGTGATATATATATATATATATATATATATATATATATATGATATATATATATATGAGATATATGTGATATATATATATATCTATGATATATATATATATATGATATATATATATATATATATATATATATGATATATATATGTGATATATATATATATATATATATATATGATTTATATATATATATATATGTGATATATATATATATATATATATATATATATATATATATATATATATATGTGTGTGTGATATATAAAGTTGTGCTTTGTCAATATCTCTAATCTATCTACTACATAATTTTATAACGTTATCAGCCAGCAGTAACATTTAGGGGCCATGACTCCCTGGCTCTGGGACTTGTGAAGCCTTGTATCACATCTAATAAAGTATACTATGGACAGAGACCTGAAAGTGGAACACACTGAGAGGAAACGTAAAGTTTAACTACTATAGATACTGAACTGAGTGTTTATGGGGTCCCACTTCCCTTATGGAAGTCTCTTATGTGAAAAGGTTATAGGAGAGCTGTCAGAGGGAACAATTATATAAAGGAAATATAAATATTTAGAAGGGCAGCGCTGTGCTATCACTTCCTCTCCCTTACATAGGACGAATATAATCACCACACACAGTCCCAGTGTATCACACACATAGCAGGGCTCCCGGTGCATGGTGGGCAGTTCCCAGCACTATATGAAGGAATCTCACACACAGCATGGAGGCAACTTGCTTGGTGTTCAGGGTGACAGGGACACCATACATACGGCGGGAGCCCGTCTGTCTCCCCAACCTCCTCCGGTGTCCTCAGCTCATGCTCGGACAGCACCACTTCCTGATCCACTTACTCCTGCTACTGAATACGGAGAGCGGCAAGGGACAAATCAAGACTGCAAAGCACCGGAACAGGACTGGTATCCTAGCAACAGGAGGAGAGGGACATAGAGGCTGTACGGCAATCACCGGCAAAATACAAAAACATTGCCAGCGCTCCAGCGTCGGGGCTACAGGTTAGATGGGTTGGGGCTACGGGTTAGATGTAGGGGTTACAGGTTAGATGTAGGGGTTAGTTGTAGCCGTTGCTCACGCTTGCGGGCTCACAGTTGCTGGCCAGGAGCGCCTTCGGCGCTCCTGGCCAGCAACTGCGGCCCTCGATTCGCGAGCCCGCAAGCGTGAGCAACGGCTCGTATGCTCACAACTATATATGTGATTATCTACATGCCCTTTTAAATTCTCCATTTGGTGGACAAGCCCAGCTAAAAACAGAGCATGAGACATCCCATAACACTTTATGTAAGAAAGACAATTTGTATAACAGAAAATAATCAATCTCATTTTTTTAAACAACAGAGGATTTAACTTTTTTCTTACTATTACTCCACAATTTCTGTGTGTTATTTGAGGCTGGTGTTGTGAGTTGCTAATAACAGAGTATCGAGTAGAGTAAATAAGCTAACTGGTTTGAATTCACACCCACTTCACAGACTGGTAGGCCAACAGTTAATTTTCTATTCATTATTTTGGTTTGATCTGGTGTGAGCCATGTTTGGATCTCGAACTTTGGGTTGCAGATAAGTAAAGTAATCTGAACTCATAGAAATCTATTACACTACCAGCCATTACCCATGCTTTTAGCTAGAATTTTAGGAACTAGTGTAGATTTCAGTACATTACTAATTTAAATAATAGGCAACAAAATCTAGCATTATAGGCTGACTAGCGAATTGACCATCAAAAAATGACAGGCATAAAATTGTTAGCCTGGGAATGCTGTTTGCCCCACTAGGTTTTTGCTTCTCTGAGCACCTTCGGCGCTCATCACGTAGCTCGCCATGAGCGCCTTTGGCGCTCATTGCAAATATTTCCTCCCGCCTACTGCACAGGCCGCTCATTGCTGGGTTCAGTCTGCAAGTTTTGTACTTGGGAATGCCATGTTTCTCTTTACAGCATCTCCCCCCTGTGCCTTACCTGTGTGTATCTTTTCTGTGTGTCTGCTGACTGTTTGTGTGGGGGATGCTGACTGCCGTTTGCTTTATTTTCAAAGTCCTGCGTGTCTGGCATTGTTGGGGTAAGTGTTACTGTCTTTGCCATTGTGTATTTTCTAAGTCCCACGTGCTTGGCTTTGCTCAGCCTCGTTTTCATCCAGTTTGAGGAATTTTTAGGTTTTTTCTCGCTTAGCCGATTTTTGAATGATGAAACACCTCAAATAAGGCTCAAAATCTCTTGCAATTTCACTCCCATGCTTCCTGGCTCTCGCCCTGTGTTGTGTGTGAGTGTGTTTTTATGTTTTTTTTTATTATTTTTCTTGTTTTTCAGGGTTTTTGATTTCGGTTTGGCCTTTAAATTTGTATTTTTCTGAGGTCCTGCGTGCCTGGCGTTGTTCGTTTAAGTGTTACTGTCTTTGCCATTGTGTGTTTTCTAAGTTCCGTGTGCCTGGCTTTGCTCAGCCTCATTTTCATGCAATTTGTTTTTTTACCTTTTTCATCAGTCATTTTTTTTTATCTCTTAGACGATTTTTGAGTGACGAAACACGGCAAATAAGGCTCAAAATCACTTAGAACCTCAGTCCCAGGCTTCCTGGCTCTCGCCTTGGGCTGTGTATGAGTGTGTTTTAATTTATTTTTTTATTATTTTTCCTCTCTTTTTCCTTTTTCGATTTCCGCAGTTCGGCCGTTAAATTTGTATTTTTGCAAGGTCAGATTTTTGTGCCCCCTAGATTACGAGGTTGGAGTCTCGCATCCTCAACTGCTTGCAGCCTAAGTAAGCCCAGCGTTCCTCAACTGCTTGCAGCCTAAGTCCTGCGTGCCTTCGGTGCTCATTTCAGCCAAAGTCCCGCATGCTTCAATGCCTCAACTGCTCGAATCACTTTGCGAGGCCCGCGAGCTCAGAAGGCTTCAATGCCTCAATGACTCACCTAGCTTCGCAAGGCTCGCAGTTGCGACCCTCTAGGCTCGCAAGCGTGACGACAAATGGCAGACTGACAATTTTAATATGTGATGATATACTGATATTTATCTCAATTCCAATCATAACTCTATCAAACTTATCAAAAATATCCTGAAAATTAAAGTAAATGAAAGTCAGATGAAGAATGAAACAAAATGATAATTTTTAAACATTAATTTACGAGTAACTAAAAAAATAAAAAGACCACAATATAATGTGATAACAGTAAATGTAAAATTTGGTGATTTGTGCCTGATATTTTGGGTCCATTTGGTCCACCATTAGTAGTGAGATTATTTCCACCAAGGCTTAACATTTTCTTTTGATGTGGTCTGGCAGCTTCTTGCTGGATCGTGGTGGCTGCTCAGCTGGTGTTGAGCAGTTAGGTTTTAGCTCAAATGATTTTTAGAGTAATAAAAAAGGTTATATTTTAAAGGTTTTTTTTGTGCCTGGCCAATCCTGATGACATTGGCAAATATGGTAATGCATAAATAAGTTTAAATTTGCTATGTTTGTGTCCCCTGTTCCTATGCTCTGGATTTGGTGCATTTTGATTACATTATTTAATAAGGTGATCATTACTAACTAGGCTTGAAATTAAATAAAAATATGCATTGGAAGACTTGGCCAAAAAGTATATGGGGAAGGAGCAAACATGTTAGCTTGAGAACAGTTCTAGTATAAGTGTATTTCTAGTATTAGTGTGGGAGTTTAAATAAAAGTAGGGAGTTCAAAGAAAAGGGGGTACGTTTTAGAGCAGTAAAGTGAAGAAAGAAACAAAATGGAGTGTAAAGGAGAAATGGGAAAATAAAAAGTGATTTTTTTATTAAGCTTTGCACAAATATATTGATTTGTTTTTCATCTCACTGTATTTTGTAATTGTGAGTCAGTCCAGTGGCAACCTCACTCAGTGTACATCCTGCAACATGTATGCACTGCCTCTCTTGAAGCTCAAATTGGAGAACTGGAGAGGAGAATTGCAGCAGTTAGTGCTATTGCTCCACTGGAAAGGGAGTTGAAGCATAGTTTAGCTGGGCCTTGCATTGAGGTTGGAGATCACTGCTAGTGAGAATGTCCAGGGAGGTAGCTGGGTTATCATTACAGGGGGAAGCAGGTGAAAAAGAGGAGGAGGCAGGCCTGTTCTGAGTTGATAAACGCTAACAAATTTGCCAGATTGAATGATACTGTTGAGGATGTCCATTCAGGAGTGGCAATGCCAGATAGATCTGTTCCCTCTAACAGCCAGGAGAATAGGACAAGCAACAAACAGGTTTTGGTTGTAGGGGACTCTTTTATTAGGAAGGTAGACAGTGGAATTTGTCACACAGATCCCAGCAATCGAACAGTTTGCTGTCTCCCTGGTGCTCGTGTTCAGTATGGTATAGATCGGGTAGATAAATCATTGGTAGGGGCTGCAAATCTACCGGCGGTCTTGGTAAAATTAGTGGAAAATGGAGTCCTAAAGAATGATTTTATAATTAGGCAATAAGCTTAATGCAAGGACCTCCAAGGTAGTATTTTCTGATATACTACCAGTGCCACGTGCTAGCCCAGGGAGACAGAAGGAGCTAAAGGTGGTTAATGTGTGGCTAAAAAAAGTGGTGCATTAAGGAATGGTTTGGGTTCATAGAGCACTGGGCTGACTTCTCACTTGGGTACAATCTCTATAGCAACAATGGATTGGACCTTAGTGACAAGGGAGCCTGTGTGCTAGGGGATAGGATGGTAGAAAGGCTGGAGGAGTTTTTAAACCATTAGGTGGGGGAGGGACTAGTTGGAAGTAATAGGGTAGAAAGTGTAGAGGGGGGTAAGGAATTAATTAATTAGTCATGGGGAGGAGAAAGGGGGAGGGTTGGTATAGTCAAAAGGGAGGTATTGCTAATTAACTCAAGTACAGTGGAAGACACTTCTTGCTAATGCCAGAAGCATGCCAGGAAAAATGGGAGAGTTAGAAATATTAGCACTTAATGCGAAATGGGATTTAATAGGCATTATTGAAACATGGTAGGACGAATCTCATGACTAGACTGTTAATCTGGATGGTTATAACCTATTTAGGAAAGATTGGGGCAATGGAAAAAGAGGAGCTGAGATTAGTCTGTATGTTAAGCTTGAACTTAAGCCTGTAGTGAGAGAAGATATTTATGCTGTAACTACCAATAATGTTGAATGCTTGTGGCAAGAGTTAAATAGTGGAGGAGCAAATTCCAAGAATATTGGTAGGAGAGTGCTATAATCCCCCAAATACAAATGAAAGTAAGGAAATGCAATTTTTGTTACAGATTGGAAATGCAACAAAGCATGGGCAAGTTTTAATAATGGGAGATTTTAACTACCCTGAAATAAACTGGATGAATGAAACTAGCAGTTCAGCTAAGGGGGGCAAGTTTTTGAGTACATTCAGAGATCATTATCATCAGCATTCTTCTGCATAAAGGCTGCGTATGGGACGCTCTTGGAAAATTCCAGCATGCCAATGACCCTAAGCACAAGGCCAAGTCGACCTCCAGTGGTTATGGGAGAACAAAGTGACGTTTGTGGAGTGGCCATCACATTTTACTGACCTTAAAATCATCGAGCCACTCTGGTCGTCTTTCATGAATCACATGTTTGAGATCTCCCCAAAGACTTTGCATGACCTGGAGGCATTTTGCCAAGACGAATGGGCGGCTATACCACCTTCAAGAATTAGGAGTCTCATAGACAACTATTACAAAGACTGCATGCTGTCATTGATGCTAAATGGGGCAATACACAGTATTAAGAACTAAGGGTATGCAAACTTTTGAACAGAGTAATTTAGTTTGTTTCTTTGTTGCCATGTTTTGTTTTCTGATTGTGCCATTCTTTTATAACCTAAAAGAATATAAATCCCATAAGAAATAAAAAAATATATATTTTGCCTGCTCACTCATGTTTTCTTTAAAAATGGTACATATATGATCAATTCGCCAAGGGTATGCAAACTTTTGAGCACAACTGTATGAGTGATAGGTCATGTCAAACAAACCTAATTAGTTTCTATGAGGAGGTTAGTAGGGAGCTGGATCAAGGCAACTCAGTGGATGTAGTCTGTTTGGATTTTGCAAAGGCTTTTGATACAGTGCAACATGGAAGACTATTGTGCAAACTAAGTGATACAGGAATTGCAGTAAATATTTGCTCATGGATTGGGATAGTAAAGGATTGTTGTAAATGGAACATACTCAGATTGGACTAATGTGGTAAGTGGGGTTCTTTAGGGTTCAGTATTAGGTTATCTCCTTTTTAACATATTTATTAGCGACTTAGTAGGACTGGAAAGTATTGTTTCCATTTTTGATGATGACACTAAGTAATTAAATCAGAAAATGATGTACTTTCCCTCCAGAGGGATTTGCAAAAATTAGTGGAATGGGCAACTAAATGGCAGATGAGATTTTATACGAATACCTGTAAAGTTATGCATCTGGGAAGGAAAAATAGCCATGCAATTTATAATCATAGTGGAGAAATCTAGGGAATCTAGGAATTTGGGAGTGCTTGTGGACAACCACCCAGTGCTCAATGCCAAGCAGCATCTGCAAAGGCAAGTAAAATATTAGCATGCATTAGGAAGGGTATAGAAGCAAGGGAAGCAAATATAATTCTGCCACTATAGAAATCCCTACTATACCCTCATTTGGAATATGGAGTACAATTTTGGGCACCACTTCATAAAAAGGACAATTTCAAGCTGGAAAAGTACATATAATGGCAACAAAACTAATAAGGGGAATGGAGGGAATAAATTATGAAGAAAGACTAACCAAATTAAAAACGGCATCTAAGCAAAGGTATGATTACCTTATATAAATACATCCACGGTCAATATAAGGTTTTGTCAAGCGTACTTTTTTTACAAAGAGGTTTTCAGCTGACAAGAGGGCATCCTTTGAGGTTATAAGTAAAAATATTCCACTTTAAAAAAAGAAAAGGGTCCTTCACAGTAAGGGTGGCTAATCTGTGGAAGTCTCTACCAAAGGAGGTAATGACAGTGGATTTGATAGATCATTTGCAATTTGGATATATTTTTAAATAAAAAGGGCATTTTGGGTTATCCAGGTTAATTAGAGAGGGAGTATTGATCCAGGGAGGAATCCAATCGCCAATATCTGGGGTCAGCAAGGAATTTTATTTTGAGAAAATTGGAAATTTGTCAATTGCTTTTTTTCCCCGTTTGCCCTCCTCTGGATCAATTAACAACTAATCTGCATATTGCAGAGCAGATCAGAGGACATCTAAAAAGGTTGAAATTGATGGACTAAACATATTTTTTCAACCTTAATTACTACGTAACTACGTGATATGTTTGAATAAAATAAAGACAATTAAATTATTATAGACAAAAGCGAACTACTCAATTAATGACGCATTTAATGAACATGCCCGTCAAATATCTCAGCTTCCTACAGTCCTAAACAGATATAATCATAACATCATTTGTTCATATTTTATGGGTTGTTAAGAAACTGCTTTCAAATAATTTGGTAGAAAAGTTCAAAAATATAAAGATTATGGAATAATACAAATGTATTGCTTTCATGGATTTTCCATCATTAATATTAGCTAATTTCTTGGAATACTTTATTAAATTTAAATGTGGTTGGGAGGAGTGGAATGGGAGGAGAATATATTAAGGGTCCCAATGGAAAGCCTTAGACCTATCTTGGTTTATTATAGTAACAAGAACTATTTAAATATTTACAAAGAAAATCTATCTGGTAGATAATCATGGCAAATCTGGTTGCCACGGCTGGAAAGTTCATATGCATGTCATCTTAATGTGCACTATATCTGAGAGGAAACCATTTAAGGAACAACCTCCCTTCAATTGTTTCTTATAAATTAAAGTAATTTTATTAATTTATGAAATGATTCAGTGTTTATTTAAAAACTGTATAAAATCAATTAGCAATTAATCTGCATATTAAAGATCAGAGGAAATCTGAAAAGGTTGAACTTCATCGACTAAAAGTTTGTATTCAACCTCAATTGCGATGTAACTATGTAAATAAATATATTGTGTAAAACAATTAAAAAGTATCTATTATTAAGAATATTACATCCAAATGTTGCTGTTTAAATTGTACTGTTTCTATATTATTTACACTTCCACTATTTTTTTTATAGTAACCCATTGAACAATATCCACTCTTATTAATAAAAACAGATGTAGACTCCTGTAATAGGCCTTATGGATATTGAGCACTAATTCCATTCGGCCATGATAATTCATGAATTTTCCCATTAATCTGTTTTCTTGTCTATGAAACCTGATCCTGGTATGTTTTATTATAATTAAGAATTATTGTTTGTTTGTTTTTTATTTTTTGTTGTTTTATTTTTATACATTTACACTTCCAAACCACAGTCAAATCTAAGATTCCAAATATACATAGAAGTGTAATAAAGTATTGTATTTTTTTAACTGGCTTGCTTCCACCCAAAGCTTTCAAAACATGCTATTATTTTTTACTATATTATACCAAGTCCCTGCAACAGTTCAGATCTTCTTCTTAAGGATATGAAAAGTTACATCACTACACAGACAACGTTTTGAAAATCTATGCTATGTCTTTCATAAGGTGACATCTTAAACTCTGTTAGGCTTTTGATAAATGTTTTAGGTTACACTTTATCAGAGTATCACTTGGTAATATTCATAGACTGAATATCACAAGTAAGCTTGGTTGGAGCTATTCCAGATTTTTGTCATGTATACTGTGGAAAATGTAAGATAAGCAAATAAATATCTTAAGGTCACTAAGAAAAAAACAATAAAGTTCAAATCTCTAAATCCTACAATAGAGATGATTCAGAATATATAATAAAAAATATATATACTGCCAGGAAAACTTACAATTGTCCTTTTTGCAGGGATAATGCCTATTTTATGAGACAATCTGTCCCTACCAGTTCCCTAAATGTACTTCGTTTGAAGGGAATGTCTCTTGTTTAAGGACATATTGTCCTTACTTTTTTGATATGTCTCCAGTTGTTTAGGCCTGTTTTGGGGAACATTAAAGATGGCACCTCAAGCCTCATTTTGCCAAACAAGTAGAATAGTAAGAATTCAAAAATAATTCAAAATTTTAGAATACACATTCTAGCAATGTCTCTGTTCCGCAATACAGATGTATTTTTAAAGCAATGTAAATATAAAGAGTATTGCATTATATAGTTACATAGGTACATAGTTACATAGTAATTGAGGTTGAAAAAATACTTTCAGCCCATGAAGTTCAATCTTTTAAGATCTTCTCTGATCTGCAATATGCGTATTAGTTGTTAATTGGTCCAGAGGAAGGCAAACAGAAAAAAACCCAAGTGAAACTTTGCCAATTGTCTCAACAGGGGAAAACAAAATGTAATTACTGGCAATCGGATTCCTCCCTGGATCAATACTCCCTCTCTAATTAAGTAGGATAACCCTGAATATCCTTTTTATTTAAAAATATATCCAATCCCTTTTTAAAGTTATCTATTGAATCCCCTGTCACCACCTCCTCTGGTAGAGAATTCCACAGATTAACTACCCTTACTGTGAAGAACCCTTTTCTTTCTTTAAGGTGGAATCTTTTTACTTATAACCTCAAAGGATGTCCTTTTGTCATTTGAAAACCTCTTGGCACAAAAAGCTTCCTTGACAAATCTTTATACTGACCCTGGATGTATTTATATAAGGTAATCATATCCCCTCTTAGGCGCCTTTTTCGAGAGATAATAAGTTTAATTTGGTTAGTCTTTCTTCATAACTTAGCCCCTCCATTCCCCTTATTAGTTTTGTTGCACTTCTCTGTGCCTTTTCCAGCTCTAAAATGTCCTTTTAATGAAGTGGTGCCCAAAACTGTAGTCCATATTCCAAATGAGGGAGTACTAGGGATTTGTATAGTTGTATAATTATATTAGCTTCCCTTGCTTCTTAATACATTCTAATAGTTGTTTTGCCTTTGCACCTGCTGCTTGGCATTGAGAACTGTTACGTAGGTGGTTGTTCACAAGTACTCCCAAATCCAATATCTGATACCCCTAGATTTGTTTCATTTAGTTTATAAATTGCATGGGTTTTTTTCCTTTCCAGATGCATAACCTTACATTTATTCATATTAAATCTCATCTGCCATTTAATTGCCCATTTCTCTAATTTATGCAAATCCCTTTGGAGGGAAAGTACATAATTTTCTGATTGAATTACCTTGCACAACTTTGTGTCATCAGCAAGAATGGAGACACTACTTTCCAGTCCCTCCTCTAAGTCGTTAGTAAATATGTTAAAAAGGAGAGGACCTAATACTGATCCCTGAGTAACCCCACTTACCACATTAGTCCAATCTGAGTATGTTCCATTTACAACAACCCTTTGCTTCCTGTCTTTTAGCTTGCTCTCAATTCATGAGCAGATATTTACTGCAATTCCTGTATCCCTTAGTTTGCACAATAGTCTCCTTTGCAAAATCTAAAAATACTACATCCACTGAGTTGCTTTGATCCAAGTTCCTACTAACTTCCTCATAAAAACTAATTAGATTTGTTTGACATGACCTATCCCTCATAAATCTATGTTGGCTCCAACTTATTATCCTGTTTGAATAGACATATTCTTGTATATTATCCCTTATTAACTCTTCTTAAAGCTTTCCCACTACGGAAGTGAGGATTACAGGTCTATAATTCCCCGGATTTGCTCTAGATCCCTTCTTAAATATCACCTCTGCTTTTCCCTAGTCATCTGGTAGAGACCCTGTGTTGAGTGAATCTTGAAAAATTAGATAAAATGGTCTGGCTATTACAGAACCCAGTTCCCTCAGTCCCGTGGATGTATTCCATCAGGACCTGGAGCTTTATTAACATTTATTTTATCCAACCTCAATTGAATTTCTTCCTGCGTTAAACAATTATTTAGTGATGGTAGTGTAACCCCATTATGTTGCAGTGGTACATCCCTTGTATATACCGAAAAAAGAACCTATTTAGCTCATCTGCCTGTTCCTGGTCACTAATTATAAGACCGCCTGTGTCACATTGTAATGTTCCTAGCCTGGCCTTCTTCCCATTTATATACTTAAACATTTTATGGGGTTAATCTTACTTTACTTTGCAACTAATGTTTCATTTTCTATTTTAGCCAGTCTAATAGCCCTTTTGCAAGCCTTAGTGATTTCCTTGTACTCACGTAAAGCAGTCTCTGTCCTCTCTTGTTTGTATAATTTAAATGTCTGTTTTTTACTCCGTATCTTGATCTTTAAATAATTTTTAAGCCATGTTGGATGTAATTTACTCCTTTTAATTTTATTCCCACATGGTATTATGCAACAATATAAAGTTTTTATTTGGAGTAAGAGAGATATATTTTTCAAGTCAAAGGCATTATATCTAATATATGGACACACTGATCATGCAGCTGCCATTGTCAATGATTAAACCAAATGTCTGCCCTCTGAAATATTTATCTATATAATGATCTTAAAAAGTAAGACTGACCTGAGATCCTGCAGACTCTTCCTGAGTGATATATTTTACTGAGCCTTATATAAAGGAAGGGATGGTAAGAAGGGAAATAGATTTGTAATCCTCATTAGGATTAATTAGTTGCTTTAGATGTCCTAGATCATAAAGAGCTTTGTAATTGTGTTACAGCTAATTGTTGTTTACAAAATAAAATTAGACTTTACTGTAGAAATGAGGTAACTTACATAGTTACATAGTAATTAAGAATGAAACAAGTCTTTAGTGCATCAAGTTCAACCTTTTTAGGTCTCCTCTGATCTGCATTATGTGGATTAGTTGTTAATTGTTCCAGAGGATGGCAAACAGACTAATCGTCTCAAAAGGGGGGGAAAATGTCCTTCCTGACCCAAGATACTGGCAATTAAACTCCTCCCTGGATCAATACTCCCAATTTAATTATCCAGGATAAACCTGAATGCCCTTTTTACTCAAAAATATATCCTACCCCTTTTTAAATCTGTTTATTTTTAAATCTAAAGTCACCTCCTGCTTTAGTAGAGAATTCCACAGATTAACCGCCCTTACTGTGAAGAACCCTTTTCTTTTTTTAAGTTGAAATCTTTTTACTTCTAATCTCAAGGGATGTCCTCTTGTCAGTAGAAAACCTCTTCTCACAAAAAGTTCACTTGACAGAACCTTGTATTGAATCTGGATATATTTATATAAGTAATCATAGATGCCTTTTTTTCTAGAGAAATAAGTTTAATTTGGTTAGTCTTTCTTCATAACTTAGCCTATCCATTCCCCTTATTAGTTTTGTTGCCATTTTTTTTCCAGCTCTAAAATGTCATTTTTATGAAGTGGTGACCAAAATTGTACTCCATATTCCAAATGAGGACGTACTAGGGATTTGTATAGTAGCAGAATTATATTTGCTTCCTTTGCTTCTATACCCTTCTTAATACATGCTAATATTTTACTTGCCTTTGCAGCTGCTGCTTGGCATTGAGCACTGTTACCTAGGTGGTTGTCCACAAGTACTCCCAAATCCCTTTCAATATCTGATACCGCTAGATTTGCTCCATTAAGAATATACATTGCATGGCTAGTTTCCTTTCCAGATGCATAGCTTTACATTTATTCGTATTAAATTTCATCTGCCATTTAGTCACCTATTTTCCCTTTGGAGAGAAAGTAAATCATTGTCTGATTTAATTATCTTGCACAACTAAGTGTCATCAGCGAAATTGAAACAATACATGCCTATCCTATTTCTAAGTCATTAATAAATATGTTAGAAAAGAAAAGGACCTAATACTGAACCCAGAGGAACCCCACTTACCACATTAGTCCAATCTGAGTATGTTCCATTTACAGCAACCCTTTGCTTCCTATGTTTTAGCCAGCTCTTAATCCATGAGCAGAAATTTACTGCAGTTCTTGTATCCCCTAGTTTTCACAATAGTCTTCCATGTGGCACTGTATCAAAATCCACTGAACTGCCTTGATCCAAGGTCTTACTAATTGGAAACTAATTGGGTTTGATTGACATGACCAATCCCTCATACATCCTTGTTGACTCCAAGGTCTTACTAATTGGAAACTAATTGGGTTTGATTGACATGACCAATCCCTCATACATCCTTGTTGACTCCTACTTATAATCTTGTTTAAACAGCCTGTATACTATACCTTATTAACCTTTCTAAAAGCTTTCCCACTACAGTGAGGCTTACAGGTCAATAATTTCCTGTATTTGTTCTTGCTCTCTCTTAATAATAGGTATCACCTTTGCTTTTCTCCAGTTATCTTCAGCAGCTGTCGGATGCACTGCAATCTGCATGGCTTCAGATACACCTGCCAAACTTCCAAGGCATGCACGCACTTATATTTCTTTCTGTGCGTGTATATCATTCTTTTGCTGTGTGAGCAAATCCCATAACAGCCATTTTAACAATGTAGCTTCACATACACACCCTGCGCTATTACTTGTTTATTAAATGCATTTTATGGTGGGCCGTATGTTCAACTGGTGCAGTTCCTTCCTCTACACTAAGCAGGAAAAGCATGGGATGAGTGAACAGTGAGAACTCTATACTCTAGTTCCAGGCAGGAACTTCAGTATATCACTTTTAAGCACAAAAAAAGTATTTAAAGTTTTTTTTTAGTTGAAGCACCCCTAGGCAGCTTCCCTGTTTGCCTAATGGGTAATCCAGCCATACACACGTCGGTTATTTGGGATATTGGTTGGTGGTCATAATAATGTGACTAAAACAAATTGGTTTGGCCCTTTTATTTTGTGTGTGCTCAAAAGATATTAACATACATAGACAAAGAGAAAGATGAATAAGAAGATGAAATTAAAATAAAACATTGAAAAATATCTCTATACATATATAAATATTGAAGATGTGGTCCTCTCAGTACAACCTTACCACCTATAGTGTAGTATTTATTAATCTTTTTAAAAAAAATCTGGGGAGTTAACACACTGCTGTGTATCTTTTATTGTGTGGGAGCAGCCCACATCCTCTACCAAACTATTGAAGGTATGGGGCAGTAATGAATGAGAGCTCACTGGACTAGGGCTTTGTAGAGACACTGAGTTATCGTCAAGTGTGGGAAATCAGCTAGAGTGAGGCATTTGCCAGCTACCAGGGTGATAGTCCAGGCCTGAAAAGATCAGAGCTTGTGAATGCCCATAGGAAGAATAAACCCCAATACATATATCCTATACAAGCAGTGATTTATTTGATTTATAGAGTATACAACAACATTATATCTGTGTTGGTTGAGAAACTGAATTTGCCTATAGTTAAAAGGGGAAGCAACCAAGGAGCTTTAGTTAGATGTACTCCCTTAATGATAGGCTTGGGCATTTTCTTATATTCCACCAATCAGAAAACCTCTTCCTTATAGCAGCTGGACAAACACTGACAATCTATGGAATCACATGATGCTTGATATAATGTCAATCTGTATGTATAGGCTGGATTACAGAGTCTTTAATGGCATTGTGGCAAGATACTTGACATTTTTCATTACTTGCCATCGCCCCAATAGTCTGCTGAGCACATGTACTCCTAGGCCCTCAAAGTACACATTGTTAACACCCCAGAAAATACAATTCAGATTCCACATTCCAGTTAAACTGGCTAAGATAACTCAAGGTCTCTATTACAGCATAAATCTCTATCCCTGTGAATTTATCCCTAATCCCCAGTTGTTAAATACTTTGATCATGAGTAATTATATAAATATTGAGAAATGCCTTTTACTCTGTGTGAACAGATGGTAAGATGTTGATGAATAAATATGTGATTGTGGGTACCCTGGTTACTCTATGAAGTCTTGGTTTCAGGGTAGTCATCAATGAAGACTACAGGACCAATGGATAACAGTCTTTAGTGTCTAGCACACTAAATCCACACCATGTTAAGTTATGAGATCTAGTTAAATAAATGTTTTAATTCATACCACAGGGTGTTTTAATTAGACTGATAAAAGATAGAGGTTTTGAGGACCAAATGTAATTTGTAAATGCTTTTGACATAGAAATGTGTTTTAATCTACTTTGAAATTACTTTATTACATTATCTATAAAAATATGTGTTCCAGATATGTTATTCTACCCAAATGACCAGTGATTTTAGAATACGTTATAAAACACCTACAGAATACCAGTTAATGGATATGTATTGTTTTTTTGTGAGTTAAGATATCTGAATGAGTTTTTGATCAATGATTTATTTAAACGTATTGTTTTCACCTCTCAGAGGAATTGTGTTCGAACAACTTTAATTTTTCCACCATTTGTTCCCCCCATTATCCCTTAACCTCGTCAATTCTTTGGCTAGAGCGCACTTGATCTCCTTGTTCCTCAGACAGTATATAATAGGGTTCATTAAGGGGGTAACTACACAGTAAAATACAGATATCACTTTGTCCATTGGAAATCTAATATGAGAATTTGGTCGAATGTACATGAAGATGACAGTTCCATAATAAATGGACACCACAGCCAGGTGGGATGCACATGTACTGAAAGCTTTCTTCTGTCCATCAGTGGAAGGGATCCGCAGAACAGACAGGATGATGAGAGCATAGGACACCATGATGAGGAGAAAGCAGCCAAGTATCACACTCCATGACATGACTAGGAAAGCAAACTCCCCCATTGTGGTGTCTTTACAGGAGAGTTTCAGCAGAGGAGCATAATCGCAGATGAAATGGTCAATACGGTTAGGAAAACAGAACTTCAAAGTTGAAACCCATGCAGCAGGTGGAGAGGCGGCAAGCAGTCCTCCCACCCAAGCTCCCATGGCTATATGCAAACTGGTCTTATTAGTCATTATGCTGCTATAATGTAGAGGCCTGCAGATTGCAAGATAGCGGTCATATGCTATTATAGTCAGGAGACAGTTCTCAGCAGCCCCAAAGCCAAAAAATAGATAAAACTGGATAAGGCAGGAAGAAGAAGAGATCTCCTTGTGCCGAGTCAACAGAGCATGAAGCATTTTAGGAACTGTAACTGTAGTATATATGACTTCGAGGATAGAAAAGTTGGCTAGAAGCAAGTACATGGGCTTATGAAGATGTGGGTCAGCAGCCACCAGAATCATGACTAGGAGATTAGACCCAATAGTGAGGATGTACATGCAGGTGAAAAGGGAGAAGAGAAGGATCTCCAGCTCACGCACTGTCTCAAATCCAACAATGATGAATGTGTTAGCCAAGCTTTGGTTCCCAACATCATTTACTGGCATGTTTCCTAAAATATGAAGAAAGAACATATTGGCCCTTATTACAGCACTTACACTTATGAACCATTTGAAACTTATAGAACATAGTGGGTTCATCTTTCTATCATAATTGGTGTTGAAAAAGCCAAACATTTTTACATCTCAGTTTAGCCATGTTTTAAGTCAGTAGTCCAATTTATATCTGCACACTATGCATTGACTATTATCTAATTTTTCAGTGTAATCCTTGCCAATTACCCTGCAGACCTTAATTTTCTCAATCTCAGATGGCTTTAGACTGAAAACAGTTTAGGCCAATCCCTGTGGAGTAATTAGGAATCAGAAAGCTGATTAAAGGGTACACATAGAAAACTTTAATGTAATAATACTGTAATAAAACTTATTTAAATAACATTAGATTAATAAAGCACTTGTTATTAACAATACTATGTTGCCTATAGTTTTAAATAATACTATATTTTGAAATTCTTTTGTGCTCCTTTAAAGCTTTACTCCTTTTAAAGCATTACTTTGAAACTGCCGCCTAACCATAAGCACTGTTACAAAGTCTTCTAGAAATAACTATTTAATAATTAAAGGCACTAAAACATTCACATTTCAACCTATATATACGTTAATTAACTGTTAAATTAGCAATAGAATGTTAAACTAAATAAAATTTGTAATGATACATGATAAGTGAGCAAAGAACAATAACCACACCTGTATTCAGAAATACAGTCTAAAGCATATATCCTAGTCTACACCGTTGTACGGAACTTTATAATACCATTTTTTATACAAAAAGCAAGAATCAAATTCAAAACAATACATCATATTGAACACAGAGATAACATAATAATTAAGGTTAAAACAAATACTTTTATTCCATCAAGTCAAACCTTTTTAGATCTCCACTGATCCTTGTATTATGTTGATTACTTGTTAATTGATAAAGGGGAAGGCAAACACAAAGTTCATTTAAACATTGCCAGTTGTCTCATAAGAGGAAATGCATTTTTCATTACCCCAGATGCACTGCTCCATTAATCAATACTCCTTCTCTAATTACCCAGGATAACCATAAATGGCCTTTTTAGTCAAAAATATATCCAATTTATCCCATTTATCTATTGAATCCAGTGTCACAAGCTCCTTTGGTAGATAATTCAACAGTTTAGCCACCCTTACTGTGAAGAACACTTTTCTTTCCTTAAAGTTGAATCTTTTTACTTCTAACTGCAAGGGATGTCCTCTTGGCACAAAAAGCTCACTTAATAAAGCCTTACATTGACCCTGGATATATTTATAAAGGTGATCACTTGATGCTACTTTAGTGTGTCATTTACCTGAACTGTTCTACTTCAGCGTGTGGTGTACCTAAAATAGATTAGGGTTATGGTTAGGGAATGTCATAAAAATAAATATAAAGCTGTATTGGGTGCTACTTTAGAGTGTGGTCTAAATAAAATGTTATGACATACCCTAACCCTTCATATATGGATCTCTACCTTGGTCAGGGTAAAGGGGCTTGTGTACCTCAGTGAAGCTGTGTGCTATACCATGTAGAGTCATCCATGGTGGGCAGGTCACAGCAAGAAGGTCAGACAAATCACGGCCCACTGAAAAAGGAACTGTCAACCCACTCCAGTATCTTTGCCATGAAAACGTGAATAGGCACAACCAGAAACACAGATGTGCCTGGTGAGCTGTGTCCATATGGTCACCAATAGTCGCACATGACTGAAGGACTGAACAACAACAACAGTGTATATAATTTTAGCACAATGTAAGAGAGACGTGAAAAGTTGTTTTAGTCAGATCTCTTTTGCTGATAACAATAGGATTTAGATATTTCCTATACAGGAACAATTGTTTGGATCTTAATATACCTTAGATATTACCAAGATATTAAACAAATAAGGGTAGCATAATAAATTTGTCCAAGTCTGACCATATTAGATATACCACCAAACTGTGATCGATATATAGTAACATCACAAAGTGCAAAGGTTGTTACATCATGGGATAATGAGCCCCATTACTAATATTTTGGTTGCCCTGATGTTAGTTTGTGATTTCCAGGATTGCCCTGACATAAGTGTTCTAAATAATATATTGTAACCAGCAATCTGGCAAGCTTATATGGAATTTGCTGGTCTGAAGCGGGAGTTGGCATCTCCTCTAGGAGAGTCGGCTCTTCTGTAAGACGTCATTAAAAACAAGACGCACGTTTTATAACGGGTAATTTGCCATGACTTGTCTGGTGTGATAAGGTAATAAATGACAAGGTATATTATTTCTGTTCATTTATTGAACATTCAATATTGTCTTTTTGAGGAGGGTGGTT
Source organism: Discoglossus pictus (assembly GCA_027410445.1). NCBI lineage: Eukaryota > Metazoa > Chordata > Amphibia > Anura > Alytidae > Discoglossus > Discoglossus pictus. The sequence continues at coordinate 78,176,131 of CM050170.1, read as the reverse complement.
AATTAATTGGATATCACTGAATTTGATGCCTACCCACTTCCTCACACATATGTAGAAGCAGGCAGCTTGCATCAATAAATGAAAGCTTGCATCAGTAAATTAAAACCATGCTTTTTCAGAAATATAAATGCCCCTCTCACACACTCAACCTTTGCCCAAGTTTCATGGATTAATCCTAGGTCCTGCAGAGACATTAAGCATATTGTTTTTCTAATTACAAATCTTTGACTTGCCTAATTATATGTGTGTATACAACAATATATGACATATACACAATATATATATATATATATATATCACATATTATAATTGTCCTGCTACGAATCATCGTCACGCTGTTTGCGTGGTCCGTACGATTTAGCGGGCTTAGCGATGAGCGCCGCAGGCGCTCATCGCCCGGCGAGCCTCACGCAGCGAGGCAAATCGTTAAACCGTAGCACTTTGGCAATGAGCGCCACAGGCGCTCATTGCAGGCGAGCCTCGCATAGCGAGGCGAGCCGTTAAACCGTAGCAAAAAAATACGGCCGCAACTCGCGAACAGGAAAAAAAAATACAAACTCAATAAATACACATAGCACATACATAAAAAGCTTACCGACAGCAAGAGGGAGCATCCACGACCTCAAAAAAACAAGTTACACCTTCATTTAGCTCAAAATAAAAGAGTTTAGACACTAAAAAATTCTTGAAGCGAGAGAAAAAATGGCGGCCGCACAAAACGAAAACGAGGCTACAGCACTATAACCACGGAAAACACGTACGGATAATCCGCTAAGACGCATACCACACATTACCCGCCATTAAACGACGTAAGGATGATCCGCTAAGACGCATACCACACATTACCCGCCATTTTACAATAATGCGGAAGTACACAGCTACGCTAACGGTTTTGGCTCGCGCACGCACACTATTACACTGCACACGTTCATCACGCTTACACAGCACCTCCACACCACTAATGCTGCAGCAACATCAACACAGATTGCCAGCTCTTCAACACAATGCATAAAAATAGGTAAAGTATATTAATTTATTAATTTGAATTATATATTTCAGTAGTACACACAAAACAACATTAGCTACCTTACAATTCCATATGTATATTAATAACTAAACAACTTTCCAAACATACACATCTCATTACCGTAATTTTTTGACGGGCAATACGCTAGTATATATATATTTATTCCATCTCAACTCATCCCTCCCCTCTCTACCACACTTATCCCAGCTCTCACACATATTTTAACCTTTCCCTAAATACTGGCACGTTTCCATCTTCTCTAAAACATGCCATAATTACACCCACCCTCAAAAAACCCTCATCTGACTCTGACATTGCATCTAACTGCTGCCTTATCTCTCTACTTCCGCTGGCTTCCAAACTGCTGGAGCGGCTCGTCTATAACCGCCTTACCAGCTTTATTTCCTCTAACTCCCTTCTTGACACCTTCCAATCCGGCTTTCGGCCCCAACACTCCACTGAGACAGCGCTCACTAAAGTCACCCATGACCTTCTTACCGCCAAGTCAAAAGGTCACTTTTCTATTCTTCTTCTTCTAGATCTCTCTGCTGCCTTTGACACTGTCGACCATCCACTTCTACTCCACATTCTCTCCTCCCTCGGTATTTGACACACTGCTCTCTCGTGGTTCTCATCATACCTACAAAATCGATCATTCAGTGTCTCCTTCTCTGACACCTCTTCTTCTCCTCAGCCCCTATCTGTTGGCGTACCCCAAGGATCAGTCCTAGGCCCCCTCTTCTTCTCCATCTACACATCATCACTTGGTACCCTCATAAACTCTTTTGGACTTCAGTATCATCTTTATGCAGATGACACCCAAATCTACCTCTCAGCACCAGATCTATCCCTCTCTCTTCTATCATCATTTTATCTTCCCTCCCTCTGACACAGCGTCAATTCCTCACATCTCTCTCACTGTCAACAATGACATCATCACCCCCACCTCCCAAGCCCGTTGCCTTGAGGTTCTACTGGACCCCGCCCTGTCTTTCATCCCTCACATACAGTCACTAACTAAAGCTTGTCTTCTCCATCTAAAAAACATCTCCAAAATGTGTCACTATCTTACACAAGACACAACTAAAATCCTAATACACTCTCTCATAATCTCTAGACTACTGCAACTCGCTTCTTGTTGGCCTACCCACAACCTGACTATCTCCACTTCAATCCATTATGAATGCCTCTGCTAGACTCATCTTCCTTACACAACGTTCAGTGTCAGCATCACCTCTCTGTCAATCACTCCACTGGCTTCCCTTAGCCTCCAGAATAAAATTTTAAATCATGAACCTAACTTACAAAACCCTCAACAATAGTGCACCCCCTTATATTTCTGCTCTCATCTCCAAATACTCCCCCACCCACCCTCTTTGTTCCGCTAATGACCTTCTTTCTACAACTCTTGTCACATCCTCTCACTCTCGCCTTCATGACTTTTCTCGTGCTGCCCCTAGTCTCTGGAACTCCTTCCCTCACTCCACCAGATTATCCTCCTGCCTCAAAACATTCAAAACCTCACTAAAATCGAATCTCTTTAAAGAACTGTATCACCTTCCACCCTAACACGCCTCTCTCTCCCTCCTTTTCCACACACATTACCTTTAAGTTGTAAGTCTGCGAATTTCAATCCTGCAATCTGCTTTGGGGAAAGCACTATGGACACTGGATTTGAGGCTCAAATACTGGGCCCTCCTTGCTTTGCTATGTGTTAATTTGTATTAACGTTTGCCTGGAACTTATCTTATGTACAGCGCTACTGTACAGCGCTAAACGATAATAATATATATATAGTAAGTAAATAGTACATCTGTGTTCACATTTGAATGTCTAAAATAGGTTAAAAAAACTGCTTTCAGAGCAGGATCTCAGCTTGTATTGTGGACCCTTATGAGTACCTAGTTCACCACAACAATAATTTAATATATGGTGGGCAAAAGAGCAATAGAAGCCCTCCACCGTAAAGTAGTACAGTAAATAGAAAGTACATTTGTTCACATTTGAATGTCTAAAACAAGTTCCAGCACAGAAGTCCAAGAAAAGCAGTTATCACACTGCATTCTGGGAAGCTGAGCAGGGACATGCAATATATATTTATATTTATTGTTGTGTACATGTTATATATTGTTGAACATCAACACACAGCCATTAATGTCTAAACTGTTGGCAACAAAAGTGAGTACACCCATAAGTGGAAATTCCCAAATTGGACCCAATGAGCCATTTTCCCTCCCGGTGTCATGTGACTCAGTGTTACAAGGTCTCAGGTGTGAATGGGGAGCAGGTGTGTTAAATTTGGTGTTATCGCTCTCACACTCTGTCATACTCGTCACTGGAAGTTCAACATGGCACCTCATGGCAAAGAACTCTCTGAGGATCTGAAAAAAAGAATTGTTGCTCTACATAAAGTTGCCTAGGCTATAAGAATATTGCCAAGACCCTGAAACTGAGCTGCAGAATGGTGGGCAAGACCATCAAGCGGTTTCACAGGACAGGTTCCACTCAGAACAGGCCTCGCTATGGTCGACCAAAGAAGTTGAGTGCACGTTCTCAGGGCCATATCCAGAGGTTGTCTTTGGGAAATAGACGTAGTGCTGCCAGCATTGCTGCAGAGGTTGAAGGGGTGGGGGGTCAGCCTGTCAGTGCTCAGACCATATGCTGCACACTGCATCAAATTGGTCTGCATGGTTGTCGTCCCAGAAGGAAGCCTCTTCTAAAGACGATGCACAAGAAGGCCCACAAATAGTTTGCTGAAGACAAGCAGACTAAGGACATGGATTACTGGAACTTATTTGGTTCAGATGGTGTCAAGCATGTGTGGCGGCAACCAGGTGAGGAGTACAAAGTGTGTCTTACATACAGTTAAGCATGGTGGTGGGAGTGTCATGGTCTGGGCCTGCATGAGTGCTGGCGTTACTGGGGAGCTACAGTTCATTGAGGGAACCATGAATGCTAACATTTACTGTAACATATTGAAGCAGAGCATGATCCCCTCCCTTCGGAGACTGGGCCAAGCATGTCTTCAGACCTAAACCCTGCTGAGAATCTGGGGGCCATCCTCAAATGGAAGGTGAGGGAGTGCAAGGTCTCTAACACCCACCAGCTCCGTGATGTCATCATGGAGGACTGGAAGAGGACTCCAGTGGCAACCTGTGAAGCTCTGGTGAACTCCATGCCCATGAGGGTTAAGGCAGTGCTGAGAAATAATGGTGGCCACACAAAATATTGACACTTTGGGCCCAATTTGAACATTTCCACTTAGGGGTTTACTCACTTTTGTTGTCAACGGTTTAGACATTAATGGCTGTGTGTTGAGTTATTTTGAGAGAACAGCAAATTTACACTACTTTACATTGTTGCAGAGTGTCATTTCTTCAGTGTTGTCACGTGAAAAGATATCACATATAAGGTTGTCATACTGCGAGACGTCGTCACACTTTGCGTGGTGTGTACGAGTTAGGCGATGAGCGCCACAGGCGCTCCTCGCTTGTGAGCCTCGCAAAGCGAGGCGAGCCGTTAACACATAGCACTTAGCCGATGAGCGCCAAAGGCATGCAGTGATGAGCGCCAAAGGCGAAGCGAGGCGAGCCGTTAACATGTAGCACATGGGCGATGAGCACCAAAAGCGCTCTGCGCCTGCGAGTCTCTCATAGCGAGGCGAGCCAATAAGGCACTACAACTATCAGCACAAACACGAAGAGGCAATGAAGCACGTGGGACTTAGGCGCAAAACACTTCCTAAGCGCAAGATCGCCTTGGCGTGCAAGCGGTTGACAAATGCGGGCCATAGAAAAAAAAACATATGAGACGTAGGACAAAAAAAATACGAGATGCGGATGAGATTAATGGATGAACAGCGAAAACGAAAAAACAATAAAAACACACTAAATACACCCAAAAAAATTACAAAAACATCACAGACAGCACGGGGCAACAGCCAGGATGTCTGGGAGTGAGGTGGAACGCAAATTTAACCCAATTTAGGCAATTTTTGCCACTCGAAAATCGCTTAAGCGAGGAAAAAAAAAGTCGGCAAAAAAAATGAAAATGAGGCTACACGACCCCGGACTGCGCAAAACACTGCCAAATGCATAGCACTTTACACATCAAACTACGAACTGCAAGATACACTATTACAAAAGCCAGAAAATGCTCACGAGACGTGTAATAACATTAATAACATTACGAATATACAATGCAGCTTAATAACAACGGCTTTACCTCGTGCACGCAGCCTATTTAGAATGCACACTTGGAACATTCATTACACTTAATCAGCAGGGCACCAACACTCAAAATGTATATTCTATGCTGTCGGAAAATACAAACAGATTGTTAGCTCTTCAGCCTATTGCTGCCTGCATATATTACCGTATTTTTCGCTGTATAAGACGCACTTTTTCTTCCCCAAAACTGGGGGGGGGGGAAAGTTGGTGCGTCTTATATGACGAATACACTTTTTAAAACCCACTCTTATATTCAACCAATGTGGTCCCTGTTTTGACCATTCTCTCAAGACGTTGTTTGAAGCTGATTGACAACTCATCCTCAGCCTGGGTGTGCTTCACAGTATAGTGTATTCCTCCTCCAGCTTTATGAATGTCCATATATGTTGCCCCTTCAAGCTTCATTACAAATTCATGAACACGATGACTCTTTCTGCCCCTCTTGATCCTCTCCCCCCCGGTGCATCCTAGTGACGTCACACACGCAACGCAAGGGAAGGCTGCAGTACAGGAGGAGTGCTGGTAGGAAGCGCTGCACGATGGGGTGAGATCAAGATGGGCCAAGGGATGATCATGGAAGGGCAGAGGGGAGAAGAAAGGGGAGGATCAGGAGGGTCAGGGAGGGTCAAGAGCTCCTGGAGGCTCCCAAATGCTCCAAAATGTGTATGTGTATGTGTGTATGTATGTATGTATATGTGTATGTATGTGTATGTATATGTGTATGTATGTATGTATATGTATGTATGTATGTATATGTATATATATATATATATATATATATATATATATATATATATGTATATATATATATATATATATATATATATATATGTATATATATATATATGTGTGATGTAGGTGTGTATATGTGTGTGAAGTGTACTTGTGTTTGATTCAGAATATTTTTTTCTTGTTTTCCTCCTCTAAAAACTAGGTGCGTCTTATGTGCAGGTGCGTCTTATATGGTGAAAAATACGGTAATTATAAATACATAAAGTATATTAATTTATTAAATAAATAATTATTACTTAACTACATATACATAAAAATATATAGCAATGAGCGCAATGAGCGCTGAAGTTCCTCACACTACAAAACGGTTTACATTGTCTGTCAAACAGCATTCCCATGGCTTAAAATTTTATTGCCCTGTCATTTTTGACGGGTAAGTCATTAGCAATAAAATAATTACGAAAATGTGAGGGATGTACTCATTTTTGTGAGATACTGTATATATATATATATATATATATATATATATATATATATAACCACATATATAATATAACACTTACAGGCCCACTAATACATACATGAACACATACCTCTGTGAGCCCTATAGCAGGAGGCAGAGACAGCTGGATTCAGTCACACTTGATGCACTTTCAGTATAGACTTCTAGGGTCTTCAATATTAAAGAGAAGTACAATGAACTCATGTAAAGATTTACCTTTCATGACTAACAAATGCACTTGCTTGAAAGATTTTTATTATAGTTTTTATTTACAAAACAAAACAAAAAGAGAGTTTTATATGATTGATCAACTTACCACTTTGTTTAAAAGCAGCATAACATACAATTTTATTTTCTGTTGATTTTTTTTTAAATAATAGTAATGCAAAAACTAAATATATAAATGATTAATAAAAAATAATTAGCAATTAACAATTATTAGCAGGTAATAAATAATCCACATATTATAATGATCAGAAGAGATCTAAAAAGTATGAACTTGATGGACTGACCATCTTTATTCAACCTCAATTACTATGTAACTGTAACTATGTAAAATGTATTAAACTTACCTAAACATCTGTGTTTTTATTGGGGAAGGTGATGCGAGTTGAGTAAACTGTCATTGATTGTAATTCACAGCTTCAACCTAGTAAGCTCAAAAAGGACATTTTGTTGTTTTTTAGGCACAAGAATACTACTATATGATGTGTTGTGTTGTCAGTGTGCTGAAGTGTTTTATTAATGTATGTTCTCTTAGTATCTGACTTGTGATAATATAAAAAAGACTAATAGTAATAATAATTGTGATAAGAAATTATTTTAGTTTGTTTCTGACCCTTCTTTTTTTTATTTTTTTTTATTTTGCTCTGTTTTGTGGAACTTGCAATGCAGATATATCATAGCATATTTTTACTGAGCCATTTTTTGTATTAATGTTTACATAAATCTACAAGTATATTTTGTAAATTTTTTTTTTTATCTTGAGCTGTTATTATTATTATTATTATTATTATTATTATTATTATTAATAATAATAATAATAATAAACTGTGTTTTATATAACTTGCCAGAAATATATTATTGAAACAGTGAAACATTGGAGAAAATTCGAATCCAAAAAATATTGGTGTATTCTGTGACAGTTTATGGTTAACAAGGGTTTAATTAATCTTAATTTTCACGCCTAAACCAAGCTAGAAAGTTTGTATACTGTCCTTATCCAAAATACACTTTTTTTTGGTTGGATCAAAATGTTATTAATTGCCCTAGTTTTTTGTATGAATTTCCATTGGGTAGACTATCATTTTGTTAATTGAACAATTGTATAATAAATGGGTTGTCGGAAGGAAAACCAATTGGCTGCTGGTCCACAAAACTATCAAAGTTTCCATTACTTATTTTTTTTTCTACCTAAAATCTATTAACATTGCCCCAATCTCACCTCTCCTCATTGATCATCAATGTATCACAAGAATAAAGATCTTTTATGCAGAAAAAGAGACTAAATATAGAGCTATGTAAAATTATTAGAATAATAATAATAATTTTAATAATAATAATACATTGATTCCAAAGCCCTATACAGACTCACCCCTGAACATTTATAAGACAATACAAATTATATTCTAATCATATGTATAAAGTTTTAAACATACATTTCCAGCTATAGTGATATTCGGTGGTGGTGCTGGTGATGATCCGGAATATATAAAAAAAATATACATATATATAGTAAAAAAATAAATCAATAAATGTTATGGCTTTTCTTAAATCCAGCAGTCTTTTACTGAGGAACATGTTTTATTGTGAGATATATTTATAGGAATAGATGTAAGTAGGGATAAAGATATGTAATCTCCATTGGGATTAATTAATTACCATAAAGAGCCTTGTAATTGTATAACAGTTAATATATATTTCCAAAATATACTTTATTATTAGAAAATGTTATTTTTTAGATTAACCAGAAGATAAATTATACTCCTGCTTATGTATTAGCCAGATCTGTTAAAACCACCAAAATAATATTTAAAAATTTCAGATCTGAATTGAGATCTGTTTAAAAATCTATACATTTGAATTGTATTGAAAACAAAAGTCCATACCACAAACCATGGCCAAAGCCTGCCCCTCCCACTATAGTGAACTTCCCAATAGTATATTGCTAAAAATTGTGTTCATTTCCACAACCACAACCAGTACCATATGTCTTAAAATTATATATACAAAAAGTAAACCAATATATACAAAATATACTCTTCCCCAAACAAAATACATTTAAGGAAATAAAATAAAAAAGAATTACCCTAGGTTAATTTAGAATCATATATACTATTTGACCTCCACATCCATAATGAAGATAAAACAAACCCTGATTGGTTTACATCTAAGGTTATAGTCAGGTTGAGGGATCTTTCAAACTGATTGGTTCAAAATATTCAAAGTATAGAGTGATCAGGGTGACATCCAAATAATCCATTCTGATTGTCTGAAATATGACTGAAATCTATTCCAGCCAATCAGAATGCTCCAAGTGCTTATTTAACCCGCAGCAAGTGTGGAAACTGACATGGGTTTCAGTGAAGATAGACGAGGACTGGACTTTCTTCTTCTTATTATTATTATCTGTATTTGTAATCCGCCATCATTTTCCGTAGCACTATACAGGGGTTAAGGATATGTCAAAAAACAAATGAACCCCTTAGAAAGAATGGAGGCCCCTGTTTTTGAGTTTACAATCAAATATACATAGTGCTTGTTTCAAAAGCACCAACACAAGATAGAAACTGGCAAACTTACCATCTAAATTGAAGTGAGAACCAGGGCATTGTGGATCTTCACTGGGGGATCATTTTGGGGAGGAAAGGATTTATGGATGTGGGCTGAGTGCCCTAATGTGGGGGAAATAAATATTTAAATAGAGTTGGAGTTTAGGGAAAGAAAGCTCCCGCATCCGATTTCCAGTAGTGCACTAGCTTAGAGCAGTTAATTTACAGGGATGCCAATATTTCTATTTGTATGCCATTTAGAATCGTAATTGTAGGTACCATAAAATACTTGACTGATATAATTCCTCAATAATAAAATTAAATACATTTAATTGAATAAAATGTAAATAAATAAAAAATGTATATTTAATAAAAAACAATACTTAAAAACATGTTAATGCCTCCCTAACCTTTTATTATAACATGTAAAGTAGCATAAAGTAAATTGAAGCAATGAACATAAGCTTATGGGGCAGTGGCTTATCTCCTTAGGGTCATTGAGAGTCAATGACTAAACAACAAAAATATCAATAAGTGATATTAGGCAATGAAAATAATATATTACAACTAAACCAAATAATAATAATAATGAGTAAGGAGCTCCTTCTGATAGCTGGGGCCTTCATCATGTAGACCTTTGTACGTTGGGCAGGCCGAGCTTAAACTTTACCCAGCATTTCACAGGGAGCCAGTGAAGCACGCAGAGGGCAGGTGTTATGTGGCAGGAACGAGGTTGGTGTTTTAATAACCCTGTAACATTGTTTGTACCAACTGTAAGCAATGTAACTCTTGTGGCAGTCGTAGATAAAAGCAGTTAAGCAGTTACAGTAGTCCATGAACCAAAGTAGGAATTCTTCTGAGGTTATGAAGTGATTTTTCCTGCCTATGATCTTTAGATGGAAAAATTATGATTTGATTACAACTCACACTTGATGTTTTAGTGTTAGACCACAATCTAGAACAACCCAAAGGTTTGCTCACTGTGACGGGGGTGATCAGTGTTATTGTATGTGTGTGTATTATACACAGGGAAATGTATGTATGTGTGCGTATTTTACAGGGTAGTGCGGCCTTAAAAATCAGGAATTGTTGTAGTGGTATGTTCATTCATTGTTGTAGGAGGTTTGGAATTTGAATGCTGCATAACAGTGGTAGTTGAGACCATTTGTTCTGGTGAACTCTCCGAGTGGTTGCATGTATACATCAAAAAGAAATGGCGATAAAATAGAGCCTTGCCAAACTCAATGTGACAGGGGCATGGGTTTAGAGGAGTGTGCACCTGAAGAAACCCTCTAAGACCTAACTGTTAGAAAGGATATAAGCCAGCTGGGGACAGTGCCACCCAGCCCACAGTAGTTCTTCCTATTATTAATATCCCATGGTCCACTGTGTCAGATGCTGCTATCAAAAGATCATATATGTATACAGACAGCCAAATAATATAATCTCAATAAGTCACTGCTCTAACTAAAAAAAAAGATTTTCATAATTGCACAAAACCTATCATCTTGAATGTGATCTAACAGGGTTCTCTACAGTGGACCACTAAGTCTTGAATAGGCCTCAGCCAACTTCCAGTGTGATACTTCAGCCATGAAAAGAGGGGTAGTCTACATGGCAAGGATACAGCCCAAACATATATGTTAGATAAGTACTGATTAATTGCCAAAACCCATCAAATTCTTTGAAAATATGGGAACTTTTATGTATATTGTGGGCAATATCATTTGGATTTGTGACAATGGCTATTAAACAGGGATTTGCCAGTTTATTGATCCATTAAGATATGAGATATAAACTGGCCAGTTGATCTCTTTAATGGTATTGTAGCTGGCATCCCAAATTTAGTGCAAATGCCAAATGCGCGCCGACAGCAATGCGCCAACAGCAGCGCGCAGTTGTAAAGTGGACAACAATGGGCACCGAAGAAATGGCATATTTAGCAGGCGTGCTAAAGTCGTGCTATCAGGTAGACAGATGCTAAACACTGAAGTTTACAATACATAGAAGATAAGAGCGTGTATAAAGTCTCTATATGTGTTGCTGATTCTGTGCAAAGGTAATTCTGACTTTCCATAATGGTAAATATTTACGAACCTCAAGTTCACTTCTGACAACTTGAGCCAGTGAGTGATCCGTTTGCCCATCAAAGAGATTGTGTCCAGGGGGCATGTCCAGCTGAGGAAGGTAGAAGACGTGCAGCGCTGCAGCTCCGCAACCCCAGAGCTACTTAAGGGGTATTAAACACATATGTTGGGGTAATACCCCGGTAATACCCCCTGGATATTGCACACACATACCCTGAGACGGGGTTAGCTCAAAAAAATAAAATAACAACCTTCAAGCTAACCAACAAATTGACGGTGCACGGTGGGGGCCTGCATTGCCTTGCCTCCCAAGACAGAGACGGCCCTAGGCATCACCAACAGATTGCACGGACAGCCAAAGGCTAGAGACGGCAACAACGCAAAGACTGGAAGCGGTAGACGGGTCCCCCCTGCATAGCGAGGGCCCGAGGCTCTGGCAGAGAACGGAGATGCGTGGAGAAGTGGCGCAGCAGAGATCCCGAGCCACTTCACGGAGACCCGGCAGAACAGGGGCACCTTACCTTACATATCTGCTCTCCCAGACACAAAGGCGTAGCCCTTGAGCCGGACCGCTAAGAAGAGGTAAGGGCCGGGGTACTGGAGCACCCGGGAGGAGGCAGCCATCTTCAGAGCAGTAGAGGACTGCACAAAATCGGGCAACCCCGTCTAAGCGGACAGGTTCCTGAAGGGGGGGAGAAGGTGGTCAGTCCCTGCAACACAGGGGAGAGACTTCCCGCCAAATGAGCGGCGGCCATCTAAGATCCCCCAGGGGCATTTTAATGCCTTAGGCCAAACAAGCAGGCGCATAGAATGCAGTGGCAGGCTTCCCCAAGCTTTCCTAAAAAAACAACATTAAGGCTAAATATATACTCTACCAAACAACCTAACAATAAATAAGTGCTGGAAAATAGTAAAAGGACAGGAACATTGCATTTAACCCTGCACCGCTAAGGCTGGAAGGATAGCTGAAGTTAATCAGTAAAAACAAAAAGCGAGCTGGATAAATATATACACTCAAGAGCTTCACTTGCAGGCCAGATGCGAGAAGACAATGAAGTTCCCTAATCTGTAACCCCCACATGAGTCTCTAGGACCGGCCGATTGACCACCCTGATGCTGTGAATTGATAGGCTTGGGCTGGAGGGGACATCCCACTTTTGAAAAAGCTACTTGATATTATTGAAATATCTTGGAGGGATTACAATCTCTAAATCACACTTTTAAAAATTGCTGGATTGATTTACAGATCTGGACCCCGCCATGGATAAATCAAAACGGAATCTACCCTCAAAGAGCATCCAAGACCATTTTAAAGCATAACAACAAACCCATGCCTCCCCGCATACATCCACAGTGGGCTCATCGGAAGGCTCAGATATGGAAGAAGATACCTCTCACACAAAACAGCCTATAAAATTGTCAGACATTTCACTTGCAGATTTCAATAACCTACTTGGATCTCATTTTGATAAGGCTGTGAAGGAAATCAGGCAGGATTTGCAAGACCTTGGGCACCGTACCCACTTACTGGAAACAGTAACCGATCAGATTGTGGATACCCAGCAGAAAGACCGTCTGGACATAACCCAGAACTGTGCACATATTGCTGCGCTAGAAAATAAATTGGAAGACCTAGAAAACAGGTCCAGACGGATTAATGTAAGATTCAGAGTGATACCAAAAACAGTGGGAGATCCGAAACTATATTTGAATGCGATTATCCACAATCTACTGCCTGACCACCCTCAGGATTCCTGGGAGATTGAAAACAAACTCATTGGAGCAGCCGAAAGATGTCATAGCTCGATTTCTTCATCAAGGGACAAGAGACTTGATCTTGGCAACATCACGAAAGACGAGGTCCATTGCCGGCCCTGATGGCGCCCAGATACAGATATATGCTGACCTGGCTCCCTCCACTCTTCTAAAACGAAAACAACTAAAACCAGCCTTGTTAATCTTGATCCAAAAGGGTATTAAGTACAGATGGGGGTTCCCCTTCAGCCTATCATTCCAAGTGGGGGCGACGAATCACATAGTTCACACTCTAACCGAGTGCAACTCTAACTCTCTTGCCCAGAGAGAACACTCTGGAAACTCCTCAAGTAATAAATTTGCCTCCTAGACCGGCAAGACAATGGACAGAAGTCCACAGGCTCAGACGACAAAGCAAGCAACAAGATCAAATTTTAGGATCCGTTACTTCGTCTCCAGGATCCTCGGTAAAGATCTAAACAAGACAAACATTATGAGACTGTGGAGAAAATAGGGCATAGTGGAATGCCTAAACGACGGTTGGAGGGATCTCTACCGGGTATAAATCTGGTGCTAACGGGGCAATAGAACTGATGGACGCTCTGGACACTAGGACCAATCCTCTTACAATTCATGAATGCAACCTTGGACTTAAAGCATGGGAGTTGAGAACTGTTGAATAAAGAGACTAAGGATCAAAACAGGCACAACATCGATCTATAGTTAGATCACTAAGTCCACTTAAACAGGGTACTTTATGCCCTACGCAATATATTATAAGGTTATATGATGATTGTATTATAAGTTTACAGTTCAAGGGAGAGTAATAAAATAATTAAGAGATTGTAGGATCCAATAGATAGAGAACTGTTTTATAGGCTCCTAGATAGAGGGCTAATTGGGGGTCAGGTCAGGTCTTTAGATATAGACTATACGATGGGGTAGTATGTGGTAGACCTTTGATATCTATAACTGTTAGTTTATCAGATATTTCTTCCTCACTAGAGGGAATTGGTAGGAAAATGTGAATTGTCATATTCCTCCCCTGGTACAAAAGTGCCTTAAGTAACTGGCTGAGGAAAAGTTTATATGTTACAATGTTTTGGTTACTTATGTTATGTTTTTTCTCCCTCACTTTCTTAGTTCTAGACACCAGGCTTTAGGAAGCAGTTCCTCCGCCTTCTCCAGGGCCAACTCCGCAAACCATCAAAACTCGACTACAAAGGGCGGTATGGGGCGACAGATTCATATCTATAGAGGTACCATGACCGACACCCCTTTTGTCTTTGTTTCCCACAATGTCCGGGGTTTTAACTCCCAGTTTAAGAGGCGCAAGGCCTTTTTGTCCAATAAACCCCTACGCCCAAATGTGATCTTCCTACAGGAAACACATTTTGCGCACAACAGGCTCCCTAAATATCTACATAATGCATCCGTTTTTTGTCGCTTCCACCCAACCTACTAAAAAAGGGGGAGTGGCTATCTTGCTACATAAACATTTTCCATTTATCATTGAGCATCGGAAGATAGACCCAGGGAGTAATTTTATAGTGTTGACAGGTACATTGTGGGGTGCAAAACTATCCCTAGTATCATTCTACTCGCAAACGACCACCCCACATAAATCATTTATAAACCTTCTCAAATACCTAAGGTCAGTTGGTCTTTGGAGGATTGTGCTGGGGGGAGATCTTAATCTGGTCTTAGATCCTAATCTAGATAGATCAAGCTGGGATGGATGTGGCAAATACTCAAACAAATTGAAACAGATTAACTCATTACTTAATGACCTGCATCTTCTAGACGCATGGAGATTGCTGCATAAGGGTGAGAGGGGGTACACCTTCTATTCGCCAGTACATGGCTCGTATTCCCAAATAGACACCATCCTAATAGACTCAGCACTTTCAGATAATATAGACAAGGCAGAAATCAGTCTGTGCCCGTGGTCGGACCACTCACAGGTTAGCGTCTCCATAGATATGGGCCAGAAAAGCAGACCTCCCTACAGCTGGAGACTCAATGAAAACATCTTATCAAACCCAATAGTGGGAAAACAAATAGCTGATGATCTTGAGCTATTCTTTTCGACCAATATCACCCCGGAGTCTGACATGGGATGGAAATGGGCCGCTCACAAGGCCTTCATATGGAGCTCTTCTATTAAAATCACAAGCGGACTCAAAAGACAATCTAAATTGAGAGAGGAGATCCTAAGAAAGGACTTCGGAGATCTAGAAAGACTGAATCAACAAAACCCTTCCAGGCATTTACGTAAAAAAATAGATAAAATTAGACTGGAGCTGGATTTATTATTATCTAACCGCACTGAAAAAGCGATTAGATGGACAAACCACAGATTCTATGCCAAGGCTAACAAGCCAGATAGCTTACTAGCCAAGAAACTTAGAAACAAGATTTCGCAGTCAAAAATTTATAGAATTAGAACCTCTGCTGGTGAGGTCACGGCCAGCCCTAATCTTATACAAAAAACATTTCTGGAATTTTTCCAGAAAATATATTTCTCTGGCCCACACCAACATCAGCAAGAGCAACAGAAACTTGCTTTCCTAGATTCATGAGATCTGCCCACTCTGTCTCTGGAGGAAGCGGAGCTCCTTAACTCGAGGATTGGGGAACCGGAGGTTAGAAACACTATCATCAGCCTGAAGGGTGGGAAGGCCCCGGGCCCGGATGGATTTACCAACTTATACCATAAGAAATATATAGACACTCTGGCCCCTCACCTCACAAATCTTTTTAATCAAATCTTAGAAGGCCATCAAATGCCCCAGGAATTAAACCAGGCAGACTTGATATTCTTCCCCAAGGAAGGTCGGGACCCCCTAGAACTGATCGCCCAATATCGTTCCTAAATGGGGATATTAACATTTTAGCAAAGCTGATGGCTAATAGAATCTCCCAATTTCTTCCCAGACTCATTCATAAAAAACAGGCGGGATTTGTCCCTTATAGACAAACAGGGGATAACATCAGGCGCACTCTCAATTTGATTTCATGGGTGTCCTAAAACCGCATCCCAACCTGCTTAGTGGCCTTTGATATAGAAAAGGCTTTTGATACCGTAGAATGGCCTTATCTCAAAGCGGTATTATTCAAATTATTGATCTCTCAAGGCAAGGTTGAAATTACCAGGCGAAACCATGGCGCAGATTTAGGTACAAAGGGGAACCAGACAGGGATGCCCTCTCTCACCCTTACTTTTCGCCTTAGCAATAGAGCCACTAGCGCAGTCTATATGAGTGAATCCAAAAATTAAGGGAATCCAGATAGGTCACCATCACTTCAAATTCAGTCTCTTTGTGTATGACTTCTTAGGCTCACTCACAAGTCCGGCCACCTCTATCAACCACTTTGGAAACCTCTCGGGACTAACAATAAATGTAACAAAGTCAGAAGCGTTAGGTATAGCACTCACTCAAGCAGAGACTCAATATCTTAAACAAAACTTCGATTTTCCTTGCTTAATTCACATATTAAATATTTAGGGGTGTCCATCACCAATAGAGTAACAGATCTATATCAAACTAATTATTTAACCCAGTATAAAGAGTTGATATCAGATCTACAGAGATGGTCGAAAAGTAGAATCAAATGGCTAGGCAGGATACATGCTGTTAAAATGAATATTCTTCCCAGGCTTTTATACTTATTACGCACACTTCCGACCCCAATAGTTTATAGGGATCTCGAGAGTTTTCAAAATCAAATCTTTAAATTCATATGGAACCACAAATCCGCAAGGATTTACAAATCTACCATGTATAAAACTAAAACTAAAGGGGGGCTTTCATGCCCCAACTTCAAATTGTATTATAATGCAGCACAGCTCTCGTTTATCCCCCTAGCGCATTCCTCTCAACATCATTTTATAGAAAATTTACAAATGCCCACATACTCATGGGACACCATTATATGGCTTCCCAAGCCAAATAATATACTGGGGAAAATAAAGAACCCAATTACCAAACACTCATTGGTGATATGGGCATGGGAGACCCGACATCATCATGTGGCCCCTAAGTTAGCTAGCATCTCCCCTATTATACCTAACTCACTACTGACAATACAGCTATCCCCAACAACTAAACATTGGTGGAATTCCAGGGGATTATTGACTTTTGGGGCCTGGTATCAGGAGGGGGCAATAGCCACCTATGAATACATGAGAAACAAATATAACTTACCTTTAATAGAGCATTACACCTACTGTAGAATACGACATTTCGTAAGCTCCACTATAAATTCTCTAGGAGCCCTGGAAACCAATTGGCTAGTTAGAATTTGTAGGGCTCTTCCACTGTTGAGCAATATTATAAGCTTATTATACAATACATTTAATGAGGCACCAAGGTCACAAAAAATAAAATATATACAACTAGGGGAAGAAGACCTGGGATACACTCTAGACCAAACAATCCGGGAACAGAGCTGGCACAGCCTAACTAGAGGATCATTAAACTATAGCGTTCTGGAGACATCGATAAAGGTCCTACATAGAATTTATCCCACACCAGTTAAACTCTTTAAGTGGGGGCTGACCCAAGATGCTAAATGCTTCAAAGTTTGCAGAGACTCAGGTACATTTCTACATATATGGTGGGTGTGCCCTGCGGTGAGGGGGCTTTGGTCAGAACTATTTGAGCTGGCCTCGAAAAATTTTAAAGTCAAAATACACAAGTCCATTGAGATCTGCCTCCTGGGCCTCACTAGCTCACTTCTAACATCCCATCAAAATTGGTTACTGCAGTTCCTGATGCTGGCCAAAAATAGCCATATTGCTCAGCAGTGGAAGTCCCCAAATTTGAGCCTACAGGCAGTGAAGAATAAGATACATTTTATTTTAATTAATGAACAAATAACCCACCTCCTGGAAGACTCAATTCCTAAGTTTATGGATGTGAGGGCTCCATGGTTAATGGAACCCGATAGCATCTCGCTAGAACCCAATACGAGCCGTTAAGTCATAGGTGCGATGGCGGGTAGTAGGCGGCCCTGGAGGAGGTGGATGGAGGTAAGAAAAGCTTTCAACCTGGGGAAACTGTAAAGGAACTGTTCTATGATTTATGTTTTTATCTATTATTATTACTTTTTATTTGTTTCTTTTTCTCTTTTTCAACAATGGTGTTTTTCTTTGTTCCCTTCCCAAGATGGGAATTTGATTGTACCAACATTCTAAGATTGAGAAACTACAATTTAATTATTTAATGGAAAAAAAAATAGGCTTTGGCAGATGGCTTCCGGGGAGGGATTAAAATCCTAATCCTGCGCCAATTTCATTGACTGCACTTTGAAGTGGAACTGTCACATTTAGTTACATAGTTACATAGCAATTGAGGTTGAAAAAATACTTTTAGCCCATCAAGTTCTACCTTTTAAGATCTCCTCTGGTCTGCAATATGCAGATTAGTTGTTAATTGATCCAAAGGAAGGCAAACGAAAAAAAAAACAGTGAAACTTTATCAATTGTCTCAAAAGGGGAAAAACAATAATTCCTTCCTGAACCCAGATACTAGCGATCGGATTCCTCCCTGGATCAATACTCCCTCTCTAATTAACCAGGATAACCCTGAATGCCCTTTTTAATTAAAAATATATCCAATCCCTTTTTAAAGTTATCTATTGAATCCACTGTCACCACCTCCCTTGGTAGAGAATTCCACAGATTAACCACCCTTACTGTGAAGAAACCTTTTCTTTCTTTAAGGGGGAATCTTTCTAATTCTAACCTCAAAGGATGTCTCTTGTCAGTTGAACCTCTTGGCACAAAAAGCTCCCTTGACAAATTTTTATACTGAATCTGGATGTATTTAAATAGGGTAATCATATCCCCTCTTAGATGCCATTAATTTTGTTGGTTGTCCACTAAGTTTATAGATTGCATGGTTATTTGTCCTTCCCAAATGCATAACCTTACATTTATTCGTATTGAATCTCATCTGCCCATTTCTCTCATTTATGCAAATCCCTTTGGAGAGAAAGTACCTAATTTTCTGATTTAATTACCTTGCACAATTTTGTGTCATCCCACTTCTAAGTCGTTAATAAATATAACTATATATGTGATGGTATATGCCGATGTATATGTATATTTAGTATGGATTTAAATGTTGTCCATTTATGTTCAGTATGTTTACCTGCCAGTTCTCTGTCCCAGTCTATACTTTGTATCGCTCCACTTAGACCATCAAAATCTGCCCTTTTAAAATTAAGAGTTTTTGTTGGCCCCTTACAGTTTTGTTTTTTTAATTCAATCTCAAATGAAACTGTGTTGTGATCACTGTTTCCCAAGAGTTGTCCTATTTCAACATTTGATACCATATCAATATTATATCAGGATTGCGCGGTTTGGCCGTTAAGGTCGTATTTTTGCGAGGTCGTAATGTTTTTTTTCTAAATCCCGCGTCTGATATTTTTTTAAATAGTCTGTAATTTTCCATTCTAAGTGCCGCGATTCATCTTTTTTTGTGTAAGTCCGTAGAGCCTCCACCTCCACTAGCGCAAGGAGAGCCTTTGGCGGTCCTTGCCATCAACTATGCGAGCCCACAAGCGTTAGCAACAACCCGCATTGCAGACAACTATATATGTGATGGTATATGCCGATGTATATGTATATTTAGTATGGATTTCAATGTTGTCCATTTATGTTCAGTATGTTTACCTGCCAGTTCTCTGTCCCAGTCTATACTTTGTATCGCTCCACTTAGACCATTAAAATCTGCCCTTTTAAAATTAAGAGTTTTTGTTGGCCCCTTACAGTTTTGTTTTTTTAATTCAATCTCAAATGAAACTGTGTTGTGATCACTATTTCCCAAGAGTTGTCCTATTTTGACATTTGATACCATATCAATATTATTTGTGATAACTAAATCCAAGATGGCCTCATTTCTAGTAGGCTCTTGTAAAGCCTGGGACAGATAATGATCCCTGAGTGTACTCATGAACCTGCTCCCTTTGCCCGTACTGCTGGTCTCATTCATCCAGTTTATTTCTGGGTAGTTAAAATCTCCCATTAATAGAACTTATGCTTAGCTGCATTTCCAATCGGTAACTATAATTGTATTTCCTCACTTTCAATTATATTTGGGGGTTTATAGCATACACCAACCAATATTCTTTTGGAATTTGCTGCTCCACTTTTTAACTCTACCCACAAACATTCAACATTACCGCTAGTTCCAGCATAAATATATTCTCTGACTATAGTCTTAAATTCAGGCTTAACATACAGACAAATCCCACCTCCACTTTAACCACTGCCCCTATCTTTCCTAAATAGGTTATAACCATCCAGATTAACAGTCCAGTCATGAGATTCATCCCACCATGTCTCGGTAATGCCTATTAAATCCCATGTTTTGTTAATTGCCAATAATTCTAGCTCTCCCATTTTTCCTGGCAAGCTTCTGGCATTAGCAAGCATACACCTTATGTTATGAGTCTGTAGTTCTGAAGTGCCTGCCACTGTACTTGAGTTACTTAGTACTACCTCCCTATTGACTTTACTACCCTTCCCCCATCTCCTCCCCTTTGAGTTATTAATTCATCCCTTATACCCTCTACACTTTCTACCCCATTACTTATATCTAGTCTCTCCCCCACCCACCTACTACTTTAAAAACTCCTCCAGCCTTTCCCCTATCCCCTAGCACAAAAGCTCCCTAATCATTAAGGTGCAATCCAACCCTGCTGTAGAGATTGTACTGAAGTGAGAAGTCAACCCAGTGCTCTAAAAACCCAAAGCCTTCCCTAGTGCAGCACATCTTTAGCCACACATTAACCTCCTTCTGCCTCCCTGGGCTAGCATGTGGTACTGGTAGTATCTCAGAAAATACTACCTTGGAGGTCCTTGCCTTCAGCGTATAACCTAGTTCTCTAAAATCATTATTTAGGACACTCCATCCACTCCTTCTGCCTCCCTGGGCTAGCATGTGGCACGTGGCACTGTTAATCTAATGCCTATTAGCAAGCCTAGTGGTGCAAGTGCTATGGCCTAACACCAGGAACACTTCTAACCCTAACCATGGAACCTGCACCCTAACCCTAACCCTTACACCCCACAGCCTAACTCTAACCCTTACACCCCCTAGCCTAACCTTAACCCTTAGACCCCTAACCCTAAAACCTTTCAACCTAACAACCCTAAGCCCACCAGCCCACCTTACCTCAACTCCCTAACACCTCTAAGCCCACCAGCCCACCTTACCACAACTCCCTAACACCTCTAAGCCCACCAGCCCACCCGCTATCGATGGGTGCGCTTTTATCTGTGCGCGCATGCGTTGGCGCGCATTTGTCAGCGTGCATTTATCAGGCACGCTAAAGTGGTGCTACCATTGTAGATAGATGCCTTAGACCTCAACCTAGCGTATCCAAGCTCATGTACTCCAGGGACTCCAAAGTGAACATTGTCAACCAGACAAGTTTAACTGAAACACCAATTTATCATTCCTCAGGTTCCTTGTCCCAGTCAAACTGATCAAGAAGACTCTGTCTTATTATTGTAGCTTGCCACTAGTAGTATAATTACCTGAGAATGTGCTTTTGCTCTGTGTGACTAGGTAGTTGGATATAGGTTAACAGATGTGTAATGGGGAACCCTGGTGCCTCTTGGAAGTCTTGGAAGTCATGACTTCAGTGACATTATCAATTAGCCCTTTTGAGGTGATTGCGGAACCCTTAAACAATGTGTCAGAGTCCATAGTGTCCAACGCAGTAAATCCAACTTATCGAAAGCAATATAGTCTCATTTTAGGAGTATTTAAATAGTTGTTTTAGTTTGACTGAGAGAAGAGAGAGACTTTGGGGATCTATTATTTGTAAAGCCTTTTTGGCAAATACATTCTAACACATTATTTAATATCTTACATAGTTACATAATTTTTTGGAAATACATTCTAACAGATTATTTAATATCTTACATAGTTACATAATTACACAGTTCATCCTTTTAAGATCTCCTCTGATCTGCAATATGCAGATTAATTGTTAATTGATCCAGAGGAAGGCAAACCTTTCTTTAAGGTGTAATCTTTTTACTTCTAACCTCAAAGTATGTCCTCTTGTCAGTTGAAAACCTCTTAACACAAATAGCTCCTATGACAAATCTTTATACTGACCCTGGATGTATTGATATTAGGTGATCATATCCCCTCTTAGATGCCTTTTTTCTAGAGAAAATAAGTTTAATTTGGTTAGTCTTTCTTCATAACTTAGCCCCTTCATTCCCCTTATTAGTTTTAGACTGAACCTAGATGTATTTATATAGGGTAATCATATCCCCTCTTAGACATCTTTTTTCTAGAAAAAATATGTTTAATTTGTTTAGTCTTTCTTTATAAAAAGCCACACAATGATATAGCTTGACACAGGCAAAACCACACCCGTTCTCAGCAACCACTAATCAATGCACAAGTACCCAAGCACACTTTACTGTTCAGGAGAAATCACAGAACAGAGGCAAAAACAATATATATAGTGTGTGTATGTTGTCATCAGTGATGTCATAGGTCATCTACGATGACATCACTAAGGTCATGAATGCTGTAATGTGTGATGCTATCACTAATGTCAATGGTAATGTCATTTATTCCACAGGATGCTTATGGGATACACTGCACGAACCCTAAACCCAAGGTGACCTAAAGTGGACCAGACACAATACATATGCATTTCAATGTGTTAATAATTTCTGTAGTTATTGTTTATTTTATTCATCAGATACAAATTCCACACAAAAATAACACATTTTCCTAACTTTGCGCAACACTGTTGTGGTTCCATAGACCTGTTAATAATACTGAACTTAAATGAAGAATATATCAAATTTTATTATTCACTGGATTGATTAAGCAAGAAAAAATATTAATAAAAAAAATTATTATACATTACTATGCTGATAAAATTGTAAGTTTGGTAAGTTTAGACAAAGGACTAAGTAAAAGGAGTCATATAGTATATTGATTTATATTCCATTAAGTCTCATGAAACATTATTATTTAAAAAGAGCTTTAATTGGATTATTTTTAAATTAGTATAAATCTTTTTTTCAGTGTTTTAAAGTTTATAAATTCTAAATAGAAGATTGACTTGCTCTTCCATATTAATTTTTGTAATGATATTTCTATGCTGCAAAATGTAGGATATTTAAATATAAATATCTGTCCCTAATATGTTATTCTGTATAATCTATTAAATTGTACTACTTTGCAAGTGGATTTTCCTTTGCAAGTAAAGGCTGATAAATTGCGGAGTGCACTAATTGTGTCCAGGTTAGAGAGGTGTGGCTTGACTGTGTTAAACTAGTATAAAGGTTTGTGAGCTGTTTGGGGCTGTTTGCAAGTGGTTTTTCCTTTGCAAGTAAAGGCTGATAAATTGCAGAGTGCAGGGGGAAGAATAAATAAATAAATAAATATATATATATATATATATATATATATATATATATATATATATATATATATATATATATATATATAAAAGCTCAAATTGGAGAACTGGAGAGGAGAATTGCAGCAATTAGGGATATTGCTCCACTGGAAAGGGAGTTGGTGCTCACTAAGCACAGTTGAGCTGGGCCTAGCATGGAGGGTGGAGCTGGGGCTAGTGAGAATGTCCAGGGAGGTAGCTGGGTTAAAGTTAGAAAGGGAAGCAGGGGGAACAGAAGGAGGCTGGCCAGTTCTGAATTGGCAAGCACTAACAGATTTGCCAGATTGAGTGGAACTGTTGGGGATGTCCATTCAGGAATGGCAATGACAGATAGAGCTGTTCCCTCTAACAGCCGGGAGAACAGCTCTACTGGAGGAGAGGGAGGGCAGAATAGGCAGAGCAACAGACAAGTTTTTGGTGGTAGGGGGCTCTATTATTAGGAAGACAGGGTGATTTTTCATCCAGATCCCAGCAATCGAACAGTTTGCTGTCTCCCGGGTGCTCGGGTTCGTCATGTTGTGAATCGGGTAGACAAATTATTGGGAGGGGCTGGAAATAACCGGCGGTCTTGGTACATATTGGTACCAATTACAAAGTTAGGGGAAGTTGGAGTGTACTAAAGAATGATTTTAGAGAACTAGGTAATAAGCTGAAGGCAAGGACCTCCAATGTAGTATTTTCCGAGATACTACCAGTGCCACGTGCTAGCCCGGGGAGGCAGAAGAAGCTTAGGGAGGTTAATGCATGGCTAAAAATGTGGTGCACTAAGGAGGGCTTTGGGTTTTTAGAGCTCTGGGCTGACTTCTCACTTCGGTACAATCTCTACAGTGGGGATGGATTGCACCTTAATGACGAGGGAGCTTTTGTGCTAGGGGATAGGATGGTAGAAAGGCTGGAGGAGTTTTTAAACTAGTAGCTGGGGGAGGGACTAGATATAAGTAATTGGGTAGAAAGTATAAAGTGAATGAATAACTCATAGGGGAGGAGATGGGGGAGGGGTAGTATAGTCAATAGGGAGGTAGTACTAAGTAACTCAAGTACAGTGGCAGGCACTTCAGAACTACAGACTCATAACATAATGTGTATGTTTCTAATTCCAGAAGCTTGCCAGGAAAAATGGGTGATGTACAGTTTTGTTTTTTTAATTCAATCTCAAATGAAACTGTGTTGTGATCACTGTTTCCCAAGAGTTGTCCAATTTCAACATTTGATACCATATCAATATTATTTGTGATAACTAAATCCAAGATGACCTCATTTCTAGTAGGCTCTTGTAAAGCCTGGGACAGATAATGATCCCTGAGTGTACTCATGAACCTGCTCCCTTTGCCCGTACTGCTGGTCTCATTCATCCAGTTTATTTCTGGGTAGTTAAAATCTCCCATTAATAGAACTTATGCTTAGCTGCATTTCCAATCGGTAACTATAATTGTATTTCCTCACTTTCAATTATATTTGGGGGTTTATAGCATACTCCAACCAATATTCTTTTGGAATTTGCTGCTCCACTTTTTAACTCTACCCACAAACATTCAACATTACCGCTAGTTCCAGCATAAATATATTCTCTGACTATAGTCTTAAATTCAGGCTTAACATACAGACAAATCCCACCTCCCCTTTAACCACTGCCCCTATCTTTCCTAAATAGGTTATAACCATCCAGATTAACAGTCCAGTCATGAGATTCATCCCACCATGTCTCGGTAATGCCTATTAAATCCCATGTTTTGTTAATTGCCAATAATTCTAGCTCTCCCATTTTTCCTGGCAAGCTTCTGGCATTAGCAAGCATACACCTTATGTTATGAGTCTGTAGTTCTGAAGTGCCTGCCACTGTACTTGAGTTACTTAGTACTACCTCCCTATTGACTTTACTACCCTTCCCCCATCTCCTCCCCTTTGAGTTATTAATTCATCCCTTATACCCTCTACACTTTCTACCCCATTACTTATATCTAGTCTCTCCCCCACCCACCTACTACTTTAAAAACTCCTCCAGCCTTTCCCCTATCCCCTAGCACAAAAGCTCCCTAATCATTAAGGTGCAATCCAACCCTGCTGTAGAGATTGTACCGAAGTGAGAAGTCAACCCAGTGCTCTAAAAACACAAAGCCTTCCTTAGTGCAGCACATCTTTAGCCACACATTAACCTCCTTCTGCCTCCCTGGGCTAGCATGTGGTACTGGTAGTATCTCAGAAAATACTACCTTGGAGGTCCTTGCCTTTAGCTTATTACCTAGTTCTCTAAAATCATTATTTAGGACACTCCATCCACTCCTTCTGCCTCCTTGGGCTAGCATGTGGCACGTGGCACTGTTAATCTAATGCCTATTAGCAAGCCTAGTGGTGCAAGTGCTATGGCCTAACACCAGGAACACTTCTAACCCTAACCATGGAACCTGCACCCTAACCCTAACCCTTACACCCCACAGCCTAACCCTAACCCTTACACTACCTAGCCTAACCCTAACCCTTAGACCCCTAACCCTAAAACCTTTCAACCTAACAACCCTAAGCCCACCAGCCCACCTTACCTCAACTCCCTAACACCTCTAAGCCCACCAGCCCACCTTACCACAACTCCCTAACACCTCTAAGCCCACCAGCCCACCCGCTATCGATGGGTGCGCTTTTATCTGTGCGCGCATGCGTTGGCGCGCATTTGTCAGCGTGCATTTATCAGGCACGCTAAAGTGGTGCTACCATTGTAGATAGATGCCTTAGACCTCAACCTAGCGTATCCAAGCTCATGTACTCCAGGGACTCCAAAGTGAACATTGTCAACCAGACAAGTTTAACTGAAACACCAATCCTCAGGTTCCTTGTCCCAGTCAAACTGATCAAGAAGACTCTGTCTTATTATTGTAGCTTGCCACTAGTAGTATAATTACCTGAGAATGTGCTTTTGCTCTGTGTGACTAGGTAGTTGGATATAGGTTAACAGATGTGTAATGGGGAACCCTGGTGCCTCTTGGAAGTCTTGGAAGTCATGACTTCAGTGACATTATCAATTAGCCCTTTTGAGGTGATTGCGGAACCCTTAAACAATGTGTCAGAGTCCATAGTGTCCAACGCAGTAAATCCAACTTATCGAGAGCAATATAGTCTCATTTTAGGAGTATTTAAATAGTTGTTTTAGTTTGACTGAGAGAAGAGAGAGACTTTGGGGATCTATTATTTGTAAAGCCTTTTTGGCAAATACATTCTAACACATTATTTAATATCTTACATAGTTACATAATTTTTTGGAAATACATTCTAACAGATTATTTAATATCTTACATAGTTACATAATTACACAGTTCATCCTTTTAAGATCTCCTCTGATCTGCAATATGCAGATTAATTGTTAATTGATCCAGAGGAAGGCAAACCTTTCTTTAAGGTGTAATCTTTTTACTTCTAACCTCAAAGTATGTCCTCTTGTCAGTTGAAAACCTCTTAACACAAATAGCTCCTATGACAAATCTTTATACTGACCCTGGATGTATTGATATTAGGTGATCATATCCCCTCTTAGATGCCTTTTTTCTAGAGAAAATAAGTTTAATTTGGTTAGTCTTTCTTCATAACTTAGCCCCTTCATTCCCCTTATTAGTTTTAGACTGAACCTAGATGTATTTATATAGGGTAATCATATCCCCTCTTAGACATCTTTTTTCTAGAAAAAATATGTTTAATTTGTTTAGTCTTTCTTTATAAAAAGCCACACAATGATATAGCTTGACACAGGCAAAACCACACCCGTTCTCAGCAACCACTAATCAATGCACAAGTACCCAAGCACACTTTACTGTTCAGGAGAAATCACAGAACAGAGGCAAAAACAATATATATAGTGTGTGTATGTTGTCATCAGTGATGTCATAGGTCATCTACGATGACATCACTAAGGTCATGAATGCTGTAATGTGTGATGCTATCACTAATGTCAATGGTAATATCATTTATTCCACAGGATGCTTATGGGATACACTGCACGAACCCTAAACCCAAGGTGACCTAAAGTGGACCAGACACAATACATATGCATTTCAATGTGTTAATAATTTCTGTAGTTATTGTTTATTTTATTCATCAGATACAAATTCCACACAAAAATAACACATTTTCATAACTTTGCACAACACTGTTGTGGTTCCATTGACCTGTTAATAATACTGAACTTAAATGAAGAATATATCAAATTTTATTATTCACTGGATTGATTCAGCAAGAAAAAATATTAATAAAAAAAATTATTATACATTACTATGCTGATAAAATTGTAAGTTTGGTAAGTTTAGACAAAGGACTAAGTAAAAGGAGTCATATAGTATATTGATTTATATTCCATTAAGTCTCATGAAACATTATTATTTAAAAAGAGCTTTAATTGGATTATTTTTAAATTAGTATAAATCTTTTTTTCAGTGTTTTAAAGTTTATAAATTCTAAATAGAAGATTGACTTGCTCTTCCATATTAATTTTTGTAATGATATTTCTATGCTGCAAAATGTAGGATATTTAAATATAAATATCTGTCCCTAATATGTTATTCTGTATAATCTATTAAATTGTACTACTTTGCAAGTGGATTTTCCTTTGCAAGTAAAGGCTGATAAATTGCGGAGTGCACTAATTGTGTCCAGGTTAGAGAGGTGTGGCTTGACTGTGTTAAACTAGTATAAAGGTTTGTGAGCTGTTTGGGGCTGTTTGCAAGTGGTTTTTTCTTTGCAAGTAAAGGCTGATAAATTGCAGAGTGCAGGGGGAAGAATAAATATATATATATATATATATATATATATTCCAGCCTTGGCTTTGCATTAAAGCTGTGTAATACAGCATGCATAAGCTTAAAGGAAGCCATGATTGATAATGGCTGCGGAATGAAGAGCGAGGCATTTGTGGCCATATTTGTGTGTCCCGGCTCAACTTCCCAGAATGCAGTGTAATAACTGTTTTTCTTGGAACTCTGAGCTGGAAGCAGGTTTTTTAACTTGCTTTAGACATTCAGGTGTGAACACAGATGTACTTTTTATTTACTATATATATATATATATATATATATATATATATATATATATATATATATATAAAAGCTCAAATTGGAGAACTGGAGAGGAGAATTGCAGCACTTAGGGATATTGCTCCACTGGAAAGGGAGTTGGTGCTCACTAAGCACAGTTGAGCTGGGCCTAGCATAGAGGGTGGAGCTGGGTCTAGTGAGAATGTCCAGGGAGGTAGCTGGGTTAAAGTTAGAAAGGGAAGCAGGGGGAACAGAAGGAGGCTGGCCAGTTCTGAATTGGCAAGCACTAACAGATTTGCCAGATTGAGTGGAACTGTTGGGGATGTCCATTCAGGAATGGCAATGACAGATAGAGCTGTTCCCTCTAACAGCCGGGAGAACAGCTCTACTGGAGGAGAGGGAGGGCAGAATAGGCAGAGCAACAGACAAGTTTTTGGTGGTAGGGGGCTCTATTATTAGGAAGACAGGGTGATTTGTCATCCAGATCCCAGCAATCGAACAGTTTGCTGTCTCCCGGGTGCTCGGGTTCGTCATGTTGTGAATCGGGTAGACAAATTATTAGGAGGGGCTGGAAATAACCGGCGGTCTTGGTACATATTGGTACCAATTACAAAGTTAGGGGAAGATGGAGTGTACTAAAGAATGATTTTAGAGAACTAGGTAATAAGCTGAAGGCAAGGACCTCCAATGTAGTATTTTCCAAGATACTACCAGTGCCACGTGCTAGCCCGGGGAGGCAGAAGAAGCTTAGGGAGGTTAATGCATGGCTAAAAATGTGGTGCACTAAGGAGGGCTTTGGGTTTTTAGAGCTCTGGGCTGACTTCTCACTTCGGTACAATCTCTACAGTGGGGATGGATTGCACCTTAATGACGAGGGAGCTTTTGTGCTAGGGGATAGGATGGTAGAAAGGCTGGAGGAGTTTTTAAACTAGTAGGTGGGGGAGGGACTAGATATAAGTAATTGGGTAGAAAGTATAAAGTGAATGAATAACTCATAGGGGAGGAGATGGGGGAGGGGTAGTATAGTCAATAGGGAGGTAGTACTAAGTAACTCAAGTACAGTGGCAGGCACTTCAGAACTACAGACTCATAACATAATGTGTATGTTTCTAATGCCAGAAGCTTGCCAGGAAAAATGGGTGATGTAGAATTTTTAGCAATTAATGAGAATGGGATTTAATCGGCATTACCGAAAAGTGGTGGGATGAATCTCGTGACTGGACTGTTAATCTGGATGGTTATAACCTATTAAGGAAAGATAGAGGCAATGGTAAATGTATGTTAAGCCTGAATTTAAGCCTATAGTCAGAGAAGATATTTATGGCGGAACTAGTGATAAAGTTGAATGTTTGTGGGTAGAGTTATATAGCGGAGCAGCAAATTCCAAAAGAATATTAGTAGGAGTATGCTATAAACCCCCAAATATAGCTGAAAGTGAGGTATACAATTATTGTTACAGATTGGAAATGCAGCTAAGCATGGGCAAGTTCTAATAATGGGAAATTTTAATTACCCTGAAATAACTGGATAAATGAGACCAGCAGTTCAGGTAAGGTGAGCAGGTTCTTGAGTACACTCATTATCTGGTCTAGGTTATACAAGAGCCTACTAGAAATTAAGCTATCTTAGATTTAGTCATCACAAATAATATTGATATAGTATCAAATGTTGAAATAGGGCAACCTTTGGGAAACTGTGATCACACCATTTGAGATTGAATTAAAAAAACTCAATTTTAAGGGGCCAACAAAAACTCCTAATTTTAAAAGGGCAGATTTTAACGGTCTAAGGGCAGCAATACAAAGTATTGATGACGTGGAGGCTGCACAGGCTACCTGGGTCAGCCCGCAGCATTGCGTGACCCAGCGGAGCCTGTAAGGCTGCATCAGAAGCGTCGGGGGCGGGACTTCCGCTGCATTCGCTCGCCGGGAGTCAGTTCGGCGTGGTCTCTGTGGAAAACGGACAGAGGTCTGAGGGCTCTTGCATAAACATCAGAAAGTATAATACTGATAATACTCCCCAGCTACTAAAGCACATAAGGGGCAGTGTGTGAGAGCCTGTCTGTGTGTTTTGTCAGTGTTTTTCACTGTCCTCGCGGTCCGTTTTGTTTGTCTTGGGGGCGCCTGTTGTGGCGTGGGGTATGGATGCAATTGAGCTAAAGGCCTTGCTGGCTGATGTTAGGACCCGGGCCTTAAGCCAAGGGGTCAGGTGGGTGCAGGACAGGCTGGGCCCGCCCATGCCTTCTGTAGGAGGCCCCCCTTACATTGGACAGGCTCAGCATGTAGTAGCTGGAGGCCTAGACAATATTGGAGGTGCCACTGGGCTAGCCTCCCATCCCTATAGTGCAGAGCCATTAGACCACCGTCCAGTGGATGACCAGGCCAAGGGTGACAGAGGTAACATGGGGCAGGGCAGCCAGGACCCTTTACCCCTCAGGCAAGAGAGAGCCGGGCCCACGGGCGGTGAGGGTGAGGGCCCAGAACTCCGGCCACCAGCAGTCATTTGCCCAAGGGGCCACGGCCACGGATAAGGACAAAGAACACCCCTTTACAATCCCAAAAAGGGGGCACAAGGGGTAATAAAAAAGCCGTGAGCCCTAAAAAGCTCCTACAAATCCCCAAAGTGCCGACCATGCGGTCCCCTCTATTTCCCATAATAACAGCGCTTCTGGTGCTTTGTAGGAACGCAGCCACGGCAGGGAGCTGGACATGGCTACCACACGGGAGAGAAGAAACAGAGTGGTCAGCGAAATAAATAGGACAGCATGGTCGTGATCAACGACATGCCCGTAACAGTGGCGGTGGCGAGGCCGGCGCGTCCCACCAGAGCTAGGAAGACCACAAGCAGGTGCAGTCCACTGCTATTCACCCACACCCCCTTAAAACGACAGAGAACAGAGACTGAGGGCGTTACGGTTAGGCCACAGCAAAAAGTGACTAATCCTGACCCACAGGTAGAATTTGTAAGCAGTGTCGAGGGTACTTGTACAGAAGGCTGCAGAGCCCACTGCGCTAGCCCATTCCAGCCGCGCAAGCTTAGGTGACCATGACCAGTCCTCAGGGGAGGAACAGACGGTATGGGCACGGGCATGCAGGTCACGGAGAGCTAGTGACTGTTCCTCTTGCACCCATAGGTCCGGAAGACAATCAAGATCAAGGAGTAGGAGATCTTGCCGTTGCAGCTGTGCCTGCGGATCAGAGAGAGGACGGAGCCCGCGGAGGGCCAGACAGTCAGAATCCCCAGGGTGGCTGGAGAGATGCAGGGACACCCCGTTGGCCGTGTCTACTCCAAGGCTTCCTTAAGCAGGTGAGGTCCCGACAGTGGGAAGAGTAGAGGAGGCAGACAAATGCGAACTCCCACCCAAAAAAAAGGGTTTCTTTGGGTCCCTTAAGACCCTCTTAGCCACACACAACATCGCGGTAAGCGAGCAGGAGATGGGTGCGTGGATAGTGGGCTTAGCCAGAGGTGCTTGGGCCAAGCAGTTCAACAGAGGCAGCAAGGCTCGGGTTAGTTTGTATACATAGATGAGATATGCAACGCCCACAAAGTGTACGGGGGCATGGCGGCGGTACGACGAGGAATTCCGCCAGTACCTGGCATCTAGGCCAGCGATGGCATGTAGCGATAAAGCGGTGGCATACTGGCTGAACATTATGAAACCTATGCGCGTCATGCCGCCCTTTCGTGCCGGAGTGGGTGGGGTCAGGAGCGCCACCGCGGCTACAGGTCTCAAGGCCTGTTTTGCCTACAACGAAGGGATATGTAAATGGGTCCCTAACTGCAGGTTCAAGCACGCGTGCTCCAGCTGCGGCGGCAAACCCCCCCTTGCCAAATGCACCAGGCCAAAGGAAGGGGGCAGAGCAGAGCCCTCTGCCAAAGGGCAAGACACCGATACACCTACCCGGCATGCTGCCATGGCTAAAACCCTACGGTAGAATGGCGGGCAACGCCGCCGCGGCTCGCCTCCTGGAAGCGGGTTTCCAGGAAGGCTTAAGGATACCATGCACAACAGATCTGCGAGGGTCCACAGCCCCGAACTTGCGGTCGGTACGGGAATTCCCGGGAGTAGCAGATGCTAAGGTGCACAATGAGGTGCAGCTGGGGAGGATGGCAGGGCCATTCGCTCCCCCCCCCCCCCATCCAGGATCTTATCGATTCCCCTCTAGGCGTCGTTCCCAAAAAAGAGACGGGAAAATTTAGGTTGATCCAGCATCTCTCCTACCCAAAAGGTGGGTCCGTTAATGACGGGATCGCAAAGGATCAATCAGTCGTATCCTATGAATCGTTTGACCGGGCCGCCGAAATGGTTAGGTTTGCGGGCGCAGGGGCGCTCATGGCAAAAGTGGACATTGAAGCGGCTTTCAGATTGTTGCCGGTTCATCCGTCGAGCCACCGGCTTCTGGGTTGCTACGTCGATGGCAGCTATTTCATCTACCTATGTCTACCTATAGGGTGCTCAATATCATGTGCCTACTTCGAGGCGTTCAGTTCATTCTTGCAACGGGTTGCATGCACGGAAGCTGGGTACAAGAGCATTACACACTATCTGGACGACTTCCTGTTCGTCGGTCCAGCAGGGCAAGATACCTGCCGTTTCATCTTGGAGGTGTTCACCAAGATCTGTCTGGATTTTGGGGTACCACTGGGCCACAAAAAAACCGAGGGCCCCATAAAGAAGTTGACTTTCCTGGGGATTCAGATAGATTCCAAGACAATGGAATGCAGTCTTCCCCGGGAAAAGGTGGCAGACATGAGAGCGGAACTGGAAGGTGCACGCAGGGTGTCACTGCGACGGTTACAATCCATTATGGGAAAGTTGAACTTTGCTTGTAGGATTATCCCTATGGGAAGGATATTCTGTAGGAGAATATCATTCGCTACCGTGGGTGTCATTAGGCCACATCACTTTATAAAAGTCTCCCGGGCCATGCAGGATGACGCACAGGTGTGGTCGGTTTTCCTGGTCGAGTTCAATGGGTCGGCGATTATTCAAAAAGGAAGCGCTACTAGCACCGAATTGAAACTCTTTACCGGGGGGTCGGGAGCAGTTGGTTGCGGCGCATATTTTCAAGGAAAATGGTGCGCCGCGGCATGGCCAGACAAATGGGAGGTGGCAGGTCTTACGAAGAACCTGACATTCCTCGAGCTATTTCCCATAGTAGTGGCGGTGCACTTATGGGGTTCAGAGTTTCGGGATCGGCGTGTGTTACATAGTTACATAGTAATTAAGGTTTAAAAAAGACTTTCAGTCCATCAAGTTCAACCTGTTAAGATCTCCTCTGATTTGCAATATGCGGATTAGTTATTAATTAAATTATTGATTAAATAATTATTAATAGTATATTATTGGAGGATGAATAGAGTTAGTCCATCAAGTTCAACCTTTTTAGATCTCTATTGATCTTTTTAATTTGGACTATTTATTCTTATTGTTAATTGATCCAGAGGAAGGCAAACATAAAAAAAAAACCCATTGAAACTTTGCCAATTGTCTCATAAGGGGGAAAAAAAGCAAAATTCCTTCCTGACCCCAGAAACTGGCGATCAAATTTCTTCCTGGATCAATATTCCTTGCTAGTTATCTAGGATAGCCTTGAATGCCCTCTTTATTCAGAAATATATCTAACCCCTTTTTGAAGTTGTCTATCGAATTCGCTGTCACCACCTCCTTTGGTAGAGAATTCCACAGTTTAACCACCCTAACTGTGAAGAACCCTTTTCTTTGTTTAAGGTGAAATCTTTTTTCCTCTAACCTCAACGGATGTCCTCTTGTCAGTTGAAAATCTCTTGCTACAAAAAGTTCACTTGACAAAGCCTTATATTGACCCTGGATGTATTTATATAACGTAATCATATCTCCTCTTAGACGCCTTTTTTCTAGCGAAAATAAGTTTAATTTTGTTAGTCTTTCTTCATAACTTAGCCCCTCCATTCCCCTTATTAGTTTTGTAGTCCTTCTCTGTACTTTTTCCAGCTCTAAAATGTCTTTTTTATGAGGTGGTGCCCAAAATTGTACTCCATATTCCAAATGAGGGCGTACTAGAGATTTGTATAGTGGCAGAATTATATTTGCTTCCCTGGCTTCTATACCCTTCCTAATACATGCTAATATTTTATTTGCCTTTGCAGCCGCTGCTTGGCTTTGAGCGCTGTTACCTAGGTGGTTGTCCACAAGCACTCCCAAATCCCTTTCAATATCTGATACCCCTAGATTTGCTCCATTAAGATTATAGATTGCTTGGCTATTGTTCCTTCCCAAATGCATAACCTTACATTTATTTGTATTAAATCTCATCTGCCATTTAGCCGCCCATATCTCTAATTTATGCAAATCCTTTTGTAGGGAAAGTACATCATTATCTGATTTTATTACCTTGCACAACTTAGTGTCATCAGCAAAAATGGAGACACTACATTCGAGTCCTACTTCAATGTCATTAATAAATATGTTAAAAAGGAGAGGACCCAATACTGAGCCCTGAGGAACCCCACTTATCACCTTAGACCAATCGGAGTATGTTCCATTTACAACAACCCTTTGCTTCCTGTCTTTTAGCCAGCTCTCGATCCATGAGCAGATATTTACTGCAATTCCTGTATCCCTTAATTTGCTCACTAGTCTTCCATGTGGCACTGTATCAAATGCCTTTGAAAAATCTAAAAAGACTACATCCACTGAGTTGCCCTGATCCAAGTTCCTACTAACCTCCTCATAAAAACTAATTAGATTGGTCTGACACGACCTTTCCTTCATAAATCCATGTTGACTGCTACCTATGATCCTGTTCAAATAGACATATTCTTGTATTCTGTCCCTTATTAACCCTTCTAAAAGCTTCCCAACTACAGAAGTGAGGCTCACTGGTCTATAATTCCCCGGATTTGCTCTAGATCCCTTCTTAAATATAGGTATCACCTCTGCTTTTCTCCAGTCATCTGGTAGAGACCCTGTAGTGAGTGAGTCTTTAAAGATTAGATATAATGGTTTGGCTATTACAGAACCCAGCTCCCTCAGTACCCTTGGATGTATTCCATCAGGACCTGGGGCTTTATTAACATTTATTTTCTCCAACCTCTTTTGTATTTCTTCCTGCGTTAACCAATTATTTAGTAAAGGTAGTGTAGCCCCATTATGTTGCAGTGTCCCAACCACTGGTACCTCCCTTGTGTAAACCGACGAAAAGAACCTATTTAGCTCATCTGCCTTTTCCTGGTCACTAATTATCAGATGGCCTGTGTCACATTGTAATGGTCCTATCGATTCCTTCCTGGCCTTCTTCCCATTAATATATTTATAAAATATTTTAGGGTTAGTCTTACTTTCCATTGCAACTGACTTCTCATTTTCTATTTTAGCCAGTCTAATAGCCCTTTTGCAAGCCTTGTTGATTTCCTTATAGTCACATAAAGCTGCCTCTGTTCCCTCCTTCTTGTATAATTTAAATGCATATTTCTTTTTCCTCATCATGATCTTTAAGTCATTGTTAAGCCACATGGGATGTGATTTACTCCTATTCATTTTATTTCCACATGGTACATGCTGATGAGTATGTTTATTTAGTAAGGATTTGAATGTTGTCCATTTATTTTCAGTATTCTTCCCTGTAAGTTCTTTGTCCCAGTCTATATGTTGTATTGCTGCCCGTAGCCCATTAAAGTTAGCCCTTTTAAAATTTAGAGTTTTTGTTGACCCCTTACAACTCTGTTTTTTGTATTCAATCTCAAATGAGACTGTGTTGTGATCACTGTTCCCCAAGGGTTCCCCTATTTTTACATTTGATATTATATCAATATTACTTGTGATGACTAAATCCAAGATGGTCCCATTTCTAGTAGGTTCTTGTATTACCTGGGCTAGATAATGATCCCTGAGTGTACTCAAGAACCTGCTCCCCTTAGCTGAGCTGCTGGTCTCGTTTATCCAGTTTATATCAGGGTAATTAAAGTCTCCCATTATTAGAACTTGCCCATGCTTAGCTGCATTTCCAATCTGTAACAATAATTGTATTTCCTCACTTTCAGCTATATTTGGGGGTTTATAGCATACTCCCACCAATATGCGTTTAGAATTAGCTCCTCCACTATTTAGCTCAACCCACAAGGATTCAATGATGCCGTTAGTGCCAGCATAAATATCTTCTCTAACTATAGGCTTAAATTCAGGCTTAACATAAAGACAGATCCCTCCTCCTCTTTTACCATTTACCCTATCTTTCCTAAACAGGTTATAACCATCCAGATTAACAGTCCAGTCATGAGATTCATCCCACCATGTTTCTGTAATGCCTATTAAGCCCCATTTTTCTTGTACTGCTAATATTTCTAGCTCATCCATTTTCCCAGGCAAACTTCTTGCGTTTGCAATCATACACTTTATGTTGCTATGGCTCTGCTGTTGTGAAGTGCCTGCCACTGTATTTGAGGCCCCTATTACTACCTCCCTACTTTCTATTGTAACCCTCCCCCCTTCTCCTCCCCCATGGGTAAATAATTCATCCCTTTCCCTCTCTACCCTATTTACCCCAATACTTCTATATAGTCCCTCCCCCCCACCTACAAGTTTAAAAACTCCCCCAGCCGTGTTAATCCACACGGAGAGCAAGGAAGTTGCACAAGCACTAAATAACCACACAGCAACTTCCATACGGGTGGTAAGGTTACTTCGGCACTTAGTGCTGTGATGCCTTCGCCTGAACATATAGTTTCAGGCAAGGCAGGTACTGGATTTAGAGAATGGCATTGCAGACGCCCTTTCTCGGTTTCAGGAAGAACGGTTCAGGGCTCTGGCCCCCCGGGCGAGCACGCTGGGGGAGGCCATTCCCACGGAGATCTGGGAGCTTGGAGCTGCCAGGTAACGAGACTCGTCAGACAGTCTGTTGCCCCAGCGACGTGGGCCGCGTAAAAACGCGTGTGGGCTAAATTCAACGACCTAGTTAGGATGGCCGGTGGGTCGACATCAGAGGATAAGACCCTAGGGATTCTGCTTTGGTTTCTGCTGCGGTGTGCAGAGGAAGGCGAGAAAAAAGCAGTGGTTGGGAGACAGGTCATGGCCCTGGCTTTCATGTTCAAGCTGGCAGGGCAGAGGGACCTTACAAAGGAGTTCATAGTGTGCAAGATGGTGCGCGGCCAGATACCAGGCGGCCGATTACCTTCTCTTTGTTACTGCGAATGGCGCAGGTTTGGGCGGTAAAGTGCAGGACCCCCTTTGAATCTCTGCTTTTCCATACAGCTTTTTCCATGGCGTTCTTCGGAGCGTTCCGGATAGGGGAGTTAGTCGCGAACAGTAGACACGGTTCCGGGGATATACAAGTGGTGGATACCTGCCTAAGGGAAGGCATGGTAGTGGTATGGCTTCGGAGGTCTAACACCGACCAGTTGGGTAAAGGTAAAGAGGTGGTATTGTACCGCGTGGGCACGGAGTGCTGCCCCTACGGGTGTATGGTGGAGTACCTTGGTCAGCGACCAGTGGGACAGTGTTAACTGTTTATACATGCCGATGGGACGGCGTTATCCCAGTACCAATTTGAAAGGATGCTAAAGGTTGCACTATACAGTTTGGGTTTGGAGCAGTCAGAGTTTGGAACACACTCTTTTAGAATCGGGGCTGCTACCGAAGCAGCTAGGTAAGGCTTACCGGACGTGGCGGTCAACATATTGGGAGATGGGAGTCAGAACGTTTTCGGTCCTATGTGTGGCCTAAGGCAGTAATCTAATGGATGTTGCTTTCTGCTTTCTGGAGGACAGAAGCAACTGTGGATTGTGGGTCACTCGTACGTGTACTGGGCCCACAGGTTGACCGCAGTTACAGAAGGAAAGACACAACTGGGTTTTCCTGTCACAGACTTACACGTGCGGTGGCTCAGGGTGCGAAGCCTGCGGTGGGCGCAGGTGGATGGGCTGTTGGACACGTACGCCCAGCGTTACGGTCAACCCAGTTTAATATTAAT
Organism: Discoglossus pictus; assembly: GCA_027410445.1. Taxonomy (NCBI): domain Eukaryota; kingdom Metazoa; phylum Chordata; class Amphibia; order Anura; family Alytidae; genus Discoglossus; species Discoglossus pictus. The sequence continues at coordinate 78,137,620 of CM050170.1, read as the reverse complement.
TCACGCTGGCGGTAATGACCTAGGAACGGTTCCCATGCGAAGAATGCTAAAAGTCATGAAGAGAAACATGGAGAACTGGACGAAGAAGTTCCCGGGTACGTTTATGACATGGTTGGAAATGATAAAGAGAAGATCCTGGCGGAATGTGCAAGACCCCGTCCGGTTGGATAGATCAAGGCAGAAGATTAACCAACAGCTGGCAAGTTTCGTTCCGAAGTTGGGCTTAGTTGCCATCAGATAAAAGGAATTCGAACCGGCCGGTGCCGACTAGTTTTTGGGCAAGGACAAAGTACACCTTGAGGAAATCGGGCTGGAGTTATTGATGTTGGACTTTAGGGAGAGTGTCGTATGGGCCTTGGCCTTGATTGACAGCAGGGGGGGATCGCAGTCTTGGGAGGCGTCCCTCGCGTGCTCTGTGGCGGGAGGTGAGTTGCCCGACCCACTGGCCTAAGTGGGCGTGGTCCTACCTCACAGGGCGTGCATAATAAAAGCATTGGTGCTTTGGGCAGGGCCCATGACGTGAGGTCACTGTCCGTGGCCAGGCTCCTCCCCCTTTATGTTATATACAGGTTTTTAAGTTATGTTAAAAGGGTTAATTTATAATAAAGCTGTGGCTCGTGTTTTCTCCCAAAAAAATTGGTGTGGTGTCAATCATTTTTATATAAGCCTAAATGGATCATGCTTGGGTCAAGACTGGGAAAGATAACTGGCAGTTAAAAACACTGAACATAAACGGACAAAATTTAAATCCTTACTAAATATACATACTTATCAGCATATACCAAGTGGGAATACAAGTAAAAGGAGTAAATCCCATCCAATGTCTCTTAACAATGATTTAAAGATCAAGATACAGAGTAAAAAACAGGCATTTCAATTATATAAACAAGAGGGGACAGAGACTGCTTTACGGGAGTACTAGGAAATCAACAAGGCTTGCAAAACGGCTATTAGACTGGCTAAAATAGAAAATGAAAAATGTATTGCAAAAGTGAGTAAGCCTAACCATAAAATAATCTTTAAGTATATTAATGGGAAGAAGGCAAGGAAGGAAGGTATAGGAACATTACAATGTGACACAGGTTGTCTGAAAATTAGTGACCAGGAAAAGGCAGATGAGCTAAATAGGTTCTTTTCTTCGGTATACACAAGGGAGGTACCAGTGGTTGGGACACTGCAACATAATGGGACTACACTACCTTTGCCGAATAATTGGTTAATGCAGGAAGTAATCCAAAGGAGGTTGGAAAAAATAAATGTTAATAAAGCCCCGGGTCCTGATGGAATACATTCACGGGTACTGAGGGAACTGGGTTCTGTAACAGCCAAATCATTAAATTTAATTTTTCAAGATTCACTCAACACAGGGTCTCTATCAGATGACTGGAGAAAAGCAGATGTGATACCTATATTAAAAAGGGAGCAAGTGCAAATCCGGGGAATTATAGACCAGTGAGCCTCACTTCTGTAGTGGGGAAGCTTTTAGAAGGGTTAATAAGGGATAATATACTTGAATATGCCTATTTGAACATGATTATAAGTAGGAGTCAACATAGATTTATGAGTGATAGGTCATGTCAAACAAATCTAATTAGTTTCTATGAGGAGGTTAGTAGGAACAACCTGGATCAAGGTAACTCAATGGATATAGTCTTTTTGGATTTGCAAAGGCTTTTGATACAGTGCCACATGGGAGACTATTGTGCAATCTAAGAGATACAGGAATTGATTGAGAGCTGGCTAAAAGACAGGAAGTAAAGGGTTGTTGTAAATAGAACATACTCTGATTGGACAAATGTTTTTTAATGGGGTTCCTCAAGGTTCAGTATTAGGTCCTCTCCTTTTTAACATAATTATTAATGACTTAGAGGTGGGACTGGAAAGTAGTGTCTCCATTTTCGCTGATGACACGAAGTTGTGCAAGGTAATTAAATCAGATAAGGATGTGCTTTCCCTCCAAAGGGATTTACATAAAATTGAGGAATGGGCATCTAAATGGCAAATGAGATTTAATACGAATAAATGTAAAGTTATGCATCTGGGAAGGAAAAATAGCCATGCAATTTATAATCTTAATGGAGCAAATCTAGGGGTATCAGATATTGAAAGGGATTTGGGAGTGCTTGTGGACAACCATTTAGGTAACAGCGCTCAAAGCCAAGCAGCAGCTGCAAAGGCAAATAAAAGATTAGCATGTAGTAAGAAGGGTATAGAAGCAAGGTAAGCAAATATAATTCTGCCACTATACAAATCCCTAGTATGCCCTCATTTGGCATATTGAGTACAATTTTGGGCACCATTTCATAAAAAGGACATTTTAGAGCTGGAAAAGGTACAGAGGAGGGCAACAAAACTAATAAGGGGAATGGAAGGGCTAAGTTATGAAGAAAGAGTAACCAAATTAAACGTATTTTCTCTAGAAAAAATAAGTCTACGACGGGATATGATTACTTTATTTAAATACTTCCAGGGTCAATATAAGGCTTTGTCAAGTGAACTTTTTGTAGCAAGAGATTTTCAACTGACAAGAGGACCTCCTTTGAGGTTAGAAGTAAAAAGATTCCACCTTAAATAAAGAAAAGGGTTCTTCACAGTAAGGGTGGTTAATCTGTGGAATTCTCTACCAAAGGAGGTGATGAAATCGGATTCGATAGATAACTTTAAAAGGGGACTGGATTCATTTCTAATTAAAAAGGGAATTCAGGGTTATCCTGGATAATTAGAGAGAGTATTGATCCAGGGACCAATCTGATTTTGCCATTATCTTGGGTCAGGAAGTAATTACTTTTATTTTCCCTTTGAGACAAGTTTCACTTGTTTGTTTTTTTTGCCTATATATAGTTGATTAATAATTAATAACTAATTAATTAATAATTTATCTGCATATTGCAGATCAGAGGAGATCTTAAAAGGTTGAACTTGATGGACTGAAAGTCTTTTTTCAACTTTAATTACTATGGGCCTCATTCTATTATCGGCCGTAGGAGATGCGGGGCCGCAAGGACGTCCGCAAGCTATCCGGCTATTCTCTTCCCTTCCGGCCGGGGGCTCCGGCAGGATTGCGGCCGGCGCCTTGCTATCCCTTGCGGCCGCTCGCGCCGGAGAAAAGCCTTTGATCTAAAACGGCCGCAAGAGTTTCTGCCGCAAGAAAGCCCCGGTTGCTATTCAATTGCTACGGGAATCCTCTCTGCAAGGCTAAAACCGAGCCGCAGCTTACTTGCACCAAAAAGGTCCCGCTAGCACCAATTAAGCACATAATAAAGCCGAAATAAAGCCATCCTGCTCTCTGAGGAGACTATAAAGTGATTGTAGGTGTTAGCAAAAATAGCACAACATTCCCCTATACTCAAATCCGTAATTTTTGTATTTTAAAATTCTTGTCAAATATCCGCGGACAAAGTCCCGAGGGCTTGGAGCACCTCAGACCCGCAAAGGCTGCGGGATTAGCCTCCGTCATGTCCGTAAATGGTTAAAATAGACCTACGGGTCGTAAAGGGCTAACTTACAAGTCGTAGCATAGAAAAGCCATCCTGTACTTTTATTAAAAGTGAAAGTGATGTTTGGTTTTAGAATTAATAGCTCAACATTGCCCTACTCTCAAATGCGCAAATAAAGATATTTAACTTCATCTATCATGCAAGCCCGCAAGGGTTTGAATAACGAGCTACGGGCTTGGAGGGCAATCATCCGCCAAACCCGTACGTGCTTCACTAAGAAGCTACGGCCAAGTCTCAAACCCGTAATCCTGAAATCAAACCTGAAATCAATTAACCAATAGGAAGATGACAATCAAGGGCACAAATAGTTTAAAAGGGAGTGAAATTCGTAAATCTGTGACTGTGTTGTATGCTGTCAGAGGAGGAGAGATGGAGGGAGAAGGCAGCGAAGGGCATGGAGAGCAGGACCCCCAGCCACAGGCTGGCCAGCCAGCTGCTGCACGAAAAAGGGCAGCAAATTTCACAAGCCAGGAAATCGAAACACTGGTTAGAGGAGTACAAGCCCGACACTCCATCCTAACAGGTGGGAGCGAAGTGAGGCCCAGGCAGAGGACAGATGTCTGGAAGGAGATCGCGTCTGAGGTCTCCTCGCTGGGGTATGCGAATCGTACCTGGCAGTCTGTCCAGCACCGGTACCAAGACTGCCGCATTGACATCAAAAAGAAGATGGCCAATGAGGCCAATGCGGCACGTGGAACCGGTGGTGGGCCGCCAGAAACATTCACATACCCCGGTTGGGAGGCCACAGTCCGCGACATGATCCAGCCAGCGGCAGTCGTGGGCCTCCCTAGCCTGGTGGACTCGGGTCGGTCCCAAAGCCTGCAATGTGAGTACCATGTACACCTTAACACCCTCATATGTACGCACATGTACCCCATACAGATAGATAACTGACGTTGAATTGCACTGTAAGATATCTGGTTGTGACTACAGATATATGAGGCTGCAAAAATCATGTAAATCCAGTGTAAAGAAATATACTCGTCAGAATTGTTAGCAATGAAATATATGTCCAATACCTCCTCCCACAACTGATTATGATACCGTTTTGCAAATCTATTGATGTTTGCTGTTGGTTCCCAGTGCATATAAAGCATACATGACAACTCCATTGCAATTGTTTGTTTATTGTCATGAGTTCCCCTGTCACACTCTACTCCATGTTAAACTGGCCCATCCATAGCTGTTTGGCTTAACCCTCCTACTGCTTAGAATTCATGTACATTTTGATTATAGGTATAGCGGATGTATCCTGTTTTATGTGGGCATTTCAGTATGTGCTGGAAGAGTGCCGCCGCCGACTCTAGGGATGCGGCTGCGCCTGCGTCCCCATGTAGCCGTCAAAAATAGTTGGTACACCCAAAGCCCCTAACCTTCTAACCCTAACCCCATAAACCCCACTTTCTAACTCTAACCCATACCCCCTAACTGTAGCCAGAACCTGAAACCCATAACCACATACCCGGCCTGCTGGGCTGGCGTAGCTAGAGTCGTTGGCGGTGCACTTCCAGAGATGCGCACATACAACAGGATAGGTCCGGTCTAGCTGGTACATTCCCATGAGACTACATGTATGGATGTGCACACTGCAGCATATGCGGATACAGATTCTGATGGACTGCAAGTTTGTGTCGTGTAACAGCATAATCTGGACCATGTTACATTAACATGTTAAGTCGCATTGCTGAGGATTGGTCACAGATTGGTCTGTCTCACACACTGGCCAACAGATTCAGATGAGCATGTGTCCTAATTAACTGCAGTTGGCACACCGCACCAGCATTACATATAGTCATATGAGCCATGGGCCCTTTCCTGTTATCTGACCGTTACTGCTGGTAGCAGCAGTGAGCAGCCTCTACATGTCACAGCATTTTCCTGGAGATTATATAATCATGCATATTTAGTGGGTTATGGTGTTGTTAAGGTAAGGGGTTCGGATTAGTGTGAGGGCTAGTGCTTTTGGGCTTCTGTGTAAGGTGAAAATGATGTATATAACAGCGGCAGAGCCATCTATCAGCCCCTTGGTCCAACTGCTGCTGCTAGCAGTCGCTGTCACATAACAGGAAAGATCCCAGCCAGGATCCACAATACTAATGATGCAGATCAATTTTGATTAGCGTCAAACATTCACAGCCAATTACAAGTCACTCTGATCTCCGAGATATGGAAACAACAATACTCAAATCAAAATCTTGTCTCATTTCAGTACCAGCCAGGCGTCCCCTGTCTCCGCAGGTTCCTGCACCTTGTGAAGATGCAGGACCACCTGCAGCAACATCACCTGCAGCAGGGCCTTCGTACTAAAGTCCACCTGGGCCATCCACTAGATGCAACCAATTGCCTCCAGCAATGGCCCCTCCAGCCAGGATAATGGCACCGCCTGGCTCCCAGCCAATGTGGGCTGGACAAATGTGGGGCCACCCAATGTGGTCCCATCCCAGTTGGGCCCACAGTATGGATCCCCAAGCAATGGTGTCCTGGAGCATGGGCCCCCGGCAGGGCATTTGGCCCCCGCAGGACCAGCAGGCCACTCTGGCCACTCCGGCCCAACAGGCCCAGCAGGCCCAGCCAGCCACTCTGGCCACTCGGGCCCCACAGGCCCAGCAGGCCCAGCCAGCCACTCTGGTTACTCTGGCACCACAGGCCCCGCAGGCCCAGCAGGCCCAGCCAGCCACTCTGGCCCCACAGGCCCCACAGGCCCAGAAGGCCCAGCCAGCCACTCTGGCCCCACAGGCCCCGCAGGCCCAGCAGGCCCTGCCAGCCACTCTGGCCACTCTGGCCCTGCAGGCCCAGCAGGCCCAGCCAGCCACTCTGGCCCCACAGGCCCAGCAGGCCCAGCCAGCCACTCTGGCCCCACAGGCCCCGCAGGCGCAGCAGGCCCAGCCAGCCACTCTGGCCACTCTGGCCCCACAGGCCCTGCAGGCCCAGCCAGCCACTCTGGCCCCACAGGCCCAGCAGGCCCAGCCAGCCACTCCGGCCCCGCAGGCCCAGCAGGCGACTCCGGTCAGGCAGGACACACCAGTGAGCAGTGCCTCCACCCAGAGGACACAGTGGTCTGGGTCGCCGCCAGTTAGTCCGGCGCTGTCAGCGGCCCAGTGCCAGGATTTCCTGGCTCATCTCCAGCATGAGCGTGAGCAAAATCAACAGTTCATGCTGGAGATGAGACGCCACAATGCCAGGAAGTTCGAGGAGAGGAGACGCAACAACGAAAGGAACTTCGAGGAGAGGAGACGCCATAATGAAAGGGTGTTTGAGGAGATGACACGCCAAAATGAAAGAATGTTCCAAGAGGTGAGGCGGCATAACCTTAGAATGGAGGAGTATGCCCGAAGGGCCGAAATGGCCGAGAAGGCCAGCCCCAAGACCGGGCTACCCCTTCAACCTCACCCCCTTCAACCTCACAGACCTTGTCACCAGTATCCAGGCCGGAAGAGCCGCCAACCATTCGCAGAGGTCGGGGCCGGCCTAGGGGAACATTTGCCAAAGGCCAGGAGAGCCAGGAAACACACAAGCGAAAGCGGAAATAGGTGAGAACATGTTCATGTTGCATATAGAAGCAATTTATGTCCAAGATCTATTGACGTTGAGGTGTTGCAGTCAATGCGTATATTGTTCTAATTGATGTCTTGTTCTTATCTCTTTAGGTTCCAATTTATTGATGTTCCTGAATTTCTGCCTCCCGTTTTGTTTTGTTTTTAAATAATTTGAAAGCATAAGATTAAACATTATGTATTGCTCACATTATCATTGTTTGTTTTCGTTTGTACTGTACCATGATTGGTAAACACCACATGAATGCTACACACCAACGTTATTGGATTAGTACATACATCTTCCTTCAATATACCAGCCCTGTGTTAATGTAGGGTTGGGGTAACAGCCACTAGTGCAGCTGAGTGTGGAGGTAATATTCATGAGTTTGATTACAGTAACGGTGATGCATGATATTCGTGTTTCTGACACATGGATAGATTAATTCAGGGGAAATATCAAAAGTGAGTCCACCCCTAAGTGAAATTTTGTGGGGCCACCATTATTTTCCTGCACTGACTTAACCCTCATGGGGATGGAGTTCCCCAGAGTTTCACAGGTTGCCACTGGAGTCCTCTTCCACTCCTTCATGATGATATCATGGAGCTGGTGGATGTTAGAGACCTTGCACTCCCTGTAACGGAGTTGCAATACGCAGTCCAATATCTCCGCTGGTATACGGTACAATATCCAAGAAGCACTACAGTCTCACCATTCACAACCTCCAATATTTGCCGACACTCAATTGGGAGTCAAATGAATACTGACTTTATTTTGTTGGGCAGAAATATATATATACACATCTCTTCCCACAGGCAATACACACATCCCCCATAGTTGGCCACACAATACACATAGAGGGACAACAGGTGGGTCACACCTCCCGGAGACTACCTGGCTACTTTGATACAATCAGACATTGCTTAGATCATCCTTCTTTGTTATGTCTGATAATGCAAACACTTTATACAATAGACTTCCTTATCCTATGAGGAGTCTCTGTACTAGGATTATCTATTATGCCAAGGTCTGCAATAGTCTGGGCTAAGATTTTGCAGAGCATAAACCAACATACATACAGTATAACAGTATGATCATATTTTAACCATAACCATAAAACAGGGTAAAACAGTGATGGGTTCTGTTACACTCCCCACCTTCCATTTGAGGATGCCCCCACAGATGCTCAAAAGGGTTTAGGTCTGGTGACCTACTTGGCCAGTTCATTAACTTTTGACCTTCAGCTTCTTTAGCCAGGCAGTGGTCGGCTTGGAGGTGTGTTTGTGGTCGTTATCATGTTGGAATACTGCCCTGCGGCCCGTTCTCCTATGGGAGGGATCATGCTCTTTCTCAGTTTGTCACAGTACATGTTGGCATTCATGGGTTCCCTCAAAGAACTGTAGCTCCACCCCAGACCAAACATATATGCATGTGTATTTATGTTTTCGATAATATGTTGTGTGGATTCCCCCTATATGCATTTACCTTATGATGTCAGATGCTGCCTCCCCTCTCTCTGCATCACTGTTTAGGTTCAAAATGATGGGTTCATCTCATATCAATGTTTTTGTGTTCGTTGTGACTTATCCATTTATCTCTGGCACTGGGGAGCTACAGTTCATTGAGGGAACCATTAATGCAAACATGTACTGTGACATACTGAAGAAGAACATGATCCCCTCCCTTGGGAGCCTCGCCGCAGGGCAACATAACATAAGGACCCTAAACACACCGCCAAGACGACACTGCCTTGCTAAAGAAGGTAAAGGTGATGGACTGGCCAAGCTTGTCGCCAGACCGAAACCATATTGAGCATCTGTGGGGCATCTTCAAACTGACGGTGGGGGAGTGCAAGGTCTCTAGCATCAACCAGCTCTGATGTATCATTAAGGAGTGGAAGAGGACTCCAGTGGCAACCTGGGAAGCTCGGGTGAACTCCCTGGCCATGAGGGTTAAGGCAGTTCTGGCAAATAATGGTGGCCACACATGATTGACATTTCGTGTCAATTTGGACATTTCAAATTAGGGGTGTACTCACTTTTGTTGCCAATGGTTTAGACATTAATGGCTGTGTATTGAGTTATTGATGGGTCAGCAAACTTACTTTACATTGTAGCAGAGTGTCATTTCTTCAGTGTTGTCACATGAAAAGATATACTAAAATATTAACAACAATGTGACGGGTGTACTCACTTATGTTAGATACTGTGGCCCTCATTTAATTGCAATTTGGCCAATAGGGCTCGAAATAAGCACATAACATATATTCTATGAAAAATGTTTTAGTTAGTAAACATCTATCCAAAATCAAGGTTTTCACTAACTAAAATCTTTTTGAAACAATATATGTTCTGTGCTTATTTTGAGCCCCATTCAATTGGCAAAATCACAACTGAATGAGGCCCTGTGTGTTCACTATTAGGATGTGAGCCACTTATGGACACCTGTCTCATTTGTCTGTTTCTGTGTCATATAGATTGTTAATACCAACCTTCCCTCATGGTTGAAATCAGTAATGCAAACACACTGTGAGAATTCTATTGACACCCCTAACTGATGGTGCAGAGCACAGATGTGGAGTCTGAAGGTCCTTTCATTGATGTTCCGGAAATGCTATGGTATCAACATTGACGAGGCAGACACAAACAACATCTCGGATAAATCATATTTACTATTTACAGAAATTAACAAGGCAAGCTTGCCACAAAGCCACAGGTTGACTAATCAACACAGGTATGCAAAGGATCATGGTGGAGGGGGGTAGGATACACAATCCAAGTAACACAGTGAAATAGGGATATGAGAGCAGAATGCAGGCAGGGAAAATTACATTGATATAGGGGATGTACAGTGTATCAACCAACATTAGGCAATATAATAGATCTCATTATTGTTACGACATATATATAACAGTCAATAAGGAAAGACCATAATAATCCAGAATAAGGTGATATACATATGGGGAGAGCAAAATGTATGCTTGTGTGTTAAACGGACACTCTGATGCCACATCAGAAGTATAAGTACTCAATCAGTGAATGCTATGAGCCCATAACGTCAGTTCTCACGCAACAATAAGCAGCACATAGATAACCTTGGTCAAAAAGATGGTGACCTGACCAGGACCATATCAGTCAGATGTTACTTATTGCAGAGAACTCACAACAAACCAGGCAATATCAAGGATAGTTTGTTCTTTGATTGGACATCTATACTCACTGTTGTTGCATATGCATAACTGAAGATTAACGTAACCTCCTTAACTGTTAAGTCCCAAGCCTGGACTTACTCTTCCCCATATGCACAGGGAGGGTCACATCAGCACTGAAGAAAAGATCTTGAAGGGTTGGTGCTGCAGGCTTCACAACAGTCCAAGTAGAGGAGAGGATAGAATGTCTAAACCAATAGGTACCTATGAATCGAGATAGACTATATGAGCATACACATGCTGTGGATATACCAGGAACATCAGCTGACAGATGTCACATCACATCTGCATTGTATATTGAAATTGTCTCGTGACACATATCGGCTATTCAGTCAAGGTCATCAGATATCAAACTGGATCCAACAAAGCAATGAAACGGACACATGCACATACATGAGGACATTGACATGGCCACGGAATGTCAGGATGTTTATCGTCATGCCTTGTTCTGACCGGGATCTGGAATACAAACACACAAATAATATATTAGTGGAAACCTTACATATGCCATATGAGCAGCCACCAACAGATGTAGGTATGTCGGCACACATGTTAGGCATTGGGATCTCGTACAAGCTAACCATCTGTCCGATGATAATGATGGCCCAGACTAATTTGTCCTGATGTGGGAATATTAGGATTAGTATAATTCTCATTTATTTGTGTATTGTGCAAACATATTCCGTAACGCTGTACAGGGGAGAAGAACCAGAAAATATACAGTATGTAATATTGCCAACCCAAGAAAATGGAGGGCCCTGTTTGGAGCGTAAAGTCTGTTGATAAATGATTTGTTCCCAAAGGCCCACACAAGATTCGAAAATCACCACTTCCAAGTTAAAGGTAATGGACATGGGGAAGAGTAGATAAGGAATAGCAAGGTTAATAAGTAAGTCAGAGATACATAGGAAGGAGGTTGTGTCAAGTAGAAAGATATGCATTAGTCGGAGAGGAAAGGGATCAGATGTAAAGTGCGATGCACTATTATGTAATAAGGCATCTGCCCCATGTGGACAGATAATGTAATCTGCAGATGGGACAGTCAGGACACACATAGTTTAACCACAGCTTGAGTAAGATTAGCTGATTGGCGAATAAAAGGAGAGAGGTGGGCATGAGAGTTGAAATGAAAATGATGCAGACAAAAAGGGGAGAAGTAAAGAAGAGTCTGAGGAAAAGGCAGGGGATGTGAGGAAGAAGACAAGAGAAAACATAGTGGAAAGGGTTAATTGGGATAGTTAGCAGAAGACTTGTGTGACTCAATAAATTAAGGGTAAACAGGGGTGGGTGGGATGAGGAGAGAGACAGACAGACAGACAGAGAGAGAGAGAGAGAGAGAGAGACCAGTGCAGCCTGTAATAGAAAGGGAAGATCACCACTATCACACATTGATACATGTTCGGACATCCACATGTGGTTCTCTACCTTGGATAGATCAAGTGGAGTATTCAACGAAGAGATCTGTTCCCCCAGGACACGTCTGCATGGTCCGATAAACATTTCGGACCGCTTCAGCAATACATAGGGGATGTCTTGGGAAAACGAAAGTTAGGCCTACATTAATGGAGTTATTAGTCATTTCCTCTCATGCATACATGCACGTTTCCCGCAAATACTCACTTACAATGTAGACGACATTGATGTAGCTGATGTTCTGTTGCTGGCCAGGTCGTTTCCCATGTCTGTGTGGGTAAACAATGTGTTGACACACGGCAACAGTTCTGTAATGGCAATATGATGAGATGAGTCACACAATCCATATGATATATTGCACAATGATTCCTAGTTAACACATCCTTGAGACTATTCCTGTTATCTGGCTGAGAATGCTTTTACCAGCATTCGCTGACAAAGAACAGGGGACATCCCCTCTTTGCATCACATGAGGTACATTTATTATGGTTTACAATATGCTGGTATGTTCATATATCCAGATTGCTAGGAATTGCATTGACCTCCATGGGATGTGGAATAGCATGATCAGACAATGTGAACATTACTGTTCTGGGAAGATGTTTTCAAATACGATTGTGAGGCCTATATCCATTGACATTGTGGAATACATCAGACCATCCATTTAGCTTAGCTTCTTGAGGTTGGCAGATATCAATATATATGATGTGTATGGGAATGTGCGCATACTTACCATTAACGGATATCAGAGCAGGCTGTATTTGATCCAGTATAAAGAATGCGTCAAGAGACATATGTTACATCACAAAGCTATCCTCTACTGTGGACTGTTGGATATTCTGCAAGACAATGGGGAAGGAGAAAAGAGATGTATTAGTAACCATAATCAAGGTACATTATAGTTGGTTGTTATTAGTTTCAGACTTACATGGGAAGTACTCACGAATGACGTGGGCACGTAGTTGTGACCCCTAAACGTTATCCTCACCAGGGGGAGGTACTGGACGCTTCGCCAGTTCAAGCCGAGCATCATCAATGTTCCCCAGACAGTTTGCCTGTACTGCTATATTGTGCAGAATACAGCAGGCCATGATGATGTGACAAACCTTCCCTGGTGTATACTGTAGCGCCCCGCCAGTGGAATGTAAACATCTGAAGCGCCTCTTCAGGAGTCCAAAGGTGCGCTCTATTACATTCCGGGTTCTGGCATGGGCCGCATTGTACCTCGTCTCCCCCTCTGTGCGTGATTTGTTTTCAGGGGTCAACAACCACGGCAAACACCTATATCCTGCATCACCTGAAGGAAACAAAAATGGGAGATGTAGATATGAATGTGAGTTTGTGCTGCTCGTTGAAGCATCTGTAAATATACGCAATGATTAATGTGACGTTTAGGGATCTCTGGGTTGGAACTTCATACTCCTATGACCACGTCACATCGGGTTAGGCACAGCAACAAGCTACGATGCAATGGCTCAGTCGGCACACCTTCTTTATGGCGCACGGCAAATGAGCGAGGACAATACGGCGCTGGAAATTGTGTGCCAAAATGTGCGTCCATCAAAGAGCGCAAGTTGTAGAATCTATTGACTAATGGGCCAAAACCCTCTAACCCAAACCACTGAGACCCCATGCCTAACACTAACACTCATAATCCAAAGCCTTAGCCCAAAGACCCCTAAGCCTAAAACCCCTAAGTCCACCCTTAAATCCTTATCTCAACTCCTGCGCGCAGATGTTGTGCGCACTATTGAGGGACTCTATTTTGTCTGTTGGCGCATGCGTCGTTGCGCATTTTTCACGCAACAATGGAATAGCATTACAGTGGAACATGATGTATATTTAAGGGGATCCTTTATGGGTACTCACCCAGTAGCCACCCAGGTGGAGCTTCTCCAGACTCAAAATAAAGATGGGTGGATGACTGACGCAGGATATGGGCATCATGAGTACTTCCTGGGAAGCCTGTAACCACATTTTGTATGCACATGTCTGCATCACAAACAACCTGGACATTGATGGAATGATAGTGTTTGCGATTTCGGAACAGCGCTTCTTGCTCTCTAGGAGGTATCAATGCTACATGTGTACAATCTATAGCACCGAGCACATTGGGGATACCTCCCATTCGAAAGAAATCTGCTTTCACCTTCAAGATCTCTTCCCCAGTGTGGGGAAAACTGATGTATCTGGCAGTTTTCGGAACGATAGCATGGAGGAATGTGCTCAGGCACCTTGAAAGGCTTGCCTGAGACATTCCTCCTACTATGCTAGCAGTGTTCTGAAAACTACCAGATGATAGGATGTGTATGGCGGCTAACATCCGTGTCATGCCTGGGATGGCTCTATTGGTCCGTGAGGAAGGCTCCATGTCCTCCCTCACGACCGCATAGAGCTCCTCCAGGCTGGCACGCGTTAGCCTAAAACGCTCATACACTTCCACATCAGTTAACCCCTCTAATGTGACTCTCTCCCTGTACACCCTGGGTGCATGAATCCTCCTGGCAGGCTCCTGGGCCTGCTCACCCCCCTGTGGGTCTGGCTGTGCAGGAGACCCTCTAGGGGTCTCTCATCTGGCCCCCCCATCAGCTGATCACCCACATCAAGGTCCTCCTCCCTGTCTGCAGGTGCCCTCATATCCCCCTGTCCCTGTGCCACTGGAGCTCTCTCCCCTAACTGACCCCCCACCATGACCCTAGGCATATCCTGTGATGAGCCACTTGCCTGGCTTGGTTCCGGACCACCATGGATTGCATCAGCACGCTCACCCACATTCACTCCCAGCCGCCCCTCTCTGTCACGCCTCTCCACAGTCGCACGCCTGACAGCCAGGTTTCCACTCTGCAACATTCGAAACAAATATCCATTCCTACAACACTGCGCTCTCCTCACATACCTATACGCCGCACTCAGGTTGCTGCTATCCATGATGGTTCAGACTTGCTAATTCATGGATGATGATGTGGTTATACAGCTTGCTAATTACCCCAGATGTGATTATCCGGGTGGATTTCACAAATGGAAAAGCTCACTGGTGTATCTAAGCTTCATCATGTTATGAAGTTCCCTGATTATGGATTTGTTTAGCCATTTTAATTAGTAACCCCTAATATTCTGGCCCACATTTGAATTTGGGCCCATGCTACATGATCTATGTAATGTGGCGTGGAAATATATACAATATTTGTGTTTAAAAATGTAGATGTGATAAAAGAGATGTAAATCAGATAATGTTGATATGTTTAGGGGACACATTCTAGCCTTTCTGAGTGCTAAAGGGTTAATATGGCCGCCATATTGAGGATGTACATGACAATAAAAATATATCTTTTATTAACATATTTGATCATTGGGGATTGTTTTTACAGTAATTCGAATGCCTTTTATTGCTTCCTTTATACTTTTAGGGCCCTTTCAGCCCAGTTTCATTACAATGCCGTAAGTGCATCGTGTGCACTTCAACGGATGCGGCCGTAAATTAAATCTAGCCAGGCGCGAATCGCGGCCTTCAGAATGTAGGAAGGCCGTGACATTTAGGCGCGCACGCAAGCTGGAAGGGGGACGGACTAGCCGCGCCCGGCATGAACCATCCAATAGCGGAATCACGCCCAGCCAATCACTTACAGGATAGACCATTTGATTGACAGTGGGAGTGAATAAATAGGAATGACACGCGCCCACGCCTCGACTGTGTTGCGATTTCTGACGAGGTAGCACGCAGTTCCAGGAGCTTGGTGGTTGAGAAAAGGTAAGTTGCTTTATTATCAAGTCGCGGTTTAAGTTCTTTTTACGGGAATCCGTTGCTACATTTACGGATGCCGATGTAAAGAAGTACAATTGTGTTTTTTGCTTGTTTATAGGTGTTTGGAGGATTTTTGCGAGTGTGTGAGTTTATATCCGGCCCGTAGGAGTTTGGAGGGAGGTAAGTTGCATTGTACAGGCTTTTCATCCTATCAAGCTGTCTTTTATTTGTATGTTTTGCCAATTTCTATATTTACTGAATACACTGGCGAGAGGTACAATTGTGTTTTTTGCTTGTTTATAGGTGTTTGTAGTATTTTTGCGAGTGTGGGAGTTTTGATCCGGACCATAGGAGTTTGGAGGGAGGTAAGTTGCATTGTACAGGCTTTTCATCCTATAAAGCTGTCTATTATTTGTATGTTTTGCCAATTTCTATTTTACTGAATACACTGGCGAGAAGTACAATTGTGTTCTTTGCTTGTTTATAGGTGTTTGGAGGATTTTGGATCTTTGATCCGGCCCTTAGGGGTTTGGAGGGAGGTAAGTTGCATTGTACATGCTTTTCATCCTATCAAGCTGTCTTTTATTTGTATGTTTTGCCAATTTCTATATTTACTGAATACACTGGCGAGAAGTACAATTGTGTTTTTTTTGCTGTTGGCCTATAGGTTTGGAGAGTTTTTTGTTGTGGGGAGAGGAGTTTTGTGGAGGGAGGTAAGTTATTTATATTTTTCTGTTTCGTATTATATCTGGATCTCTCTCTCTCTCTCTCTCTCTCTCTCTCAATCTCTCTCTCAATCTCTCTCTCTCTCTCTCTATATATATATATAGAGAGAGAGAGATTGAGTTTGATTTTGAGTTTGATTGAGTTTGATTTTGAGTTTGAGTTTGAGTTTGAGTTTGAGTTTGATTGAGTTTGATTTTGAGTTTGAGTTTGATTTTGAGTTTGATTTTGAGTTTGATTGAGTTTGATTTTGATTTTGAGTTTGAGTTTGAGTTTGATTGAGTTTGATTTTGAGTTTGAGTTTGAGTTTGATTGAGTTTGATTTTGAGTTTGAGTGAGATTTCTACACATATTTGCAATACACATAGGTGTTCCAAACTGCTTCTTCAATGGGGCTTGACAAGAACTTAGGAGGAGGAGAGGAGAGGAGGAGGAGGGAGGAAAGGAGCAGGAGGTAGGAGAGGAGGAGGAGGGAGGAGAGGAGGAGGAAGGAAGAGGAGGAGGAAGGAGGGAGGAGAGGAGGAGGGAGGAGAGGAGGAGAAGGAGGGAGGGGAGGAGGAGAAGGAGGGAGGAGATGAGGGAAGGAGGGAGGAGAGGAGAGGAAGGAGGGAGGAGAGGAGAGGAGGAGGGAGAAGGGAGGAGAGTAGAGGAAGGAGGGAGGAGAGTAGAGGAAGGAGGGAGGGGAGGGGAGGAGAGGAAGGAGGGAGGAGAGGAGAGGAAGGAGGGAGGAGAGGAGAGGAAGGAGGGAGGAGAGTAGAGGAAGGAGGGAGGAGAGGAGAGTAGGAGGAGGAAGGATGAGGAGGAGGAGGAGGGAGGAGGAGAGTGGAGAGGGTCCTCATCCCCAGTCTGGAGAGCAAGAGGCTGGCGGCAGGTCCAGGGCCCACAATTATAGCCGGGAGGAGAACAGGGTCCTCCTAGAGGCCATCCATGCCCGCCCCGTCATCACCTCGGGGGGTAGGGAAGTCAAGGCTGGGCCCAGGGCTAATGCTTGGCAGCAGATGTTGGATCTGGTGAATGGTGTGGCGGGCCGTGGACGGAGTCTGCGGTCCATCAAGCATCGTTTCGAAGACATCAGGGCCGTGGTGAGAAAGAAGATGGCGCAGGAGGCCGAGGGGCGGAGGGTCAAGTACCTTGCACATGAAGGGATTGCAAGGGCCATGCTTGCACCCTCCGACGCAGCTGGAGCATCAGGCCCGGTGGAGCAGCAGGACCCAGCCTCCATGGCAGGTGAATATGACATACAGCAACATGCCACCACATGTGCATCACACACACTACACATGGACATGACACTGACATGTCAGCTCCATGAAATAACAAGGGATAGATGGATGCATCATTAAATTCATGAAGCTGACAAATCACTGTCATTCCTGGTCAACACAACAGTAATCAAGCAATAGAGCAGGTGTGTCCAAACTCGGTCCTGGTGGGCCACACACATGGCTGGATTTGATAACCCTGCTGCGCACAGGTGAGTCAATCGCTTATTCAGTCATCCTGATTGACTCACCTGTGCACAGAAAGGATATCTTCCAATCCAGGAAAGAGTTTGGACACCCCTGTAATAGAGAGTCCATGTATTAGTGTGCCCGTTCAGCCTATGCAGTTACAGACAGCAGCCGTAATACAGATAGAGTTGTGAGCCGAGAACCATCCAGAACAGAAACCTAAGAATAGATAACAGCTAGTATAAGATAGCTAATCAGAGAATCATCCATATTCAAGGCTAGATGTCAGATAATTAGAAATGAACACATATCAATGCACTAATCAACATACTAATGACATGTACCTTTCTTCTCTATCTCTCAGCATCCAGGAGGAGCTCTGGGTCCTGTGACCAGGGAGAGGAGGCGGGGCCATCAGCCCCGTACCAGGATCTTCCAGCACAGGGGGAGGAGGAAGGAAGATCGGAGGGCTCTGGGTCAGAGGATGGGCTGGTCATTGACCTTGCAGGGTCACCTGCCACAAGCCCTGGGCCTATGCCCATCCTCGAAAGACTTGCTCTGGGGCCCTCCCCCGCCCAAGGGACAGCACCTCCTTCCCCACACAGTGTGCTGGCCGGGTCACCACCGGCTCCAGCTGTGGACCTCCCCACTACACCTCACCACGCCCACCCAGCGGTGTCGTCGCCGCAGAGCCAGGCTGTGCAGGTGGAGATGCTGGCCGTCATGAAGGAGCTGCTGGCAAGCAGCCAGAGGATCGAGGCCAACCAGCATTCTCGAGTCGACGGCCAGCCAGCTCCGGATGGAGGCTAGCATCTCTGCCCTCCGGTCACATATGACCCACAGCCTGGCCAGGCTGTCCAGGGAGGTGAGGAGGCACCACATGACATCGGAGCACCTTCAGGTCAGGCTGCTCAGACACGCGATGGTCCCCTCACCAACATCAACGGGGATCTCCCAAGCCCCCAGCCAAGAGCAGCCTGGCCCCTCCTCTCCTCCCATGTGTCCGCCACCGCCCAGACCACCGCTGCCTGGCACCGCCACAGTTTTTTCCAGCCTCTTGTTTTTCAAGGACCCGCCCACACCACACCCATGATATTAATGCAGTTTTGACCACTGCTGATTGTGGTCTGTCTATCAAATAAAGCTTTGTTATACTGTTATGTGAATGCACAATCTTGACCACTGCTGATTGTGGTCTGTCTATCAAATAAAGCTTTGTTATACTGTTATATGAATGCACAATCTTGACCACTGCTGATTGTGGTCTGTCTATCAAATAAAGCTTTGTTATACTGTTATGTGAATGCACAATCTTGACCACTGCTGATTGTGGTCTGTGTAAAAAATAAAGCTTTGTTAGACCTTTCTGACTGCGTACATGTGTTATGAATATGTTTGGTTCTGTGAAATCCACATGCATTACATTAGTGTCACATTCCTATAAATGTAAACTGATGAGCCATAGTTAACATGCAATAGATCAATACATGTAAAACTGTTGAGGAGTCAGAATAGCTTTAGATATCATCTGATCCCAAATATCATATCTACTACTAATATAGGGTTAATACCCATGACAAGTCTGATTAGCGATACTGTGGAGTAGGAACATTCCCCTGAGGGCCTACAATGAATAGGACAGGTGACACTGGAGTGCTTTTCCAGTTCCTTCTCTAGTTGATTGGGATTAGTCTGACCTCTCTGATAAGACATACCCCCCTACACTGGCCCTATGTAGGATAGCTCACAGCTTCATTGGAGTACACAAACTCCTTCACCCACATCACTTAGCATATGTGTGAATACAGTTAGTTGCCCAATAATGAACATGCGTTGGCTAAATATACTTTGGTTATCATATGTTGTAATGGTCATGCACATGCCAATCTGACAAACCATGCTGCAACATGCATAATATGATTGAAGCCACACTACCTAATTCAATAGCAAGAGTAAAACATGAGTCAGGTCATATGAACCCTTTGCGACGCACATGAGCTCTATTGGGATCCCTTAAATCTCTATCTAATTACATACACATCTAGCTCATCACATTAGAGAATACAAATAGTGGCCAAATCAGACCACCACTTGGCATATATCAAGTACCAGGGGAATATTTCATTATATGTGGTTAAGTTCTTCAGTTGTGTCCGACTCTCCGTGACCCTATGGACTGCAGCACATTCACCTAGGTCTCTGCCTGTGCTGTTATTCACGGTTTCCAAGCTAAATATACTGGTGTGGTTTGTCAGTTCCTTCTCAAGTGGATTTGACCTTGTCTGATCTCTCTGCTATGATGTGCCCACCTACAGTGGCCCTACATGTTATAGCTCGCCAGCTTCATTCAGGTACACAAGCCCCTTCACACCACTTAGCAATGCTGAAGGGGAACATGCACCACACATATTTACTCTGACCCATCAGGAAGGGCCGCAAGCTCCGGGATCGACAGCAAACTCACCGCCATCAGGCATAATCTCTGCTACGCCCATCCTGGTGGGAGCTATGTGCCAGGTGTCTAGTTATTCCCATTTGGTGAACTTCCAAACTGTTCTGCTATTTATCAATTTACATGGGTGAGGGTTGCTAAGTGGTGGTGGTGGTGAAGCAGCTTGTGTACCTGAATGAAGCTGTGAGCTACTGTAGGTGGGCAGGTCATAGCAGAGAGATCAGACAAATCCCAATCCACTAGAGGAGGAACTGACAACCCACTCCAATCTCTTTGGCCTTCAAACTTTGGATAACAGCACAGGCAGAGACCTAGCTGAATGTGCTGCAGTCCATAGGGTCACGGAGAGTCGGACACAACTGAAGAACTTAACCACATATAATGAAATATTCCCCTGGTACTTGATATATGCCAAGTGGCAGTCTGATTTGGCCACTATTTGTATTCTCTAATGTAGATGTGATGAGCGAGATGTGTATTCTATCGTTGATCAACCATATAGCGTGCATCGAATGTGCGCTGTCATCTGCGCACCGACACATGCTCGCATCAACAACAGCAGGCCCGACAGGAGGCTAGCGGATCTAATGATTAGGATTAGGCTGTGGGGTGTAAGGGTTAGGATTAGGCTGCGGCTACAAGGGTTAGAAGGGTTTATGGCATTAGGTCATATAACTTGCGCCCTTTCATCGACGAGCACTAGTCAAAAATATTACAACTGCGCAATGATGTGGGACCGCTCATGTCAGCTACATGTTGTCAAAACACATTTGCTGTGCGCGCCAATGTTGGGGTGACATATTCTATTATAGGGCTGTTTTAGAGGCTACAATGGAACCTGTATGTGTGCTGACCAATCAAACATATGAGGAATATTAAACTAATTTGAACTATTGTTCATTTGGAGGCTGTAATGCTTGGGCCTCCATTTTAGGGTTACAGGCTTAAACCATGCAGACTGCAAAAACCGTAACAAAATGGATACCTTTAACCTCCAAGCACGTACGGCCTTTAAAAACGAGCTGCGGGCTTGGAGGACAGCCCGCACGGGCTTGAATACGGAGTTACGGGCTTGGTCAGTGAAGTCCGTGGGACTTGTACGGATTTTGAAATCAAAGTACAATTTGGCGATGTGCAAGCTTGAGAAGGTTTGGCTAGTAATCCTCATGCCCCCCCCATTATGTTCCCCATCATTTACAGTGCTTTGCAGTGCTGGATTGAATATGCATTGGCTTCTACAATGCTTTGTTTGCGGCCCTCCACCTCCGACGACGGACGAGCCCGCGGAACTACGGGACGTAAAGTAATCCGTAAATAATATATCGGATTTGGGCTGATGTGCAAGCTTGAGAGGGTGTTGCTATTAATCCTTGTGTCCCCCATTATGATGCCTAGCATTTACGGAGCTTTACAGTGCATTCTCGATTTTATATTTGCATTTTCAGTTTTCGGACTTTGCGGCCGGAAAACAAGATTTCCGGTCGCTGGGAAAAAGCTTCCGGCCGTTTGCATGATATGCGGCACCGTATAATTGAATTGCAAGGTAAAAGTAGCTCTACACAGGGCCGTAAGACGGCCGCAAGGAATCGCAGCTTTGCGGCCGTTTTACGGCCGTTAATAGAATGAGGCCCTATGTAACTATGTAACTATTATATGGATAGTATTATTCAAATATAGTTCTACCTCATCTTGATCAGAATTCAATTTAAAGCCCCCCAAAGTGTTATTTTTATAGTATGTTCATTTTAACAGTTTGATAATGTGCACTGTGTTTTTACAGTTTCAAGTAAATCTAGCCTTTCATTTTTAACTATTGTATTCAGTTTTTTTGTCTTTGTTTCTAAAAGCATTGTCTTTGTTTCTAAAAGGATTAGGGGCCAGGGAGGGGGGTGTAGGAGAAACAGAGGATTCTGATAAGATCTCTATTCAGTTTTGTTGAAAACTGATTATCTCAATAAGATCATTAACATTAGAACTCAATGGAAAAGTGAATGCCATTGGATAACCCTTGCCTTCAAGCTTGCAGAGATGGTAACCCCCATAGAAAAATATATGTTTTTCTCTAATAATTAATTAAAATTCCCATCTTGCACAGCCTCTAATGCTGTTAGTTTGTTAAATACTTCACAAGCATGTAAAGATTTTATCAAACTACAGTGCTCCTTTAATCTTTTATCCTCTCAAAGAAAATGTGTTCTCACAATTTTCTTTTCCCCACCATCATATTCTCTCCATTATCCCTCAACATCTCCAGTGCTTTGATCACTGCCCTCTTAACCTCCTGGTTTCTCAGACAGTATATAATAGGGTTCAGTAGTGGGGTCACCACACAATAAAATACAGATATCACTTTGTCCATTGGGAATCTAATATGGGAGTTGGGTCGGATGTACATGAAGATGACAGTTCCATAATAAATGGATACCACAGCCAGATGGGATGCACATGTACTGAAAGCTTTTTTCTGTCCTGCAGCTGAGGGGATTTGAAGAACAGAAAGGATGATGAAAGAGTAGGATACCATAATTAGAAGGAAGCAGCCAAGTATCACACTCCATGACATGACCAAAAAGGCAAATTCCCCTTTTGTGGTGTCTTCACAAGACAGTTTTAATAGAGGAGCATAATCACAGAAGAAATGGTCAATACGGTTAGGGAAGCAAAACCTCAGGGTAGACATCCAGGCAGCAGGTGGGGAGGCAGCAAACAGTCCTCCCACACATGCTCCAATGGCCATGTTTAAGCTATTTCTACTAGTCATTATGGAGCTGTAATGCAAAGGCCTGCAGATGGCAACATAACGGTCATAGGCCATTACAGAAAGTAGGCAGTTCTCAGCAGCACCAAAACCAAAGAGTATGTAAAACTGTATGAGGCAGGAGGGAGAAGAAATCTCTTTGTGCTGAGTTAATAGAGCATCCAGCATTTTAGGGACTGTAACTGTAGTATATATGACTTCCAACATAGAAAAGTTGGCTAGAAGCAAGTACATGGGCTTATGAAGATGCTGATCAAAAGCTACCAGACTGATGACAAGAAGATGTGCCCCAATGGTGAGGACATACATGCAGGTGAAAAGGGAGAAGAGGAGTATCTCCAGCTCACGCAGTGTCTCAAATCCAACAATGATAAAAGTATAGGCCAAACTTTGGTTCCCATCATCATTTTTTAGCATTTTCCCTGAAATATGAACATAGAACATGTTGATGCATTACAAAAACTACATTTAAGACCAGTATTGATCATATAAAGGTACATAGCTACGTAGCTATTGAATAGATGGAAAGATCAAATGTAAGTCAGATTTTTTTGAAAGGTCAACTCAAATCAATATTGTATTTCAAGAAATCCAGAGAAAGTCAATAAAATTCCATTGAGCATTGTCATTCCTTTTATTTGGAGAAAATAAATTCAATCTTGATGTCAGCTCTCATTATTCCCTGAATCAAAACTAATATATATGTTAAATGTCCTAACTCTTTGTGTTCTTTTTTTTCTAATATTGTATCCAACCCCTTTTTAAAAAATTATATTCCAACTACCGTCTTTTGATAGTGGATTCCTTAACATGACTTCACATCTACTAGGGTTATGATCTCATAGATTAATCCTTCCATTCATTTTATTAATTGTGTTACTAGCTTTTCTAGCTCTACAATGTCTATTTTTCAAAGTGATAACCAAAACGGTACCCTATATTGCAAGTAAGGTATGTAAGGTCTTACCAATGATGTATTTAGTGTCAGAATTATAGTTATTTCCCTTATTTCTATACCCCTCTTCATGCATGCTAATATTTTACTTGCCTTTGCTGCTGCTTCCTGGCATTGAGTACTGTTCTATAGGTGCTTGATAAATAAGTACTTGATACATTTGACAAGGGTATCTAACTACATGATAACCTTAGGGGTTATTGGTTTCACACTTTAGAGACAGACAAGCAGTCTGTAATCGTAATTAGCACATCAAAGCAGCAAATTATTATTCAGAGCCCTCGTTTGCTTAATAATACAGCAGCAAAAACACTGATTATCTTAGCTTTAAAAACAAATGACTAGTACAATGTATAGCTAGTTTTTGCTCTTTACAAAGTAACTTTAAATAAAGCTTGATTTTGGGGTTACAAACTGTCTTTGATTATTTTGCATACTCAAATAAATCGATAAATATGGAGCCATTGCTCTTCAGCACTACATTTAATCGTTAATAAATATATTAAATACATGTGAACCAAGCACTTATCCCTTCACAGTGCAAAAAACAAGCAAGAAATATATTCTAATTCTATCTGTGATATACAGTGGATATAAAAAGTCTACACACCCCCGTTAAAATGTCAGGTTTCTGTGCTGTAAAAAAATGAGACAAAGATAAATCATTTCAGAACTTTTTCCACCTTTAATGTGACCTATAAACTGTACAACTCAATTGAAAAACAAACCTTTTGAAATATTCGGAAATCTTT
Source organism: Discoglossus pictus (assembly GCA_027410445.1). Lineage (NCBI taxonomy): Eukaryota > Metazoa > Chordata > Amphibia > Anura > Alytidae > Discoglossus > Discoglossus pictus. Next base: position 78,113,135 of record CM050170.1, on the reverse strand, counting down.
TAGGTAGAGGGAAGAAAAAATATAAAAATAAAATAATATGGTTGCATAAGTATGCACACCCTTAAACTAATACTTTGTTAAAGCACCTTTTGATTTTATTACAGCACTCAGTCTATTTCGGTATGAGTCTATCAGCATGGCACATTTGCCCACTCTTCTTTGCAAAAACACTCCAAATCTGTCAGATTGCGAGGGCATCTCCTGTGCACAGCCCTCTTCAGATCACCCCACAGATTTTCAATCGGATTCAGGTCTGGGCTCTGGCTGGGCCATTCCAAAACGTTAATCTTCTTCTGGTGAAGCCATTCCTTTGTTGATTTGGATGTATGCTTTGGGTCGTTGTCATGCTGAAGGATGAAGTTCCTCTTCATGTTCAGCTTTCTAGCCAGAAGCCTGAAGGTTTTGTGCCAATATTGACTGGTATTTGGAACTGTTCCTAATTCCCTCTATCTTAACTAAGGCCCCAGTTCCAGCTGAAGAAAAACAGCCCAAAGCATGATGCTGCCACCACCATGTTTCACTGTGGGTATGGTATTCTTTTGGTGATGTGCAGTGTTGTTTTTGCGCCAAACATATGGAATTATGGTCCAAAAAGTTCAACCTTGGTTTCATCAGACCATAACACCTTTTCCCACATGCTTTTGGGAGACTTCAGGTGTGTTTTTGCAAAATGTAGCCTGGCTTGGATGTTTTTCTTCGTAAGAAAAGGCTTTCATCTTGCCACTCTACCCCATAGCCCAGACATATGATGAATACGGGAGATTGTTGTCACATGTACCACACAGCCAGTACTTGCCAGATATTCATGCAGCTCCTTAAATGTTGCTGTAGGCCTCTTGGTAGCCTCCCAGACCAGTTTTCTTCTCGTCTTTTCATCAATTTTGGAGGGAGCTCCAGTTTTTGGTAATGTCACTGTTGTGCCATATTTTCTCCACTTGAGTCTTCACTGTGTTCCATGGTATATCTAATGCCGTGGAAATTCTTTTGTACCCTTCTCCTGACTGATACCTTTTAACAATGAGATCCCTCTGATGCTTTGGAAGCTCTCTGTGGACCATGGCTTTTGCTGTGGGATGCAACTAAGAAACTTTCAGGAAAGACCAACTAGAGCAGCTGAACTTTATTTGGGGTTAATCAGAGGCACTTTAAATGATGGCAGGTGTATGCTGACTCCTATTTAACACGATTTGGAATGTGATTGCTTCATTCTGAATACAGCTACATCCCCGGTTATAAGAGGGTGTGCAGACTTATGCAACCACATTATTTTTCTTTTCTTTTTTTTCTCCACCTTTCAGTTTGTTTTTCAATTGAGTTGTACAGTTTATAGGTCACAGTAAAGGTGGAAAAAGTTCTGAAATGATTTATCTTTGTCTAATTTTTTACAGCACAACCTGACATTTTAACAGGGGTGTGTAGACTTTTTATATCCACTGTACAATACCCAGCCTATATATATATATATATATATATATATATATATATATATATATATACGGTATATATATATATATATATATATATATATACGGTATATATATATATATATATATATATATATATATATATATATGTGAAATTAACTGGCGAGGTGAAATCTTTTATTTATATATATATATATATATATATATATATATATATATATATATATATATATATATATATATATATATATATTACCATAAAGCTCTATTCACAGGTAAAACTTTGATGCTGTAATATGTGATCTTTATATAAATTCTATAAACCTCATAAAAACTCCTACAACAGTGAAATATCACATGAAATAATCCATAGCCATTCAATACATGTAATCAACTAATTACATAACCTTAATTCAGTGAACTTTACCAATAAAATAAAAACATGCTATACATACGTTCTTGTGATACATTATATCCAATGTACATATAAAACAAAATGGAAAACAATAGTGGAACATGTTCTTTTCTTAACTAGTTTTAATTTAGGTTTATTTGACATGATTCCCTCTGAAGACACACATTGCTGTAATGAATTTAAATAATAATTTTAATCATCATAAGTATTTTACCATGAACAATGAGTGATGAAAGTGTTTAAAGGTGTTCTTATAATCCCAGTACAAAATACACATGAAACAAGGACAGGACATACTGCTGAAATTATTTTTAACTATACCAGGTTCAGCCAGTACAGCAAGTAACATTTTTTTTCAGAGAGCTCCATAATTCAACTGATTCAATGCCTGAACATACCCCATATATAGTTAGAGATGTATTAATCCACACAGCACTCATCCACTCACCAATGTATGCAGCAAACGTTAGAACATCAGTATAGTACAAAAGGACAACATGCCCCCCATTTAAAAATAGATCACTTTACATTTACATTCCTGAAGAGTTATGGTTGCAAGGTGTCTGTTTCTGGGCCAGTGAGGGCAACGGGGTGCAGAGTCAATTACAATATTATCCAGTTATCAAACATGGCATCTCCATACTTCCTTCTCCCCACACCACCCTCCACTAATAACTACAAGTACCCCCAGTCATCCAGGTCCGAAGATGGGATGCAACAAACAGAAAATAGATTCCTGTTCTCATAAACAGAGTTTTCAAGTCAGATTTTCCCCCAAAAATGTTTTATGTCCATGGCTTACACATTTGCTAATATTTTTAGTCTGGTACATACTTGACAAACAAGTGTATTTTTTTCTGGAACTGCAGTAGTCTTTTGAAGGACAGCTCTGGCAATTTTTCCTGTATTGTTTTTTGAATAACTAAAGAAGATAATGCGTAAAATGTTTTTAGAATGTAAAAAGAATATATAATCTTTATATTTTGGAACTTTTCTATTCTATTACTGTGGGGCTTCATTTTACTTGATCGCCAGTTAATTTCATATATATTTCTACAATTAAAGTGAATTATATTTTTACTACATTAAAATGTCAAGGGAATTATATATTACATTGACTGTGCATTCACAGTTCTGATAGCATGACATACCTGCGAGATGCTGGGCAGTCCTGACGTACTAAACAAATACACCAACCTCTTATAAGGTAGAGTACAATAGTAATTTGCTCTCTGTGGGGTTTACCTCCAGGGGTATTATATTCTTTATCCACTACACCATCAGGGGAAATAAACATAAATGTATTGTGAAAGACTCAAGATTATAAAACAAATGGTATAAAGAAGGAAATAATGGTCAAGATAAATATATATAAATATTACATATATATATATATATATATATATATATATATATATATATCATACATATATAAAGTAATTAAGGTTGTGAAAAGACTTTCAGTCCATCAAGTTCAACCTGTTAAGATCTCCTCTGATCTGCAACATGCAGATTAGTTATTAATTAATTTGTTGTTAATTAATTATTAATAGTATAGTATTGGAGGATGACTAAAGAGTTAGTCCATCAAGTTCAACCTTTTTAGATCTCTATTGATCTTTTTAATATGTGGACTATTTATTATTAATTGTTAATTGATCCAGAGGAAGGCAAACAGAAAAAAAAACAATTGAAACTTTGCCAATTGTCTCATAAGGTGAAAAAAAGCAAAATTCCTTCCTGACCCCAGAAACTGGCGATCAAATTTCTCCCTGGATCAATATTCCCTTGCAAGTTATCTAGGATAGCCTTGAATGCCCTCTTTATTCAAAAATATATCTAACCCCTTTTTGAAGTTGTCTATCGAATTCGCTGTTACCACCTCCTTTGGTAGAGAATTCCACAGTTTAACCACCCTAACTGTGAAGAACCCTTTTCTTTGTTTAAGGTGAAATCTTTTTTCCTCTAACCTCCAAGGATGTCCTCTTTGTCAGCTGAAAATCTCTTGCTACAAAAGGTTCACTTGACAAAGCCTTATATTGACCCTGGATGTATTTAAATAAGGTAATCATATCCCCTTGTAGACGCCTTTTTTCTAACGAAAATAAGTTTAGTTTGGTTAGTCTTTCTTCATAACTTAGCCCCTCCATTCCCATTATTAGTTTTGTAGCCCTTCTCTGTACTTTTTCCAGCTCTAAAATGTCCTTTTTATGAAGTGGTTTCCAAAATTGTACTCCATATTCCAAATGAGGGCATACTAGAGATTTGTATAGTGGCAGAATTATATTTGCTTCCCTTGCTTCTATACCCTTCTTAATACATGCTAATATTTTACTTGCCATTGCAGCAGCTGCTTGGCATTGAGCACCGCTACCTAGGTGGTTGTCCACTAGTACTCTCAAATCCTTTTCAATATCTGATACCCCTAGATTTGCTCCATTAAGATTATAATTTGTACTAGCGACTTGCCCGTCAAAAAATGACGGCAATGAGATGTGTATGTTAGGAAAGTTGTTTAGTTATGAATATATATATGTGACAGTTGTATTGTGATATTAAAAGATGTTTGTTTTTGTAAAATGTTCTCTTGGTGAACAATAATTTGTAAAGCATTTTGTATTAACATTTGAATGTAATAATAGTGGAACTTGAAATTAATCATTATTGCAAACTTTAGGCAATGTTTTTTTAACATGCAATTTGTATATGAAGAATTGTTAACTTCAATATACATGAAAATTCGGAGGAAAGCAAACAGTAAAAGCCCTTGTTGAAACGTACATAATTTTAACCTGAACTTTGTAATATATGTAAGAAACTTGAACATTTATTTTTTTAAACTTTAACTTTATTATTTGTGTAACTTTGTAACTTGACAAAACATTTGTATAACTTTGAACATTATAAACAGTAACATAGTGAATACAGTTTTTTAACATAATTTTGTACTAAAAGTATTAACATTTGAATGTAAAAACATTTTAACTTTAAAGTAATCAATATTTTAAACTTGAGGCAATGGTTTTTTAACATGCAATTTCTATCCGAATAATTGTTAACTTCAATATACATTGAATGCAGAGAAAGGCAAACAGTGAAAACTCTCTTTAAAATGTACCCAATGAAATAAATTCCTTCCTGACCACATGAACTGTCGACAAACATTAATACAGGGAGTAATCTTAACATAACAGACAATATTAACATTGTGTCTTAAAACGTGGTTGAGCTGTTAACATGAACTTTGTAATATGTTGAAGTAAAGACCGTTAAAATATTGTTTTCCCAACTTGTAACATTAGAAACAGTAACATAGTTAATTAACATTTTAACATAATTATCACATATGTAGTTGCAAGGCAAGTGTTTTGTGACGTGAATCATCCATAAAGAGTCTTTCCATAAATTATGACTGAAATTGTTTCTTGTTTATTATTTTTGAATGTTATTTAATTTGTTTTCCTTGTGTTTTCTTTCTTTACTGAAAAGTTATAGTACTTCACAGTACAAATAGTAAAAATACGTCCATCTTCTAATAAATCACCTTGACTTTCATTCTTTTCAATGTAAACTTTAATAGCCTGTGGATTTTTGCACTGTGACAACGCAACGTACAATTGACCATGTGCAAATACTGTTTCTTCCATGAAAATACCCACAGATTTGAAAGTTTGACCTTGTGATTTATTGATGGTCATGGCAAATGCCATAATAATGGGAAATTGTCTTCTTTGAAGTATAAAAGGGAGACTACTTTCACTTGGTGCTAAATCTATTCTTGGTATGAAAACTCTCTCTCCTTTATGGGTCCCAGTTAAAATTTCAGCATCTATAAAATGGTCCTTTAATTGTTGAACAATTAATCTTGTCCCATTACATAGGCCTTTTTTGGGGTTCATATTTCGCAGTAACATAATAATTGCACCTTTCTTTAGCTGCAAAATATGTGGTAGCATTCCAGAAGGAGTTAGTGAGTTTATGAATTCAGTCGAAAAGTTGGCCTGACTTTCATTGTCATCAGCAAGTACAGAATCAGCACTGTGATAATTTCTTTGTGGTGCATTAATTTTTTTTAAGATTTCATTATTGAGGATTAATGCATCCTTATTTTTACACGTTAGTATGACTTGGTTGGCAAGCTCGGAATATTCCTGGTTATTTATGCTCCCTTCAAATATAGCGGATATAATATCTTGTTGACAAATCATATGAGGTGGGATCTCTACAGTGTCGTCAGGTAAATGTGGTATTTTTTCTGTTCTGCCTTCTCCAATTTTAATAAGCCAATCATTGAAATCAGTTTGGCCTTCTGATTTCATATTTTGTTTCAGTTGAATATGGGTAAATTGTTTCCATAGTGTACTTGACTTTATACATGTTTCAATAATGTCAGTTCGATTTCCATGTACAACGACAGGTAATGTTTGTCTAAAATCGCCACCTAACAACATTACCTTTCCACCAAATGGAAAAGTATTATCCATGACTTCACGAAGCAAACGGTCAATACATTGGAGGGCATAGCATGACATCATTGTGGCCTCATCTATTATAATTAATTTACATTTGTTCAATTTCTTTGCTTGTAATGATGTCATGCGAATATCTGACACAGAAGTTTCTAAAATAGGCACTGGCAGTTTAAATCCACTATGAACAGTTCTTCCACCTTCTAACAAAAGTGCAGCAATTCCAGTAGTGGCAAACGCCATTGCTATTTGACCTTGTGCTCCTACTGAACTCATTAATAAATTATACAGATAGGTTTTTCCTGATCCGCCAGGTCCATCAAGATAGAAATAACGCTCTGTCACCATGTCATCATCTATTGCATTTTTAATGGCATTAAATGCTTGCAATTGTAATGTATTTAAAGTTGCAAGTCTTTCTTGTGTTCTTTCTGCTTGTAGTTGAATGTCATAGTCTTCAAAGTTTATGTCATCTATAAGACCTGGATCAAGCAAATTAAAACTTGCACAACTTAATCCATGAGTTAAAAATACTTCTTGGATTTCCGTTAACGCTTTTAAGTGTGCAATGGGTTCATTGTATTGTCGCATAAAGTCTTCAGCCATATTACTTTTAAAAGTCTCCCACAAAGCTAATGCATTTGGAGCAAATAAATGCAAATTGTTCTCTCATCTGTCATGGCATTTGACATTGTGCTGCTTCTTCTAAACATCTTTCCCATTCTGTATCATCCGCTAGTAAGTTTCTATGTCTTGCAGCTAAATGGAAGGATTCATACACAATGTCATTAACAGTTCTTAAGTGTTCAAAACTTTTTGCTCCAGGAACATTTAAAAGTAATATGCGTAAGCAAAAACGTTCAACATCTCTTGGACTGTGTAAATTCTTGGGATTATTTTATTGCCTCTGCTTTTTCTTGTTCTCCATAATCCATTCACAAAAACATAGTGAAATGGAATTTTAATATATAAGTATTGTGTTGCTTCAGAATCAGTGGAATTTAATTCAAACCATGCAGTTAGTGTAGTGTGACGATCTCCACTTTGAGCCAATGCATTCATTTCATTTCCAGCATGGAAATAGACTAAATGTCGTTGTGGCAAATGTACTGCTAACCTATATACTGCATGTGATCTATCATGCATTTAACATTTTAAAAGCCGCCACATAGCTTCTGGCGCACTGACATAGCGAGCATCTACATGAGATGCAAGTTCATCATGTACTAACTCACTACATTCAGGGTTGTCTGCACTTTTGACGACTACAGTAGCTGCATCGTAGCCTTTGTAAATATATTTGTGGACATATTTAATGGATTTGATGGAAGTGCAGGCTTCTACGTTGATGTGGGCATTGTACTTCATGAGTAAATGTGGATTGTATGGTACTACATATCTATTGTCCACTTTTTTCCATGAATAATGGCACTACCTCCTTCTCTTCTTTTATAAAGTGGATATCCATCACAATTGGCATAGGTTTTGTCTCTATAATCTTTTGGAAATTCTTTGGAACATTTATTATTTTCCATACATGGTGATTGTGGATTAAGGTCACCACAGGGTCCATGAATCATGTGATGAGTAACAATCTCATATAGTCTACCATATAGTTCTGGATCTGGTAGTTCAGCAACAATAACTGCATCCACTTTGTCCGAAGTATCTAATTTATCTTTTTCTTGAAGTATTATTAGAAGATGTGCATGTGGAAGGCCTCTTTTTTAAAATTCAATGGTATATACATAAGCAAGACATTTGCCAAATAACTGATTTATAGTGAAGTCACGTATTAATTCATTTAATTTAATCTTAAAAACTCTGGCTACTAAATCTGGTTGATCTGAAGCACTTTGTCCAAGAAGTAGATTTTGTGTAATTTCTGGCCATTGTGGATTACATGTAAATGTCAGAAATAAATCAGGTTTGCCAAATTTGGTGACAATAGCCATAGCATCATTGTATCTTTCTCTCATATTTCGAGGAGATCCTTAAAAGGAAGATGGTAAAATGATGGCTTTGCCAGCTGTCATGTCTCTGCTTGTAGCCACGTCAGCAACATAGTCCATGAGTCCAGAATATTGTTCTACACGGAGTTTATCTTGTTGATATTTGATAAAGTTTAAATTATTTGCCTCAACTTGCAAATAAGAATCAATAATCCATTGTTGGGTTAGTTTTCCACCACATAAAATTGGATTAAATCCACCTCGAATGGCAATTTGAGCTACTTTAAATTCAAGCATAGAAACATTATTTCGGATTCTGGCTTTAGCATTTGGGTAACTGGGAAGAGTTAATTTTGGTTGCCAACCTGCTTCTCCGTGTGGGAAAAAGATGGGATATGTCATTGGATCTAAATTTGGACTTAAGATACTCATATTAATGAACGGTTGCTCCTCATTTCTGGGATATATTCTAATGTCTCTTTTAAATGGTGGTTCTCCTTCATCATTCTGAAACACCATTGCAACCTCATTTGATGTTGGCAAGTTATAACGACGTTTATCAGTATGTCTGTCTCTTTTAAGCACCATATTAACCTTGGGCATTGGTAATTGATGTCTTTGTGCATGAAGTAGTTGTTCATTTTCTACTTCTGCCAATTTTTTATAAGCTTTACTGTAGGGATTGTTGTCCATAATGTTATTTAGCTCTATAAAAACACTGGCTAAGCATTTTTTATTTTCTTCCATCTGCATACGTTGGTCAACAGCTTCCATTGTATCTAGGACATATAGTTGAGCAAATTTGATCTCCTTCCTCTGGATGTAAATGGGAAGTGCGATGATAAATTTGTCCTTGAACTTTAAAACAGTAAGGACCATGTCCTGGTACATTAGCAGCTAATGTTGCCCCCATAGATGCAAAGGATATGGCACTATTGTAGGATCTTATGTTTGTTTTAAAATTTTTGTAGTTTGGAAAAGTAGGTTCAGTCATAATGTTTTGTAAATAGATAGGAAATTCTTTACTTTCTGGAAGTTTGAACTTGCCTTTTTGACAGCAACTAATAAATTGGCCATCTCTGGGTCTCTCTTGTTTAAAATAATAAGCCTCACAAAACTGACATTGAGTAGTCATGTCCCCACAACTATGAACCTCTACTGCTAAAGACTTGAGTAAAGGACAATTTGCAAAGCATATTGGATTTTGACTTTCATATTCATCAGGTGAAATGTCATATAATGTTTCAACAGGTTCTAAATGTTTAGTTTTTTTCGTGGCTTTTCTTGGTATATGTTGTATTGTTTGAGGTAAAATGTCATGTAATGTTTCATGAACCGGTTCTAAATGCTTTGTTTTTTTCTTTGCTTTTTTTTGTATTCCTTGTATTTTTTCTGCTAAAATGTCATCTGATGTTTCAGCAACAGGTTGTAAATGCTTTATTTACTTGTTGTTTTTTTTTGTCATATCTTTAATTTCTGCAGATGACAGTCTTTTGCTTGCAATTCTTTTACGTTCTTTTTCTCGTCGAATTTCCTTCTTCTCCGGTGTCTGCTGGCTGTCTGCTCTCTGTCGTCGTTCTCTAGCTTGGCGTCTTTTCTTTTCTTGTTTACTCTCGTTATCAGCCATGTTAATCTGTAAAAATAAAATAATGTATCTTTAGTTTATTTTGAGATGTTAAGTTTGTTTTCATCAAAAATTGTTATCAACAGTGTGTTTACATTTCATACGTAATCAATTTCAATTTGGTCAATTGAATAGAGATCTAAATAAGGTCATCATATAATTTTCTTTAAGAATTTTTTATTTAGTAAACATGTATCCAAAAGCAAGGTTTTCACTAACAAAAAAGTTTTTTTAAACAAAATGTTATGGTTTTATTTACAGCACTATTCAAATTGTCAAATGGCAATTCAAGGAGGGTGTAGGACTGGAAATGTCCAATGAGAAATTGTATAGAGTCTGTGTTTAGAGCCTTTTTTGGAGTATGCATTATTTTTTTCTGGCTACATTGAAGTTTGTATTTACTGTTAAAGATTATTGGCCCTAAAAGACAAAGAAGAGATAGCAGAAAAATGTGTTAGTTATATTTTTTTCAAAGTTATAGTTACTGGTGGTTTTTTTGAAAATTTATTTTCTGTTGACATCGATACAAAGCTAAGATATTTATTTATTTTTCTCTTTTTTTACTTGTTATACTGTACCTTGGTTGAAGTTTGATTTCAAGCAGAATCTTTGTTGGTCCTGTGTTGAAAGCCTTCGTCCGATTGGTCCTGTGTTGAAAGTCCTCGTCCAATCGTCTGATCCTCTGTGGAAAGTCCTCGTCCGATGTTGTAGTCCTCTGTTGAAAGTCCTCGTCCGATGGTCTGGTTCTGTGTTGAAAGTCCTCGTCCGATGGTGTAGTCCTGTGTTGAAAGTCCTGGTCCGATGGTGTAGTCCTCTGTTGAAAGTCCTCGCCCGCTGGTCTGGTCCTCAGTTGAAACTCCTGGTCCGATGTTCTTCACGCAGTATCTGTTGTAAAATAAAAAATAAAATGTTATTTGATTTGAATGTATTTGTATTAACTAAAAAATGACATTATTTCTGTGTACTGTATCTGTTATGGTGAATTTTTCGACTATTTATTTGTTTGTGCAAGCTTTTCAAAATACTTTAAATGTATTTTTATATTGCATAGATATTTTTTTTATACTGTCATTATTTTTTTGTGAATTATTTTGTATATGACTGCACTGGTTTTAGCATTATCCTATTTTCTGTTCTGCACTTTTGGTATACTTATTTAGGCTTCTTTGTAAGGCTTATAGGTTGTTAAAGATTCTTAAATATTAAAGAAGAATAATAATTTAGTTTGCTATGTGTTGGTGTGAGTTTTTTTAAAATCCTGTTTGGTGCCCACCAAAAGTGGTATGCTTATTTATGCTTCTTTCTAAGGCTTATACGTTCTTAAACATTAAATAAGAATGTTAATTTAGTTTCCTATGTGTTTGTGTGAGTTTTTCGACAATCCTGTTTAGTACACACCACTTTTGCTATGCTTATTTAGGCTTCTTTCTGAGGCTTATAGGTAGTTAAACATGAAATAAGAATATCAATGTAGTTTGCTATGTGTTTGTGAGAGTTTTTCTACAATCCTGTTTGTTGCGCACCACTTTTGGTATGCTTATTTAGGCTTCTTTCTAAGGCTTATAGGTTGTTAAACATGAAATAAGAATATTAATGTAGTTTAGTATGTGTTTGTGTGAGTTTTTGTACAATCCTGTTTGGTGCGCACCACTTTTGGTATGCTTCTTTAGGCTTTTTTCTAAGGCTTACAGGTTGTTAAACATGAAATAAGAATATTAATTTACTTTGCTATGTGTTTGTGTGAGTTTTTGTACAATCCTGTTTGGTGCGCACCACTTGTGGTATGCTTATTTAGGCTTTTTTCTACGGCTTATAGGTAGTTAAACATGAAATAAGAATATCAATTTAGTTTGCTATGTGTTTGTGAGAGTTTTTCTACAATCCAGTTTGGTGCGCACCACTTTTGGTATGCTTATTTAGGCTTCTTTGTAAGGCTTATAGGTTGTTAAACATGAAATAAGAATATTAGTTTACTTTGCTATGTGTTTGTATGAGTTTTTGTACAATCCTGTTTGGTGCGCACCACTTGTGGTATGCTTATTTAGGCTATTTTCTAAGGCTTATAGGTTGTTAAACATTAAATAAGAATATTAATTTACTTTGCTATGTGTTTGTGTGAGTTTTTGTACAATCCTCTTTGGTGCGCACCACTTGTGGTATGCTTATTTAGGCTTTTTTCTAATGCTTATAGGTTGTTAAACATTGAATAAGAAAGTTAATTTAGTTTGCTATGTGTTTGTCTGAGTTTGTTACAATCCTGTTTTGTGTGTACCACTTTGTGTGTACCATATGTTGCATACTTTGGGCCTCATTCAATTGCAGTTTGGCCAATTCAATAGGGTCCTCATTCAATTAGAAGTTTGTCAATTGAATAGGGCCCTCATTCAATTGCAATTTGGCCAATTGAATAGGGCTCTAAATAAGCACATAGCATATTTTTTTTAATACGTTTTTAGTTAGTAAACATCTATCCAAAAGCAAGGTTTTTACTAACTAAAAAATTATTTCAAAAAAATATGCTATGTGCTTATTTAGAGCCCTATTCAATTGGCCAAATCGCAATTGAATGAGGGCCTAGGTCTCTATATAAGCACATAACATTTTTTTTTGACAGAAGTTTTTAGTTAGTGAAAAGCTTGGTTTTGGATAGAGGTTCAGTAACTAAAAAGTTTGTTTAAATTTTTTTGTATGTGCTTATATAGAGCCCTATTTAATTGGGCAACTCGGAATTGAATGAGGCTTTAGGGGTCTAAATAGGCACATAACATATTTTTTTTTAAAGAAGTTTTTAGTTTGTCAACATCTATCCAAAATCAAGGTTTTCACTAAGTAAAAACTTATTTAAAAAAAATATGCTATGTGATTATTTAGACCGCTATTCAATTGGTCAAATAGCAATTGAATGAGGGCCTTTGGTTGCTGCATTTGTTATATTGTCGGGCCTGATTCAATTGCGTTTTGGGCTGAATATGACCACAGAGCATATTTTTTACAGAAGTTTTTAGTTAGTGAACTTGTATCCAAAAGCAAGGTCTTCACTAACTAAAAAGTTCAGTAAAAAATATGCTCTGTGCTTATATAGAGCCCTATTAAAATGGGCCAATCACATTTAAATGAGGCCCTCGGCCATTAAAGATATATAGGTCCTCATTCAATTGCAATTTTGCCAATTGAAGAGGGCTCTATATAAGCACATAACATATTTTTTGACGGGAGTATTTAGTTAGTGAAGACCTTGATTTTGGATAGAAGTTCAGTAAATAAAAAGTTCTGTATAAAAAATATGTTATGTGCTTATATAGAGCCCTATTCAATTGGCCAACTCACAATTGAATGAGGCTCATAATAGTTTGTTTCTTTTTTTATACTTAATACTTTACCTTGATTGAAGTGTCCTGCCAATCTTAATTCGCCAGTCTTCTTGTAGTGTCTGTTTGAAAAAGAAAGCGAAATGGTTAATTGTATATTTCTTATTTTTTATTTAGCAAAGCATGGCCTTTTCAGCATATAATGTCTTGTTCTATCTTACCTGTTCTTCTTTGTTGGTGTTCTTTAAAAGGGATTGTGCTTCACAATGCACGGTGCAAATTGTTGAGTGACGCTGTTGATGCAGAGTCTATTTGAATATTAAGAAGTAGAAAGATTGAGTTTTAGGTAATATATTGAATTGCACTAAATGAATGTCATTTAAATATACTTCTGTAATTATTTTCAATTAACATTATTTTTTGGGGGGGTCTACACACATATGTCACATACATGAAGCACATTTTCAGAGTTCAATGTAATTTTTTTCTGTGCGTGTGACATATCACTATACATGAATCATATTTTAATTGTTAAATGAACCTTATTTTTTGTTTTTGCCAAGACACATAAATGTGTGTGTGACATGTCACTATACATGATACACATATATGTGCGTGTCACATATCAGTATACATGACTCATATTTTAATATTACAATTTTTTTTTTTTTTGTAATGTCATTTAAATGTAGTTGTTTAATTAGTTTGTTTTAAGATCATTTTGTTGCAGGGGCAATACACATAAATGTGCAGGGGCAATACACATAAATGTGCGTGTCACATGTCACTATACATGATACACATATATGTGCGTGTGACATGTCACTACATAAATCAAATTTTTTTTGTTGTTAAATGAACCTTATTTTTTTTGTGGGCCTACACACATAAATGTGCGTGTGACATGTGACTATACATGATAGACATAAATGTGCGTGTGACATGTGACTATACATGATAGACATAAATGTGCGTGTGACATGTGACTATACATGATAGACATAAATGTGCGTATGACATGTCACTACATAAATCACATTTTCATCTTTTTTTTTTTTTTGTGGTGTCTTTATAATAAAATGTAATATATTATAGCTTGCCTCTCAGTTGTAATTTGCACAATATAAAGTAGTAAATTAGGAAAGAATTGTCTTCTGAAGTAAGAGCAGCAGTTAACTCTGAAGTCACTCTGTTCATCACCTGAGTAGAAATGTAGAAATTTCTGGAAATTTGGCAGTATTTATAACCTTGTAGAAATTTCTGGAAAGTAGGCAGTATGTTTTTAAACTTTCAAGTGCCTCAGAACGTTATAACGCAATACGCATGCGCTATTCGCGTTCCAGCTTACAGTTTGCGTTCCATCCGCCATTTTGTGCGTAGTAGTGTTCAAAATGGTGTTTAACTGTGACTGTGGTACGTTCCGCATAGTATGTGTTTCATTTTTCCGAGTTACTGCAGTGTAGTTACGTCTGAAGCCTCGTTTTCGTTTTGTTTGGCGGACATTTTTTCTCTTGCTTAGCCGATTTTCGGCTGTTTAAACTCATTTTTTTAACTTAAATGGACGTGTAAATGAACTTTTCGAGGTGCCTGATGCCTCCCCTTGCTGTAAGTAAGCTTTTTATGTGTTCGCTGTGTTTATTTCTTGTGTTTGTGATGTTTTGATGCGCGGCGTTTGTAATGGGTCTTTCCCGGCCGTATTTTTTTCCATGCGGCTTTATTTTGTTGCGTTTTTTTTTGCGATATACGCAGTTAGCTTTTACGTGTACGACGCAGTGTATTTGTTTCTAAGTCGTGCGTATGTGTGTTAAGAGCGTGTGAAGGGCCTTTTTTGCTGTTTTTTTGTTAAGTCTTGCTTGTGTGTGTCTGGGTGTAAGCGGGTGTGAGGGGCCTTTGAGTTTTTTTTTGTTATAAAGTCGTGTATGTGTATGTGTGTGAACACAGCCGACGTTGGGATGCTCCCACCACCGCAAATGCGGATCCTCGCAAAGCGAGGGTCCGCATTTGCGGGGACGTTGTTGGGTTTTTGTTGGCTGGGAGGTTGGGTTTATTTTGTTAAAAAGTCGTGTGTGTTTATGTGTGTGTTAACACAGCCGACGTTGAGCCTCCACCTCTGCAAATGCGAGGATCCGCATTTGCGGGGATGTTGGGATGCTCCCACCACCGCAAATGCGGGCCCTCGCTTCGCGAGAACCCGCATTTGCGGGGAAATGCGTCCCTCGCTTCGCGAGGGACGCAGTTCTTGCGGGCTCGCTACGCGAGCCCGCAAGCGTGTGCAACGGCCCGTACGCTCACAACTATATATGTGATGGCTATTTTTCATTCCCAAATGAATAACCTTGCATTTATTTGTATTAAATCTGATTTTATTACCTTGCACAACTTAGTGTCATCAGCAAAAATGGAGACACTACTTTCGAGTCCTACTTCTATTTCATTAATAAAATATGTTAAAAAGGAGAGGACCTAATACTGAACCTTGAGGAACCCCACTTATCACAGACCAATCAGAGTATGTTCCATTTACAACAACCCTTTGCTTTCTGTCTTTTTGCCAGCTCTCGATCCATGAGCAGAAAATGAACTGCAATTCCTGTATCCCTTAGTTTGCTCACTAGTCTTCCATGTGGCACTGTATCGAATGCCTTTGAAAAATCTAAAAAGACTACATCCACTGAGTTGCCCTGATCCAAGTTCCTACTAGAAACTAATTAGATTGGTCTGACAAGACCTATCCTTCATAAATCCGTGTTGACTGCTACCTACTGCTATCTGTCCCTTATTAACCCTTCTAAAAGCTTCCCAACTACAGATGTGAGGCTCACGGGTCTATAATTCCCCGGATTTGCTCTTGATCCCTTCTTAAATATAGGTATCATCTGCTTTTCTCCAGTCATCCGGTAGAGACCCTGTAGTGAGTGAATCTTGAAAGATTAGATATAATGGTTTGGCTATTACAGAACCCAGTTCCCTCAGTACCCTTGGATGTATTCCATCAGGACCTGGGGCTTTATTAACATTTATTTCTCCAATCTCTTTTGGATTTCTTCCTGCGTTAACCAATTATTTAGTGATGGTAGTGTAGCCCCATTATGTTGCGGTGTCCCATCCACTGATACCTCCCTTGTGTATACCGACGAAAATAACCTATTTAGCTCATCTGCCTTTTCCTGGTCACTAATTATCAGATGGCCTGTGTCACATTGTAATGTTACTATAGCTTCCTTCCTCGCCTTCTTCCCATTAATATATTTAAAAAATATTTTAGGGTTAGTCTTACTTTCCATTGCAACTAACTTCTCATTTTCTATTTTAGCCAGTCTAATAGCCCTTTTGCAAGCCTTGTTGATTTCCTTATAGTCACATAAAGCTGCCTCTGTTTTAAAGTCATTGTTAAGCCACATGGGATATGATTTACTCCTATTCATTTTATTATTGTGTTTTTTTTTTTTTTTTTTTTAATTTGCCTTTCTCTGGACTAATTAATAATAAAAATAAAAAAAACATTAAATAATTGATTAATAATTAATTAATCAATTAATAGTTAATCCGCATATTGCATATCAGAGGAGATCTTAAAAGGTTGAACTTGAAGGACTGAAAGTCTTTTTTCAACCTTAAATACTATGTAACTATGTAACTATGTAACTATGTAATTATCTCTGTGTTGGTTGAGAAACTGAATTTGCCTATAGTTAAAAGGGGAAGCAAACAAGGAGCTTTAGTTAGATGTACTCCCTTAATGATTGGCTTGGGCATTTTCTTATATTCCACCAATCAGAAAACCTCTTCCTTATAGCAGCTGGACAAACACTGACAATCTATGGAATCACATGATGCTTGATGTAATGGCAGTCTGTATGTATAGGCTGGATTACAGAGTCTTTAATGGCATTGTGGCAAGATACTTGACATTTTTCATTACTTGCCATCTCCCCAATAGTCTGCTGAGCACATGTACTCCTAGGCCCCTAAAGTACACATTGTTAACACCCCAGAAAATACAATTCAGATTCCACATTCCAGTTAAACCGGCTAAGAAGAAGCAAGGTCTCTATTACAGCATCAATCTCTATCCCTGTGAATTTATCCCTAATCCCCAGTTGTTAAATATTTTGATCATGAGATATTACGGTATATAAATATTGAGAAAAGCCTTTTACTCTGTGTGAACAGATGGTAAGATGTTGATGAATAAATATAGGATTGTGAGTAGCCTGGTTACTCTATGAAGTCTTGGTTTCAGGGTAGTCATCAATAAAGACTACAGGACCAATGGATAACAGTCTTTAGTGTCTAGCACACTAAATCCACACCATGTAAAGTTATGTGATCTACTTTAATAAATGTTTTTATTCATACCACAGGGTGTTTTAATGAGACTGATAAAAGATAGAGGCTTTGAGGACCAAATGTAATTTGTAAATGCTTTGTAAATGCATAGAAATGTGTTTTAATCTACTTTGAAATTGCTTTATTACATTATCTATAAAAATATGTGTTCCAGATATGTTATTCTACCCAAATGAGCAGTAATTTTAGAATACGTTATAAAACACCTACAGAATACCAGCTAATGGATATGTATTGTTTTTTTGTGAGTTAAGGTATCTGAATGAGTTTTTGATCAATTTATTTAAATGTATTGTTTTCACCTCTCAGAGGAATTGTGTTCGAACAACTTTCATTTTTCCACCATTTGTTCCCCCCATTATCTCTTAACCTCCTCAATTCTTTGGCTAGAGCGCACTTGATCTCCTTGTTCCTCAGACTGTATATAATAGGGTTCATTAAGGGGGTAACTACACAGTAAAATACAGATATCACTTTGTCCATTGGAAATCTAATATGGGAATTTGGTCGAATGTACATGAAGATGACAGTTCCATAATAAATGGACACCACAGCCAGGTGGGATGTACATGTACTGAAAGCTTTCTTCTGTCCAACAGTGGAAGGGATCCGCAGAACAGACAGGATGATGAGAGCATAGGATACCATGATGAGGAGAAAGCAGCCAAGTATCACATTCCATGACATGACTAGGAAAGCAAACTCCCCCATTGTGGTGTCTTTACAGGAGAGTTTCAGCAGAGGAGCATAATCGCAGATGAAATGGTCAATACGGTTAGGAAAACAGAACTTCAAAGTTGAAACCCATGCAGCAGGTGGAGAGGCGGCAAACAGTCCTCCCACCCAAGCTCCCATGGCTATATGCAAACTGGTCTTATTAGTCATTATGCTGCTATAATGTAGAGGCCTGCAGATTGCAAGATAGCGGTCATATGCTATTATAGTCAGGAGACAGTTCTCAGCAGCCCCAAAGCCAAAAAATAGATAAAACTGGATAAGGCAGGAAGAAGAAGAGATCTCCTTGTGCCGAGTCAACAGAGCATCAAGCATTTTAGGAACTGTAACTGTAGTATACATGACTTCGAGGATAGAAAAGTTGGCTAGAAGCAAGTACATGGGCTTATGAAGATGTGGGTCAGCAGCCACCAGAATCATGACTAGGAGATTAGCCCCAATAGTGAAGATGTACATGCAGGTGAAAAGGGAGAAGAGGAGGATCTCCAGCTCACGCACTGTCTCAAATCCAACAATGATGAATGTGTTAGCCAAGCTTTGGTTCCCAACATCATCTACTGGCATGTTTCCTAAAATATGAAGAAAGAACATATTGGCCCTTATTACAGCACTTACACTTATGAACCATTTGAAACTTATAGAACATAGTGGGTTCATCTTTCTATCATAATTTACTATTATCTAATTTTTCAGTGTAATCCTTGCCAATTACCCTGCAAACCTTAATTTTCTCAATCTCAGATGGCTTTAGACTGAAAACAGTTTAGGCCAATCCCCGTATAGTAATTAGGAATCAGAAAGCTGATTAAAGGGTACACATAGAAAACTTTAATGTAATAATACTGTAATAAAACTTATTTAAATAACATTAAATTCATAAAGCACTTGTTATTAACAATACTATGTTGCCTATAGTTTTAAATAATACTATATTTCAAATTCTTTTGTGCTACTTTAAAGCTTTGCTCCTTTTAAAGCATTACTTTGAAACTGCTGCCTAACCATAAGCACTGTTACAAAGTCTTCCAGAAATAACTATTTCATAATTAAAGGCACTAAAACATTCACATTTCAACCTATATATAAGTTAATTAACTGTTAATTTAGCAATAGAATGTTAAACTAAATAATATTTTTAATGATACATGATAAGAGAGCAAAGAACAATAACCACACCGGTATTCAGAAATACAGTCTAAAGCATATATCCTAGTATACACCGTTGTACTGAACTTCAGATTACCATTTTTTATACAAAAAGCAAGCATCAAATTCAAAACAAGACATCATATTGAACACAGAGATAACATAATAATTAAGGTTAAAAAAATGCTTTTATTCCATCAAGTCAAACCTTTTTACATCTCCACTGATCCATGTATTATGTTGATTACTTGTTAATTGATAAAGTGAAAGGCAAACACAAAGTTCATTTAAACATTGCCAGTTGTCTCATAAGAGGAAATACATTTTTCATTACCCCAGATACCGACAATTGCACTGCTCCATTAATCAATACTCCTCTAATTACCCAGGATAACCATAAATGACCTTTTTAGTCAAAAATATATCCCATTTATCTATTGAATCCAGTGTCACAAGCTCCTTTGGTAGATAATTAAACAGTTTAGCCACCCTTACTGTGAAGGACACTTTTCTTTCCTTAAAGTTGAATCTTTTTACTTCTAACTGCAAGGGATGTCCTCTTGTCAATTGAAAACCTCTTGGCACAAAAAGCTCACTTGATAAAGCCTTAGATTGACCGTGGATATATTTATATAAGGTGATCATATCCCCCCATATATGCCTTTTTTCTACAGAAAATAAGTTTACTTTGCTTAGACTTTCTTTATAACTTAGCCCCTCCATTCCCCTTATTAATTTTGTTGCCCTTCTCTGTACCCTTTCCAGCTCTGAAATGTTCTAATGTCCTTTTTATGAAGTGGTGCCCAAAACCAAAAGACATGTAGCTGACAATGAATAATGAAGGAGGATAATGATTTATTATACAATAAATATTTCATATATTTGTGAAGTATGTAACCTTTGAGTTCTCAGATGCTCAGTTATTTTATTTTAGCCTATCAAATTATTGCAAAATATATATATTGCCAAAACATATATAACTTGATGCTACTTTAGTGTGCCATTTACCTGAACTGTTCTACTTCAGCGTGTGGTGTACCTAAAATAGATTAGGGTTATGGTTAGGGAATGTCATAAAAATAAATATAAAGCTGTATTGGGTGCTACTTTAGAGTGTGGTCTAAATAAAATGTTATGACATACCCTAACCCTTCCTATATGGATCTCTACCTTGGTCAGGGTAAAGGGGCTTGTGTACCTCAGTGAAGCTGGGTGCTATACCATGTAGAGTCCTCCATGGTGGGCAGGTCACCGCAAGAAGGTCAGACAAATCACGGCCCACTGGAAAAGGAACTGTCAACCCACTCCAGTATCTTTGCCATGAAAACCTGAATAGGCACAACCAGAAACACAGATGTGCCTGGTTAGCTGTGTCCATATGGTCACCAATAGTCGCACATGACTGAAGGACTGAACAACAACAACATTGTATATAATTTTAGCACAATGTAAGAGAGACGTGAAAAGTTGTTTTAGTCAGATCTCTTTTGCTGATAACAATAGGATTTAGATATTTCCTATACAGGAACAATTGTTTGGATCTTAATATACCTTAGATATTACCAAGATATTAAACAAATAAGGGTAGCATAATAAATTTGTCCAAGTCTGACCATATTAGATATACCACCAAACTGTGATCGAAATATCTATGTATATAGTAACATCACAAAGTGCAAAGGTTGTTACATCATGGGATAATGAGCCCCATTACTAATATTTTGGTTGCCCTGATGTTAGTTTGTGATTTCCAGGATTGCCCTGAAATAAGTGTTCTAAATAATATATTGTAACCAGCAATCTGGCAAGCTTATATGGAATTTGCTGGTATGAAGCGGGAGTTGGCATCTCCTCTAGGAGAGTCAGCTCTTCTGTAAGACGTCATTAAAAACAAGACGCACGTTTTATAACGGGTAATTTGCCATGACTTGTCTGGTGTGATAAGGTAATAAATGACATGGAGTATTATTTCTGTTCATTTATGGAACATTCAATATTGTCTTTTTGAGGAGGGTGGTTAATTAATTGGATATCACTGAATTTGATGCCTACCCACTTCATCACACATATGTAGAAGCAGGCAGCTTGCATCAATAAATGAAAGCTTGCATCAGTAAATGAAAACCATGCTTTTTCAGAAATATAAATGCCCCTCTCACACACTCAACCTTTGCCCAAGTTTCATGGATTAATCCCAGGTCCTGCAGAGACATTAAACATATTGTTTTTCTAATTACAAATCTTTGACTTGCCTAATGATATGTGTGTATACAACAATATATAACATATACAAAATATATATATATATATATATATATATATATATATATATATATATATATATTTCTACAACAAAGATGATACCACACCATCACTGGATTATAACAGCAGGAAAAAAGAATACACAGTTCACTCCATCACCTGGACGCAACCCCAAACTGGACAGTTACATAGAAAGCTTTCGCCTGAGAACTACATCCTTAATAACATCCCAAAAGAAAAGAGACTTATACAATCTCTCTCCATCAGAAAGAGCTGCCATAAAAAGCTTAAAATCAAACCCTAACATCACCATTAAACCAGCAGTCAAAGGAGGCGCAGTTGTAATCATAAACACAGAGGACTACATACAAGAAGGAAACAGACAACTGACAGACAATACCTACTACAAAAAATGGAACAAGGACCCTACCGAGGAATACACCATCCAACTAAGAAAACTCATTCAAACGTTCCCTAAGAACGTGCAGCACGAATTGGAGCAGCTTATACCCACCCATCCTACAACTGGGACTTTCTACATGCTGCCAAAGATCCACAAGCCAGGCAATCCAGGGAGACCTATTGTCACAGGTATGGACACACTGACTAAACAGTTATCTGGTCTTGTTGAAAACATCCTGAAGCCACTAGTTAAAAACACTGACAGCTATATACAAGACACCACTGTCTTCCTTAACAAACTCAGTCAGATTGAGGGCCTACCTGCCAACACACTACTGGTAACCATGGATGTTGAATCCCTTTACAGCAACATCCCACATAAAGATGGCACTGAGGCATGCATGAAGTTTCTTTCTACACACAATCAGAATCACAAATATAAGCCTGATACCATTGTCAAACTACTAGAATACATCCTGACCCACAACTACTTCACCTTCAACCAGCATGTTTACCTACAAATAATGGGGACCGCAATGGGCACGAAAATGGCACCACAATATGCCAACCTATTTATGGCCGTCCTGGAAAAGAGATTCCTGTCCACATATGTCCACAAACCTTACAGATACTACCGTTACATAGATGACCTGTTCATCATATGGACAGAAGGGGAAGGAAAACTCAAAGACTTCCATAATTCGTTCAATACCTTTCACCCATCCATTCAATTTAAAATGGATTATTCCACAGAACAGGTTAACTTTCTGGATACCACCATTTCCATTACAAATGGCAAACTGAATTCATCTATCTATAGGAAACCTACAGACAGATGTAGTTACCTCCACAACTCTAGCTTCCACCCCTCCCACACTAAACAAGGGATAATTCATAGTCAAGCCATCAGATACCACCGCATATGTTCAAACACAGAGGAACGTGATGAACACTTAAAAACACTGTCTGCCTCCTTCAGACAGAAGGGTTACAAACCCTGTATTATCACTCAGAAAGTAACCTCTGCCATCAGAACACCCCGGGAACACCTGCTGCAATACAAAACCAAAGAAACAACTTCACGTACACCTCTGGTAACCACATACCATCCAGTTCTAGAAGGAATACGCAAAATATTTAAGGACTTACAACCACAACTCACAGAGAACACAGAATTGAAACATATATTCCCTAAACCCCCATTCTTGCATTTAGGCAGCCACCAAATTTAAGACAAACATTGGTGAACAGAAGATTGCCAAATGAACAGCATAACAGAGAAAATGGCACCAAACCCTGCAATAAAAGTCGCTGCAAACTATGCCAACACATCTGCAAAGAGGACACATCCACGCACAACAACAAGACCCACAACATCAGAGGCTCATATTCATGTACATCATCAAATGTAGTGTACATGATACAATGTACTGTATGTCAAAGGGGGTGCTACATTGGGGAAACCAGCCAGAAACTACACATGCGAATGAACCTCCACCGAAGCTCCATCAAAAAACACCAGGAAGACAGCTATTGTACTCCAGTGGGACACCATTTCACCCAGGAGAATCACTCCATCCAGAACCTCAAAATAAAAGTACTCAGAGGGAATTTCAGAACTTTCCAACAGCGGAAAACTTTTGAATTAAAAATGATTCAATTTTTTAATACCAAGGATTTTGGTATTAACATCGATTTAGGCTTTCTGACCCACTATCTTAATGTCTTATAGCTAACACATTCCACTTACCTCCCCCCCCCCCTTCTATTGCTGTTTTTGTAAGCTACATGCTATGCTTAAATTTATTGCTCTTTATTTCACTCTGCTGTGTTCTTATCTACAACCTGATCTATAGACTTACTGACCTATCAGGACATTATTCACAGTGCTGGTCTGTTTCTCACTTAACTCTGGCCAATTAATTTAGTCTTTCTTGTTTTTCCAATTTTTTCTTTTTTTTTTCTCCCATCTCTTTCTGTTTGCTGTTTTTAGTTCATACTTATATCAGTATTGCTTTTTGACTTGATAAAGAGAGGCATTATCTCTCGAAAGCTCGTCGCTTTATTATGAATACGTTTGTCCAATAAAAAAGGTATCACTATTCACTGCAATACTCTGATTATTCAACTATATATATATATATATATATATATATATATATATATATATATATATATTTATTCCATCTCAACTCATCCCTCCCCTCTACCACACTTATCCCAGCTCTCACACATATTTTCAACCTTTCCCTAAATACTGGCACATTTCCATCTTCTCTAAAACATGCCATAATTACACCCACCCTCAAAAAACCCTCATCTGACTCTGACATTGCATCTAACTGCTGCCCTATCTCTCTACTTCTGCTGGCTTCCAAACCGCTGGAGCGGCTCGTCTATAACCGCCTTACCAGCTTTATTTCCTCTAACTCCCTTCTTGACACCTTCCAATCCGGCTTTCGGCCCCAACACTCCACTGAGACAGCTCTCACTAAAGTCACCAATGACCTGCTTACCGCCAAGTCAAAAGGTCACTTTTCTATTCTTCTTCTTCTAGATCTCTCTGCTGCCTTTGACACAGTCAACCATCCACTTCTACTTCATATTCTCTCCTCCCTCGGTATTCGACACACTGCTCTCTCGTGGTTCTCATCATACCTACAAAATTGATCATTCAGTGTCTCCTTCTCTGACACCTCTTCTTCTCCTCAGCCCCTATCTGTTGGCGTACCCCAAGGATCAGTCCTAGGCCCCCTCTTCTTCTCCATCTACACATCATCACTTGGTACCCTCATAAACTCTTTTGGACTTCAGTATCATCTCTATGAAGATGACACCCAAATCTACCTCTCAGCACCAGATCTATCCCTCTCTCTTCTATCACCCGTCAACAATTGCCTCTCTAGTATATCCTCTTGGATGTCCACCCACCATCTCAAACTCAACATGTTTAAGACTGAACTCCTTATCTTCCCTCCCTCTGACACAGCGTCAATTCCTCACATCTCTCTCACTGTCAACAATGACATCATCACCCCCACCTCCCAAGCCCGTTGCCTTGAGGTTCTACTGGACCCCGCCCTGTCTTTCATCCCTCACATACAGTCATTAACTAAAGCTTGTCTTCTCCATCTAAAAAACATCTCCAAAATTTGTCACTATCTTACACAAGACACAACTAAAATCCTAATACACTCTCTCATAATCTCTCGACTACTGCAACTCGCTTCTTGTTGGCCTACCCACCACCTGACTATCTCCACTTCAATCCATTATGAATGCCTCAGCTAGACTCATCTTCCTTACACAACGTTCAGTGTCAGCATCACCTCTCTGTCAATCACTCCACTGGCTTCCCTTAGCCTCCAGAATAAAATGTAAAATCATGACCCTAACTTACAAAACCCTCAACAATTGTGCACCCCCTTATATTTCTGCTCTCATCTCCAAATACTGCCCCACCCACCCTCTTTGTTCCGCTAATGACCTTCTTTCTTCAACTCTTGTCACATCCTCTCACTCTCGCCTTCATGACTTTTCTCGTGCTGCCCCTAGTCTCTGGAACTCCTTCCCTCACTCCACCAGATTATCCTCTTGCCTCAAAACATTCAAAACCTCACTAAAATCGAACACGCCTCTCTCTCCCTCCTTTTCCACACACATTACCTTTAGGTTGTAAGTCTGCGAATTTCAATCCTGCAATCTGCTTTGGGGAAAGCACTATGGACACTGGATTTGAGGCTCAAATACAGGGCCCTCCTTGCTTTGCTATGTGTTAATTTGTATTAACGTTTGCCTGGAACTTATCTTATGTACAGCGCTACTGAATATGTTGGCACGTTATAAATAAACGATAATAATATATATAGTAAATAAATAGTACATCTGTGTTCACATTTGAATGTCTAAAATAGGTTAAAAAACCTGCTTTCAGCTCAGAACTAAAAAAAAACAGTTATTACGCTGCATTCTGGGAAGCCGAGCACGGACATTTAAATGTGCACACAAATGCTTCGCTCTTTAAGCCATAGCCCATTTTAAACATGGCTTCCTTAAGCTTTTGCCTGCTGCATTACACAGCTTTTATGCAAAGCCAAGGTTGGATTATATACAAGCTGAGAATCCTATCCACGTACAGCTATTTCAAGCTTACTGGCTATCATCAGCTTGTATTGTGGACCTTATGAGTACCTAGTTCACCACAACAATAATTTAATATATGGTGGGCAAAAGAGCAATAGAAGCCCTCCACAGTAAAGTAGTACAGTAAATAAAAAGTACATCTGTGTTCACATTTGAATGTCTAAAACAAGTAAAAAAACTGCTTCCAGCACAGAAGTCCAAGAAAAACAGTTATCACACTGCATTCTGGGAAGCTGAGCAGAGACATGCAATATATATTTATATTTATTGTTGTGTACATGTTATATATTGTTGAACATCAACACACAGCCATTAATGTCTAAACTGTTGGCAACAAAAGTGAGTACACCCCTAAGTGGAAATGCCCAAATTGGACCCAATGAGCCATTTACCCTCCCAGTGTCATGTGACTCAGTGTTACAAGGTCTCAGGTGTGAATGGGGAGCAGTTGTGTTAAATTTGGTGTTATCGCTCTCACACTCTGTCATACTCGTCACTGGAAGTTCAACATGGCACCTCATGGCAAAGAACTCTCTGAGGATCTGAAAAAAAGAATTGTTGCTCTACATAAAGTTGCCTAGGCTATAAGAAGATTGCCAAGACCCTGAAACTGAGCTGCAGAACGGTGGGCAAGACCATAAAGCGGTTTCACAGAACAGGTTCCACTCAGAACACGCCTCGCTATGTTCGACCAAAGAAGTTGAGTGCACGTTCTCAGGGCCATATCCAGAGGTTGTCTTTGGGAAATAGACGTATGAGTGCTGCCAGCATTGCTGCAGAGGTTGAAGGGGTGGGGGGTCAGCCTGTCAGTGCTCAGACCATATGCCGCACACTGCATCAAATTGGTCTGCATGGTTGTCGTCCCAGAAGGAAGCCTCTTCTAAAGACGATGCACAAGAAGGCCCACAAACAGTTTGCTGAAGACAAGCAGACAAAGGACATGGATTACTGGAACTTATTTGGTTCAGATGGTGTCAAGCATGTGTGGCGGCAACCAGGTGAGGAGTACAAAGTGTGTCTTGCCTACAGTTAAGCATGGTGGTGGGAGTGTCATTGTCTGGGCCTGCATGAGTGCTGGCGTTACTGGGGAGCTACAGTTCATTGAGGGAACCATGAATGCCAACATTTCCTGTAACATACTGAAGCAGAGCATGATCCCCTCCCTTCGGAGACTGGTGATAGACTGGCAAGCATGTCTTCAGACCTAAACCCTGCTGAATCTGGGGGCCATCCTCAAATGGAGACCAGCTCCGTGATGTCATCATGGAGGAGTGGAAGAGGACTCCAGTGGCAACCTGTGAAGCTCTGGTGAACTCCATGCCCATGAGGGTTAAGGCAGTGCTGAGAAATAATGGTGGCCACACAAAATATTGACACTTTGGGCCCAATTTGAACATTTACTCACTTTTGTTGTCAACGGTTTAGACATTAATGGCTGTGTGTTGAGTTATTTTGAGAGGACAGCGAATTTACACTGTTATATATTACTACTTTACATTGTAGCCAAAGGCGCTCATCACTGCATGCCTCGCGAAGCGAGGCGAGCCGTTAACATGTAGCACATGGGCGATGAGCACCAAAAGCGCTCAGCGCCTGCGAGCCTCTCATAGCGAGGCGAGCCGTTAAGGCACTACAACTATCAGCACAAACACGAAGAGGCAATGAAGCACGTGGGACTTAGCCGCAAAACACTTCCTAAGCGCAAGATCGCCTTGGCGTGCAAGCGGTTGACAAATATGGGCCATAGAAAAAAAAGATATATGAGACGCAGGACTTAGAAAAAAAAAATACGAGATGCGTACGAGATTAATGGATGAACAGCGAAAACGAAAAAACAATAAAAACACACTAAATACACCCCAGAAAATTACAAAAACATCACAGACAGCGCTATGCAACAGTTAGGATGGCTGGGAGTGAGGTGAAATGCAAATTTAACCCGATTTAGACGATTTTTGCCACTCGAAAATCGTCTAAGCGAGGAAAAAAAGGTCCGCAAAAAAATGAAAATGGGGCTACACGACCCCGGACCGCGCAAAACACTGCCAAATGCGTAGCACTTTACACATCAAACTACGAACTGCAAGATACACTATTACTAAAGCCGGAAAATGCTCACGAGACGCGTAATTCATTAATAACATTACGAGTATACAATGCCGCTTAATAACACAATAAACCAACTGCTTTACCTCGCGCACGCAGCCTATGTATAATGCACACTTGGAACATTCATTACACTTAATCAGCAGGGCACCAACACTCAAAATGTATGTTCTATGCTGTCGGAAAATACAAACAGATTGTTAGCTCTTCAGCCTATTGCTGCCTGCATATATTACCGTATTTTTCGCCGTATAAGACGTACTTTTTTCACCCAAAACTGGGGGGGGGGGGGGGAGTTGGTGCGTCTTATACGACGAATACACCTTTTAAAACCCACTCTTACATTCAACCAATGTGGTCCCTGTTTTGACCATTCTCTCAAGATGTTGTTTGAAGCTGATTGACAACTCATCCTCAGAAGCTGCCTGGGTGTGCTTCACAGTATAGTGTATTCCTCCTCCAACTTTATGAATGTCCATATATGTTGCACCTGCAAGCTTCATTGCAAATTCATGAACACGATCCCTCTTTCTGCCCCTCTTGATCCTCTCCCCCTCCTGATTCTCCCCTTCGACACCTCTGATCCTTCCCTTGCCCCCCTTTAGATCCCCACTGCTGATTCCCCCCCCCCCCTCCCCCAATTGGCACTTCCTACAGCACCAGCAGCATGCCTCTAAACTGAATCGCGTTGGCCGGTGCATCCCAGTGACGTCACACACGCGACGCAAGGGAAGGCTGCAGTACAGGAGGAGTGCTTGTAGGAAGCGCTGCGCGATGGTGTGAGATCAAGATGGGCCAAGGGATGATCATGGATGGGCAGAGGGGAGAAGAAAGGGGAGGATCAGGAGGGTCAGGGAGGGTCAAGAGCTCCTGGAGGCTCCCAAATGCTCCAAAATGTGTATGTGTGTATGTATGTATGTATATGTGTATGTATATGTGTATGTATGTGTATATGTATATGTGTATGTGTATGTATGTATATATGTATATGTGTATGTATGTATGTATATGTATGTATGTATATTTATGTATGTATGTATAAGTATATATATATATATAAATATATATATATATGTATATATATACAGTATATATATATGCATATATATATATATATATATATATATATATATATGTATCACATATATAGTTGTGAGCATACGAGTTGTTGCTAACGCTGCGGGCACGCATAGGGAGCCCGCGGGCCTCGCGTAGCGAGGGCCGCGGCTTGCGCAGCGAGCCAAGGCCCTCGCAAAGCGAGGGCACTGGCCGAGGGTCCCAGGTCTCAGTTACTGGCATGGAACGCCAAAGGCGCTCCATGCCAGCACCTGAGGACCACGCAAAGCGAGGGCCGCAGTTGCTGGCATGGAGCGCCGAAGGCGCTCCATGCCAGCAACTGCGATCCTCGCAAACTTCACGTCGCAACCCAAAGAGCACGACACACACATTACGACACTCGCAAACAACATACGACACACGTTCACACACATTACGGCCTCGCAACACTCGGACGCAACTCGCAAACATTACAAAATTAAAAACACAATACATACACACAGCACATACATAAAAAGCTTACCTACACCAAGAGGGAGCACCCAGGACCTCAAAAATGCAACTTACACCTTAATTTCACTCGAAATAAAGGAGTTTACACACTAAAAAATTTGCTAAGCGAGAAAAAAATGGCCGCCGAAAAAAACACACGCAAACACCATACGACACACGTTAACAGATATTACGACCTCGCAAACATCGGACGCAACACGCCAACATACAAACATTTAAAACACACTAAATACACACAACACACACATAAAAAGCTTACCTACAGCAAGAGGAACCATCCAGCACCTCAAAAAAACAAGTTACACCTTTATTTAAATAAAAATAAAACACTTTAGACACTAATACAATCACTAAGCGACAGAAAAAATGGCAGACGAACAAAATGAAAACGAGGCTTCAGACGTAACTATACTACACTTACTCGCAATAATGAAACACATACTATGCGGAACGTATCACAATCATATTAAACACCATTTTGACCACTACTACGCACAAAATGGCGGATGGAACGCAAATTGTAAGCTGGAACGCAAATAGCGCATGCGTATTTTGTTCTAACGGTCTAACTTTCCAGAATTTTCTACAAGTTTATAAATACTGCCTATTTTACACAAAAAAAAACTTTTCTCCTCAGGTGATGAACGGAGGCTTTTTACTTTTTGCTTTCCTCTGGATTCAATGTATATTAAAGATAACAATTCTTCCGATACAAATTTCATGTTAAAAAACCATTACATCAACATTTTACAAAAATACACGTTCATATCACAATACTTAGAAGTGTCAAAAATCTATATTAATAACTAAACAACTTGACAAACATATACATCAGATTGCCGTCATTTTTTGACGGTCAAGTCGCTAGTATATTATATATATATTTGTGTGTGATGTAGGTGTGTATATGTGTGTAAAGTGTATTTGTGTTTAATTCAGAATATTTTTTTCTTGTTTTCCTCCTCTAAAAATTAGGTGCGTCTTATGTGCAGGTGCGTCTTATATGGCGAAAAATACGGTAATCATAAATACATAAAGTATATTAATTTATTAAATAAATAATAATTACTTAACTACATATACATAAAAATATATATCTCTCTTTATCATGAAGCATGAAGGACCAAAAGTACATCACAGGAGAGGCTTGCAATGAGCGCCTAAGGCACTCATTGTGAGGCACGCAATGAGCACCAAAGGCGCTCATCGCAAGCCTCGCAATGAGCGCTGAAGGTCCTCACGCTACAAAACGGTTTACATTGTCAAACAGCATTCGCATGGCTTAAAATTTTATTGCCCTGTCATTTTTAACTGGTAAGTCGTTAGTAATAAAATAATTACGAAAATGTGAGGGATGTACTCATTTTTGTGAGATACTGTAGATATGTATATATATATATATATATATATATATAATAATAAATATATATATATAAAACCACATATATAATATAACACATAGAGGCCCACTAATACACACATGAACACATACCTCTGTGAGCCCTATAGCAGGAGGCAGAGACAGTTGGATTCAGTCACACTTGATGCACTTTCAGTATAGACTTCTAGGGTCTTCAATATTAAAGAGAAGTACAATTAACTCATGTAAAGATTTACCTTTCATGACTAACAAATGCACTTGCTTGAAAGATTTTTATTATAGTTTTTATTTACAAAACAAAACAAAAAAGAGAGTTTTATATGATTGATCAACTTGCCACTTTGTTTAAAAGCAGCATAACATAGAATTTTATTTTTTGTTGATATTTTTTTAAATAATAGTAATGCAAAAACTAAATATATAAATGATTAATAATAAATAATTAGCAATTAACAATTATTACCAGGTAATAAATAATCCACATATTATAATGATCAGAAGAGATCTAAAAAGTATGAACTTGATGGACTGACCATCTTTATTCAACCTCAATTACTATGTAACTGTAACTATGTAAAATATATTAAACTTACCTAAACATCTGTGTTTTAATTGGGGAAGGTGCGAGTTGAGTAAACTGTCATTGATTGTAATTCACAGCTACAACCTAGTAAGCTCAAAATGGACAATTTGTTGTTTTTTAGGCACAAGAATACTACTATATGATGTGCTGTGTTGTCAGTGTGCTGAAGTGTTGTAGATATATGCTGACCTGGCTCCCTCCACTCTTCTAAAACGAAAACAACTAAAACCAGCCTTGTTAATCTTGATCCAAAAGGGTATTAAGTACAGATGGGGGTTCCCCTTCAGCCTATCATTCCAAGTGGGGGCAACGAATCACATAGTTCACACTCTAATCGAGTGCAACGCAGTCCTTTCAGATCTAAATCTCTTGCCCAGAGAGGACACTCTGGAAACTCCTCAAGGAATAAATTTGCCTCCTAGACCGGCAAGACAATGGACAGAAGTCCACAGGCTCAGACAACAAAGCAAGCAACAAGATCAAATTTTAGGATCCGTTACTTCGTCTCCAGGATCCTCGGTAAAGATCTAAACAAGACAAACATTATGAGACTGTGGAGAAAATAGGGCATAGTGGAATGCCTAAACGACGGTTGGAGGGATCTCTACCGGGTATAAATCTGGTGCTACCGGGGCAATAGAACCGATGGATGCTCTGGACACTAGGACCAATCCTCTTACAATTCATGAATGCAACCTTGGACTTAAAGCATGGGAGTTGAGAACTGTTGAATAAAGAGACTAAGGGGCATAGATCAAAACGGGCACAACATCGATCTATAGTTAGATCACTAAGTCCACTTAAACAGGGTTCTTTATGCCCTACGCAATATATTATAAGGTTATATGATGATTGTATTATAAGTTTACAGTTCAAGGGAGAGGAATAAAATAATTAAGAGATTGTAGGATCCAATAGATAGAGAACCGTTTTATAGGCTCCTAGATAGAGGGCTAATTGGGGGTCAGGTCAGGTCTTTAGATATAGACTCTACGATGGGGTAGTATGTGGTAGACCTTTGATATCTATAACTGTTAGTTTATCAGATATTTCTTCCTCACTAGAGGGAATTGGTAGGAAAATTTAAAGGGTGGGAAGGCCCCGGGCCCGGATGGATTTACCAACTTATACTATAAGAAATATATAGACACTCTGGACCCTCACCTCACAAATCTTTTTAATCAAATCTTAGAAGGCCATCAAATGCCCCAGGAATTAAACCAGGCAGACTTGATATTCTTCCCCAAGGAAGGTCGGGACCCCCTAGAAGTTAAAACTGATCACCCAATATCGTTCCTAAATGGGGATATTAACATTTTAGCAAAGCTGATGGCTAATAGAATCTCCCAATTTCTTCCCAGACTCATTCATAAAAACCAGGCGGGATTTGTCCCTTATAGACAAACAGAGGATAACATCAGGCGCACTCTCAATTTGATTTCATGGGTGTCCTAAAACCGCATCCCAACCTGATTAGTGGCCTTTGATATAGAAAAGGCTTTTGATACCGTAGAATGGCCTTATCTCAAAGCGGTATTATTCAAATTATAGATCTCCCAAGGCAAGGTTGAAATTACCAGGCGAAACCATGGCGCAGATTTAGGTACAAAGGGGAACCAGACAGGGATGCCCTCTCTCACCCTTACTTTTCGCCTTAGCAATAGAGCCACTAGCGCAGTCTATATGAGCGAATCCAAAAATTAAGGGAATCCAGATAGGTCACCATCACTTCAAATTCAGTCTCTTTGTGTATGACTTCTTAGGCTCACTCACAAGTCCGGCCACCTCTATCAACCACTTTGGAAACCTCTCAGGACTAACAATAAATGTAACAAAGTCAGAAGCGTTAGGTATAGCACTCATTCAAGCAGAGACTCAATATCTTAAACAAAACTACGATTTTCCTTGCTTAATTCACATATTAAATATTTAGGGGTGTCCATCACCAATAGAGTAACAGATCTATATCAAACTAATTATTTACCCCTGTATAAAAAATTGATATCAGATCTACAGAGATGGTCGAAAAGTAGAATCAAATGGCTAGGCAGGATACATGCGGTTAAAATGAATATTCTTCCCCGGCTTTTATACTTATTACGCACACTTCCGACCCCAATAGTTTATAGGGATCTCGAGAGGTTTCAAAATTAAATCTTTAAATTCATATGGAACCACAAATCCGCAAGGATTTACAAATCTACCATGTATAAAACTAAAACTAAAGGGGGGCTTTCATGCCCCAACTTCAAATTGTATTATAATGCAGCACAGCTCTCGTTTATCCCCCTAGCGCATTCCTCTCAACATCATTTTATAGAAAACTAGCGAATTGCCCGTCAAAAAATGACGGCAATGAAATAGTAAGGTAGCTAAATTAGTAAATGAATATATTGTACCTATTTTGAAGCATTGTGATGAAGAGCTGGCAATCTGTGTTGATGCTGCTGCAGCATTAGTGGTGTGGAGCTGCTGTATAAGCATGCTGAATGTGTGCAGTGTAACACTGTGCGTGCGCGAGACCAAACCGTTAGCGTAGTCGTGTACTTCCGCATTGGTGTAAAATGGCGAGTAATGTGTGGTATAGGTCTGTATCGGAATATCCGTAGGTGTTTTGTGGTGTTTTGCGAGTTTCTTGTGGTGTTTTGCGAGTTTAGAGTGCTGTAGCCTCGTTTTCGTTTTGTTCGGCGGCCATTTTTTCTCTCGCTTCGTTTTTTTTTTAGTCTCTAAACTGTTTTATTTCGAGTAAAATCGAGGTGTAAGTTGCATTTTTGAGGTCCTGGGTGCTCCCTCTTGGTGTAGGTAAGTTTTTTATGTATGTGCTGTGTGTATGTATTGTGTTTTAAATGTTTGTATGTCGGCGTGTTGCGTCCGATGTTTGCGAGGTCGTAATGTGTGGTAACGTGTTTCGTACGTTGTTTGCGTGCCTCGTAAAATTTAGCGAGTGTCGTAATTTGTGTGTCGTGTTTTTTGAGTAGCGACGTGAATTTTGCGAGGGTTTGAATGAGGCCCAAAGAAGGTGAGGTCAGGGGTTCACCATACACTTGTCTCTCTCTGTGTCCATCCTGTCTCTTTCTCTCTCTGTGTCCCTCCTGTCTCTCTCTCTCTCTGTGTCCCTCCTGTCTCTCTCTCTCTCTGTGTCCCTCCTGTCTCTTTCTCTCTCTGTGTCCCTCCTGTCTCTTTCTCTCTCTGTGTCCCTCCTGTCTCTTTCTCTCTCTGTGTCCCTCCTGTCTCTCTCTCTCTGTGTCCCTCCTGTCTCTCTCTCTCTGTGTCCCTCCTGTCTCTCTCTCTCTGTGTCCCTCCTGTCTCTCTCTGTCAGTGTCCCTCCTGTCTCTCTCTGTCAGTGTCCCTCCTGTCTCTCTCTCTCTGTGTCCCTGCTGTCTCTCTCTGTCGGTGTCCCTGCTGTCTCTCTCTGTCGGTGTCCCTGCTGTCTCTCTCTGTCGGTGTCCCTCCTGTCTCTCTCTGTCGGTGTCCCTCCTGTCTCTCTCTGTCGGTGTCCCTCCTGTCTCTCTCTGTCGGTGTCCCTCCTGTCTCTCTCTGTCGGTGTCCCTCCTGTCTCTCTCTGTCTGTCTGTGTCCCTCCTGTCTCTCTGTCTGTCTGTGTCCCTCCTGTCTCTCTGTCTGTCTGTGTCCCTCCTGTCTCTCTGTCTGTCTGTGTCCCTCCTGTCTCTCTGTCTGTCTGTGTCCCTCCTGTCTCTCTCTGTCTGTCTGTGTCCCTCCTGTCTCTCTCTGTCTGTCTGTGTCCCTCCTGTCTCTCTCTGTCTGTCTGTGTCCCTCCTGTCTCTCTCTGTCTGTCTGTGTCCCTCCTGTCTCTCTCTGTCTGTCTGTGTCCCTCCTGTCTCTCTCTGTCTGTCTGTGTCCCTCCTGTCTCTCTCTGTCTGTCTGTGTCCCTCCTGTCTCTCTCTGTCTGTCTGTGTCCCTCCTGTCTCTCTGTCTGTCTGTGTCCCTCCTGTCTCTCTGTCTGTCTGTGTCCCTCCTGTCTCTCTGTCTGTCTGTGTCCCTCCTGTCTCTCTCTCTGTCTGTGTCCCTCCTGTCTCTCTCTCTGTCTGTGTCCCTCCTGTCTCTCTGTCTGTCTGTGTCCCTCCTGTCTCTCTGTCTGTCTGTGTCCCTCCTGTCTCTCTGTCTGTCTGTGTCCCTCCTGTCTCTCTGTCTGTCTGTGTCCCTCCTGTCTCTCTCTGTCTGTCTGTGTCCCTCCTGTCTCTCTGTCTGTCTGTGTCCCTCCTGTCTCTCTGTCTGTCTGTGTCCCTCCTGTCTCTCTGTCTGTCTGTGTCCCTCCTGTCTCTCTGTCTGTCTGTGTCCCTCCTGTCTCTCTGTCTGTCTGTGTCCCTCCTGTCTCTCTGTCTGTCTGTGTCCCTCCTGTCTCTCTGTCTGTCTGTGTCCCTCCTGTCTCTCTGTCTGTCTGTGTCCCTCCTGTCTCTCTGTCTGTCTGTGTCCCCCCTGTCTCTCTGTCTGTCTGTGTCCCTCCTGTCTCTCTGTCTGTCTGTGTCCCTCCTGTCTCTCTGTCTGTCTGTGTCCCTCCTGTCTCTCTGTCTGTCTGTGTCCCTCCTGTCTCTCTCTGTCTGTCTGTGTCCCTCCTGTCTCTCTGTCTGTCTGTGTCCCTCCTGTCTCTCTGTCTGTCTGTGTCCCTCCTGTCTCTCTGTCTGTCTGTGTCCCTGCTGTCTCTCTGTCTGTCTGTGTCCCTCCTGTCTCTCTGTCTGTCTGTGTCCCTCCTGTCTCTCTGTCTGTCTGTGTCCCTCCTGTCTCTCTGTCTGTCTGTGTCCCTCCTGTCTCTCTGTCTGTCTGTGTCCCTCCTGTCTCTCTGTCTGTCTGTGTCCCTCCTGTCTCTCTCTCTGTCTGTGTCCCTCCTGTCTCTCTCTCTGTCTGTGTCCCTCCTGTCTCTCTCTCTGTCTGTGTCCCTCCTGTCTCTCTCTCTGTCTGTGTCCCTCCTGTCTCTCTCTCTGTCTGTGTCCCTCCTGTCTCTCTCTCTGTCTGTGTCCCTCCTGTCTCTCTCTCTGTCTGTGTCCCTCCTGTCTCTCTCTCTGTCTGTGTCCCTCCTGTCTCTCTCTCTGTCTGTGTCCCTCCTGTCTCTCTCTCTGTCTGTGCCCCTACTGTCTCTCTCTCTGTCTGTGTCCCTCCTGTCTCTCTCTCTGTCTGTGTCCCTCCTGTCTCTCTCTCTGTCTGTGTCCCTCCTGTCTCTCTCTCTGTCTGTGTCCCTCCTGTCTCTCTCTCTGTCTGTGTCCCTCCTGTCTCTCTCTCTGTCTGTGTCCCTCCTGTCTCTCTCTCTGTCTGTGTCCCTCCTGTCTCTCTCTCTGTCTGTGTCCCTCCTGTCTCTCTCTCTGTCTGTGTCCCTCCTGTCTCTCTCTCTGTCTGTGTCCCTCCTGTCTCTCTCTCTGTCTGTGTCCCTCCTGTCTCTCTCTGTCTGTGTCCCTGCTGTCTCTCTCTGTCTGTGTCCCTGCTGTCTCTCTCTGTCTGTGTCCCTGCTGTCTCTCTCTGTCTGTGTCCCTGCTGTCTCTCTCTGTCTGTGTCCCTGCTGTCTCTCTCTGTCTGTGTCCCTGCTGTCTCTCTCTGTCTGTGTCCCTGCTGTCTCTCTCTGTCTGTGTCCCTGCTGTCTCTCTCTGTCTGTGTCCCTGCTGTCTCTCTCTGTCTGTGTCCCTGCTGTCTCTCTCTGTGTCCCTGCTGTCTCTCTCTGTCTGTGTCCCTGCTGTCTCTCTCTGTCTGTGTCCCTGCTGTCTCTCTCTGTCTGTGTCCCTGCTGTCTCTCTCTGTCTGTGTCCCTGCTGTCTCTCTCTGTCTGTGTCCCTGCTGTCTCTCTCTGTCTGTGTCCCTGCTGTCTCTCTCTGTCTGTGTCCCTGCTGTCTCTCTCTGTCTGTGTCCCTGCTGTCTCTCTCTGTCTGTCTCTCTCTGTCTGTGTCCCTCCTGTCTGTGTCCCTGCTGTCTCTCTCTGTCTGTGTCCCTGCTGTCTCTCTCTGTCTGTGTCCCTGCTGTCTCTCTCTGTCTGTGTCCCTCCTGTCTCTCTCTGTCTGTGTCCCTGCTGTCTCTCTCTGTCTGTGTCCCTCCTGTCTGTGTCCCTGCTGTCTCTCTCTGTCTGTGTCCCTGCTGTCTCTCTCTGTCTGTGTCCCTGCTGTCTCTCTCTGTCTGTGTCCCTGCTGTCTCTCTCTGTCTGTGTCCCTGCTGTCTCTCTCTGTCTGTGTCCCTGCTGTCTCTCTCTGTCTGTGTCCCTGCTGTCTCTCTCTGTCTGTGTCCCTGCTGTCTCTCTCTGTCTGTGTCCCTGCTGTCTCTCTCTGTCTGTGTCCCTGCTGTCTCTCTCTGTCTGTGTCCCTGCTGTCTCTCTCTGTCTGTGTCCCTGCTGTCTCTCTCTGTCTGTGTCCCTCCTGTCTGTGTCCCTGCTGTCTCTCTCTGTCTGTGTCCCTGCTGTCTCTCTCTGTCTGTGTCCCTGCTGTCTCTCTCTGTCTGTGTCCCTGCTGTCTCTCTCTGTCTGTGTCCCTGCTGTCTCTCTCTGTCTGTGTCCCTCCTGTCTGTGTCCCTGCTGTCTCTCTCTGTCTGTGTCCCTGCTGTCTCTCTCTGTCTGTGTCCCTGCTGTCTCTCTCTGTCTGTGTCCCTGCTGTCTCTCTCTGTCTGTGTCCCTGCTGTCTCTCTCTGTCTGTGTCCCTGCTGTCTCTCTCTGTCTGTGTCCCTGCTGTCTCTCTCTGTCTGTGTCCCTGCTGTCTCTCTCTGTCTGTGTCCCTGCTGTCTCTCTCTGTCTGTGTCCCTCCTGTCTGTGTCCCTGCTGTCTCTCTCTGTCTGTGTCCCTGCTGTCTCTCTCTGTCTGTGTCCCTGCTGTCTCTCTCTGTCTGTGTCCCTCCTGTCTCTCTCTGTCTGTGTCCCTCCTGTCTGTGTCCCTGCTGTCTCTCTCTGTCTGTGTCCCTGCTGTCTCTCTCTGTCTGTGTCCCTGCTGTCTCTCTCTGTCTGTGTCCCTGCTGTCTCTCTCTGTCTGTGTCCCTGCTGTCTCTCTCTGTCTGTGTCCCTGCTGTCTCTCTCTGTCTGTGTCCCTGCTGTCTCTCTCTGTCTGTGTCCCTCCTGTCTCTCTCTGTCTGTGTCTCTCTCTGTCTCTCTCTGTCTGTGTCTCTCTCTGTCTCTCTCTGTCTGTGTCTCTCTCTGTCTGTGTCCCTCCTGTCTGTGTCCCTCCTGTCTGTGTCCCTCCTGTCTGTGTCCCTCCTGTCTGTATCCCTCCTGTCTCTCTGTCTGTATCCCTGCTGTCTCTCTGTCCCTCTTGTCTCTCTTTCCCTCCAGGCTGTCTCTCTCACCTCAGTCCCCAGCATGTCTGCCGGTCCCTCCCCAGGGAGGAGTTGAGAGCATCTGGGGGGAGATGTTGAGAGCAGCCGGGGGAGGAGTTAAGCACAACAGGGGAGGAGTTAAGAGTGGCGGGGGAGGAGTTAAGAGCGGCGAGCGTGCAGGAGGAGTGGTGAGTTGTGCGAGCCCGCAAGCGTGAGCAACGGCTCGAGCGGGCTCGTATGCTCACAACTATATATGTGATTTACAAATGCCCCCATACTCATGGGACACCATTAAATGGCTTCCCAAGCCAAATAATATACTGGGGAAAATAAAGAACCCAATGACCAAACACTCATTGGTGATATGGGCATGGGAGACCCGACATCATCATGTGGCCCCTAAGTTAGCTAGCATCTCCCCTATTATACCTAACTCACTACTGACAATACAGCTATCCCCAGCAACTAAACATTGGTGGAATTCCAGGGGATTATTGACTTTTGGGGCCTGATATCAGGAGGGGGCAATAGCCACCTATGAATACATGAGAAACAAATATAACTTACCTTTAATAGAGCATTACACCTACTGTAGAATATGACATTTCGTAAGCTCCACTATAAATTCTCTAGGAGCCCTGGAAACCAATTGGCTAGTTAGAATTTGTAAAGCTCTTCCACTGTTGAGCAATATTATAAGCTTATTATACAATACATTTAATGAGACACCGAGGTCACAAAAAATAAAATATATACAACTAGGGGAAGAAGACCTGGGATACACTCTAGACCAAACAATCTGGGAACAGAGCTGGCACAGCCTAACTAGAGGATCATTAAACTATAGCGTTCTGGAGACATCGATAAAGGTCCTACATAGAATTTATCCCACACCAACTAAACTCTTTAAGTGGGGGCTGACCCAAGATGCTAAATGCTTCAAAGTTTGCAGAGACTGAGGTACATTCCTACATATATGGTGGGTGTGCCCTGCGGTGAGGGGGCTTTGGTCAGAAGTATTTGAGCTGGCCTCGAAAAATGTTAAAGTCAAAATACACAAGTCCATTGAGATCTGCCTCCTGGGTCTCACCAGCTCACTTCTAACATCCCATCAAAATTGGTTACTGCAGTTCCTGATGCTGGCCAAAAATAGCCATATTGCTCAGCAGTGGAAGTCCCCAAATTTGAGCCTGCAGGCAATGAAGAATAGGATACATTTTATTTTAATTAATGAACAAATAACCCACCTCCTGGAAGACTCAATTCCTAAGTTTATGGATGTGAGGGCTCCATAGTTAATGGAACCCGATAGCATCTCGCTAGAACCCAATACGAGCCGTTAAGTCATAGGTGCGATGGGGGGGAGTAGGCGGCCCTGGAGGAGGCGGATGGAGGTAAGAAAAGCTTTCAACCTGGGGAAACTGTAAAGGAACTGTTCTATGATTTATGTTTTTATCTATTATTATTACTTTTTCTTTGTTTCTTTTTCTCTTTTTCAACAATGGTGTTTTTCTTTGTTCCCTTCCCAAGTTGGGAATTTGATTGTACCAACATTCTAAGATTGAAAAACTACAATTTAATTATTTAATGAAAAAAAAAAAAATAGGCTTTGGCAGATGGCTTCCGGGGAGGGTACTATAAAGATTATAATCTAACAATCTGGTACTTCAAGATTCTGAGCCAGTTTTGTTGATACAAAGCGCAAGATGAAGTTGTATATGTGAATTATGTACTTACCGGATATGAATGCTTAATGCAAGAAAAAAAAAGGGATTGTGTCCAACAAGTGCCATCCAGGCTAGCCTCTGCCTAGTTTTCATCTTCCGTCTGGCACAAACCTCCATAATCTACAAACACTGATATTGACAAGAGAAACCAGGGCAGGACCAAAAAAAGCTGCAAATGCTGGGCATGTACAGAAATAAACTATTAATTTACAGTACATGTGGCATTAAAATCCTAATCCTGCGCCAATTTCAGTGACTGCACTTTGAAGTGGAACTGTTACATTTAGTTACATAGTTACATAGCAATTGAGGTTGAAAAAATACTTTTAGCCCATCAAGTTCTACCTTTTAAGATCTCCTCTGGTCTGCAATATGCAGATTAGTTGTTAATTGATCCAAAGGAAGGCAAACGGGAAAAAAAACAGTGAAACTTTATCAATTGTCTCAAAAGGGGGAAAAAATGAATTCCTTCCTGACCCCAGATACTAGCGATCGGATTCCTCCCTGGATCAATACTCCCTCTTTAATTAACCAGGATAACCCTGAATGCCCTTTTTAATTAAAAAAATATCCAATCCCTTTTTAAAGTTATCTATTGAATCCGCTGTCACCACCTCCCTTGGTAGAGAATTCCACAGATTAACCACCCTTACTGTGAAGAAACCTTTTCTTTCTTTAAGGGGGAATCTTTCTAATTCTAACCTCAAAGGATGTCTCTTGTCAGTTGAACCTCTTGGCACAAAAAGCTCCCTTGACAAATTTTTATACTGACCCTGGATGTATTTAAATAGGGTAATCATATCCCCTCTTAGATGCCATTAATTTTGTTGGTTGTCCACTAAGTTTATAGATTGCATGGTTATTTGTCCTTCCCAAATGCATAACCTTACATTTATTCGTATTGAATCTCATCTGCCATTTAATTGCCCATTTCTCTCATTTATGCAAATCCCTTTGGAGAGAAAGTACCTAATTTTCTGATTTAATTACCTTGCACAATTTTGTGTCATCCTACTTCTAAGTCGTTAATAAATATAACTATATATGTGATGGTATATGCCGATGTATATGTATATTTAGTATGGATTCAAATGTTGTCCATTTATGTTCAGTATGTTTACCTGCCAGTTCTCTGTCCCAGTCTATACTTTGTATCGCTCCACTTAGACCATTAAAATCTGCCCTTTTAAAATTAAGAGTTTTTGTTGGCGCCTTACAGTTTTGTTTTTTTTAATTCAATCTCAAATGAAACTGTGTTGTGATCACTGTTTCCCAAGAGTTGTCCTATTTCAACATTTGATACCATATCAATATTATATCAGGTTTGCGCGGTTCGGCCGTTAAGGTCGTATTTTTGCGAGGTCGTAATGTTTTTTTTCTAAATCCCGCGTCTGGTATTTTTTTAAATAGTCTGTAAATTTTCCATTCTAAGTGCCGCGGTTCATCTTTTTTTGTGTAAGTCCATAGAGCCTCCACCTCCACTAGCGCAAGGAGAGCCTTTGGCGGTCCTTGCCACCAACTATGCGAGCCCACAAGCGTTAGCAACAACCCGCACTGCAGACAACTATATATGTGACTAGCGAATTGCCCGTCAAAAAATGACGGCAATGAAATTGTAAGGTAGCTAATGCTGTTTGGTGTATAATAATGAAATATGTAATACATTACTAAATGAATATACTGTACCTATTTTGAAGCATTGTGATGAAGAGCTGGCAATCTGTGTTGATGTTGATGCAGCATTAGTGGTGTGGAGCTGCTGTGTAAGCGTGCTGAATGTGTGCACTGTGTGGTATGAATATCCGTAGGTCGTTTGTTGCGTTTTGCGAGTTTGTTGTGGTGTTTTGCGAGTTTCTTGTGGTGTTTGCGAGTTTAGAGTGCTGTAGCCTCGGTTTCGTTTTGTTCGGCGGCCATTTTTTCTCTCGCTTAGATTTTTTTTTAGTCTCTAAACTGTTTTATTTCGAGTAAAATCGAGGTGTAAGT
This sequence comes from Discoglossus pictus, assembly GCA_027410445.1. Classification (NCBI taxonomy): domain Eukaryota; kingdom Metazoa; phylum Chordata; class Amphibia; order Anura; family Alytidae; genus Discoglossus; species Discoglossus pictus. The sequence goes on along the minus strand of CM050170.1, from coordinate 78,070,326 downwards.
TGTATTTTTGAGGTCCTGGGTGCTCCCTCTTGGTGTAGGTAAGGTTTTTATGTATGTGCTGTGTGTATGTATTGTGTTTTACATTTTGTAATGTTCGCGAGTTGCGTCCGAGCCCGCAGCGTTAGCAACAACTCGTACGCTAACAACTATATATGTGATGGTATATGCCGATGTATATGTATATTTAGTATGGATTTAAATGTTGTCCATTTATGTTCAGTAGGTTTACCTGCCAGTTCTCTGTCCCAGTCTATACTTTGTATCGCTCCACTTAGACCATTAAAATCTGCCCTTTTAAAATTAAGAGTTTTTGTTGGCCCCTTACAGTTTTGTTTTTTTAATTCAATCTCAAATGAAACTGTGTTGTGATCACTGTTTCCCAAGAGTTGTCCTATTTCAACATTTGATACCATATCAATATTATTTGTGATAACTAAATCCAAGATGGCCTCATTTCTAGTAGGCTCTTGTAAAGCCTGGGACAGATAATGATCCCTGAGTGTACTCATGAACCTGCTCCCTTTGCCCGTACTGCTGGTCTCATTTATCCAGTTTATTTCTGGGTAGTTAAAATCTCCCATTAACAGAACTTATGCTTAGCTGCATTTCCAATCGGTAACTATAATTGTATTTCCTCACTTTCAATTATATTTGGGGGTTTATAGCATACTCCAATCAATATTCTTTTGGAATTTGCTGCTCCACTTTTTAACTCTACCCACAAACATTCAACATTACTGCTAGTTGCAGCATAAATATATTCGCTGACTATAGTCTTAAATTCAGGCTTAACATACAGACAAATCCCACCTCCCCTTTAACCACTGCCCCTATCTTTCCTAAATAGGTTATAACCATCCAGATTAACAGTCCAGTCATGAGATTCATCTCACCATGTCTCGGTAATGCCTATTAAATCTCATGTTTTGTTAAATGCCAATAATTCTAGCTCTCCCATTTTTCCTGGCAAGCTTTTGGCATTAGCGAGCATACACCTTATGTTATGAGTCTGTAGTTCTGAAGTGCCTGCCACTGTACTTGAGTTACTATTACTACCTCCCTATTGACTTTACTACCCTTCCCCCATCTCCTCCCCTTTGAGTTATTAATTCATCCCTTATACCCTCTACACTTTCTACCCCATTACTTATATCTAGTCTCTCCCCCACCCACCTACTACTTTAATAACTCCACCAGCCTTTCCCCTATCCCCTAGCACAAAAGCTCCCTAATCATTAGGGTGCAATCCAACCCTGCTGTAGAGATTGTACTGAAGTGAGAAGTCAACCCAGTGCTCTAAAAACCCAAAGCCTTCCTTAGTGCAGCACATCTTTAGCCACACATTAACCTCCTTCTGCCTCCCTGGGCTAGCATGTGGTACTGGTAGTATCTCAGAAAATACTACCTTGGAGGTCCTTGCCTTCAGCTTATTACCTAGTTCTCTAAAATCATTATTTAGGACACTCCATCCACTCCTTCTGCCTCCCTGGGCTAGCATGTGGCACGTGGCACTGTTAATCTAATGCCTATTAGCAAGCCTAGTGGTGCAAGTGCTATGGCCTAACACCAGGAACACTTCTAACCCTAACCATGGAACCTGCACCCTAACCCTAACCCTTACACCCCACAGCCTAACCATAACCCTTACACCCCCTAGCCTAACTCTAACCCTTAGACCCCTAACCCTAAAACCTTTCAACCTAACAACCCTAAGCCCACCAGCCCACCTTACCTCAACTCCCTAACACCTCTAAGCCCACCAGCCCACCTTACCACAACTCCCTAACACCTCTAAGCCCAGCAGCCCACCCGCTATCGATGGGTGCGCTTTTATCTGTGCTCACATGCGTTGGGGCGCATTTGTCAGCGTGCATTTATCAGGCACGCTAAAGTGGTGCTACCATTGTAGATAGATGCCTTAGACCTCAACCTAGCGTATCCAAGCTCATGTACTCCAGGGACTCCAAAGTGAACATTGTCAGCCAGACAAGTTTAACTGAAACACCAATTTATCGTTCCTCAGGTTCCTTGTCCCAGTCAAACTGATCAAGAAGACTCTGTCTTATTATTGTAGCTTGCCACTAGTAGTATAATTACCTGAGAATGTGCTTTTGCTCTGTGTGACTAGGTAGTTGGATATAGGTTAACAGATGTGTAATGGGGAACCCTGGTGCCTCTTGGAAGTCTTGGAAGTCATGACTTCAGTGACATTATCAATTAGCCCTTTTGAGTCGATTGCGGAACCCTTAAACAATGTGTCAGAGTCCATAGTGTCCAACGCAGTAAATCCAACTTATCGAAAGCAATATAGTCTCATTTTAGGAGTATTTAAATAGTTGTTTTAGTTTGACTGAGAGAAGAGAGAGACTTTGGGGATCTATTATTTGTAAAGCCTTTTTGGCAAATACATTCTAACACATTATTTAATATCTTACATAGTTACATAATTTTTTGGAAATGCATTCTAACAGATTATTAAATATCTTACATAGTTACATAATTACACAGTTCATCCTTTTAAGATCTCCTCTGATATGCAATATGCAGAGTAATTGTTAATTGATCCACAGCAAGGCAAACCTTTCTTTAAGGTGTAATCTTTTTACTTCTAACCTCAAAGGATGTCCTCTTGTCAGTTGAAAACCTCTTAACACAAATAGCTCCTATGACAAATCTTTATACTGACCCTGGATGTATTGATATTAGGTGATCATATCCCCTCTTAGATGCCTTTTTTCTAGAGAAAATATGTTTAATTTGTTTAGTCTTTCTTTATAAAAAGCCACACAATGATATAGCTTGACACAGGCAAAACCACACCCGTTCTCAGCAACCACTAATCAATGCACAAGTACCCAAGCACACTTTACTGTTCAGGAGAAATCACAGAACAGAGGCAAAAACAATATATATAGTGTGTGTATGTTGTCATCAGTGATGTCATAGGTCATCTACGATGACATCACTAAGGTCATGAATGCTGTAATGTGTGATGCTATCACTAATGTCAATGGTAATATCATTTATTCCACAGGATGCTTATGGGATACACTGCACGAACCCTAAACCCAAGGTGACCTAAAGTGGACCAGACACAATACATATGCATTTCAATGTGTTAATAATTTCTGTAGTTATTGTTTATTTTATTCATCAGATACAAATTCCACACAAAAATAACACATTTTCATAACTTTGCACAACACTGTTGTGGTTCCATTGACCTGTTAATAATACTGAACTTAAATGAAGAATATATCAAATTTTATTATTCACTGGATTGATTCAGCAAGAAAAAATATTAATAAAAAAAATTATTATACATTACTATGCTGATAAAATTGTAAGTTTGGTAAGTTTAGACAAAGGACTAAGTAAAAGGAGTCATATAGTATATTGATTTATATTCCATTAAGTCTCATGAAACATTATTATTTAAAAAGAGCTTTAATTGGATTATTTTTAAATTAGTATAAATCTTTTTTTCAGTGTTTTAAAGTTTATAAATTCTAAATAGAAGATTGACTTGCTCTTCCATATTAATTTTTGTAATGATATTTCTATGCTGCAAAATGTAGGATATTTAAATATAAATATCTGTCCCTAATATGTTATTCTGTATAATCTATTAAATTGTACTACTTTGCAAGTGGATTTTCCTTTGCAAGTAAAGGCTGATAAATTGCGGAGTGCACTAATTGTGTCCAGGTTAGAGAGGTGTGGCTTGACTGTGTTAAACTAGTATAAAGGTTTGTGAGCTGTTTGGGGCTGTTTGCAAGTGGTTTTTCCTTTGCAAGTAAAGGCTGATAAATTGCAGAGTGCAGGGGGAAGAATAAATATATATATATATATATATTCCAGCCTTGGCTTTGCATTAAAGCTGTGTAATACAGCATGCATAAGCTTAAAGGAAGCCATGATTGATAATGGCTGCGGAATGAAGAGCGAGGCATTTGTGGCCATATTTGTGTGTCCCGGCTCAACTTCCCAGAATGCAGTGTAATAACTGTTTTTCTTGGAACTCTGAGCTGGAAGCAGGTTTTTTAACTTGCTTTATACATTCAGGTGTGAACACAGATGTACTTTTTATTTACTGTACTACTGTACGGTGGAGGGCTTCTATCGCTCTTTTGCCCACCATATTATAAATGATTGTTGTGGTGAACTACCTACTCATAATTTCCACAACACAGGCTGAGATCCCGCTCCATGCTGATGATAGCCAGTAAGCTTGAAACAGCTGTACATGGATTGGATACTCAGCCTGTGTTTATTCCAGCCTTGGCTTTGCATTAAAGCTGTGTAATACAGCATGCATAAGCTTAAAGGAAGCCATGATTGATAATGGCTGCGGAATGAAGAGCGAGGCATTTGTGGCCATATTTGTGTGTCCCGGCTCAACTTCCCAGAATGCAGTGTAATAACTGTTTTTCTTGGAACTCTGAGCTGGAAGCAGGTTTTTTAACTTGCTTTAGACATTCAGGTGTGAACACAGATGTACTTTTTATTTACTATATATATATATATATATATATATATATATATATATATATATATATATATATATAAAAGCTCAAATTGGAGAACTGGAGAGGAGAATTGCAGCACTTAGGGATATTGCTCCACTGGAAAGGGAGTTGGTGCTCACTAAGCACAGTTGAGCTGGGCCTAGCATGGAGGGTGGAGCTGGGTCTAGTGAGAATGTCCAGGGAGGTAGCTGGGTTAAAGTTAGAAAGGGAAGCAGGGGGAACAGAAGGAGGCTGGCCAGTTCTGAATTGGCAAGCACTAACAGATTTGCCAGATTGAGTGGAACTGTTGGGGATGTCCATTCAGGAATGGCAATGACAGATAGAGCTGTTCCATCTAACAGCCGGGAGAACAGCTCTACTGGAGGAGAGGGAGGGCAGAATAGGCAGAGCAACAGACAAGTTTTTGGTGGTAGGGGGCTCTATTATTAGGAAGACAGGGTGATTTGTCATCCAGATCCCAGCAATCGAACAGTTTGCTGTCTCCCGGGTGCTCGGGTTCGTCATGTTGTGAATCGGGTAGACAAATTATTGGGAGGGGCTGGAAATAACCGGCGGTCTTGGTACATATTGGTACCAATTACAAAGTTAGGGGAAGATGGAGTGTACTAAAGAATGATTTTAGAGAACTAGGTAATAAGCTGAAGGCAAGGACCTCCAATGTAGTATTTTCCAAGATACTACCAGTGCCACGTGCTAGCCCGGGGAGGCAGAAGAAGCTTAGGGAGGTTAATGCATGGCTAAAAATGTGGTGCACTAAGGAGGGCTTTGGGTTTTTAGAGCTCTGGGCTGACTTCTCACTTCGGTACAATCTCTACAGTGGGGATGGATTGCACCTTAATGACGAGGGAGCTTTTGTGCTAGGGGATAGGATGGTAGAAAGGCTGGAGGAGTTTTTAAACTAGTAGGTGGGGGAGGGACTAGATATAAGTAATTGGGTAGAAAGTATAAAGTGAATGAATAACTCATAGGGGAGGAGATGGGGGAGGGCTAGTATAGTCAATAGGGAGGTAGTACTAAGTAACTCAAGTACAGTGGCAGGCACTTCAGAACTACAGACTCATAACATAATGTGTATGTTTCTAATGCCAGAAGCTTGCCAGGAAAAATGGGTGATGTAGAATTTTTAGCAATTAATGAGAATGGGATTTAATCGGCATTACCGAAAAGTGGTGGGATGAATCTCGTGACTGGACTGTTAATCTGGATGGTTATAACCTATTAAGGAAAGATAGAGGCAATGGTAAATGTATGTTAAGCCTGAATTTAAGCCTATAGTCAGAGAAGATATTTATGGCGGAACTAGTGATAAAGTTGAATGTTTGTGGGTAGAGTTATATAGCGGAGCAGCAAATTCCAAAAGAATATTAGTAGGAGTATGCTATAAACCCCCAAATATAGCTGAAAGTGAGGTATACAATTATTGTTACAGATTGGAAATGCAGCTAAGCATGGGCAAGTTCTAATAATGGGAAATTTTAATTACCCTGAAATAACTGGATAAATGAGACCAGCAGTTCAGGTAAGGTGAGCAGGTTCTTGAGTACACTCATTATCTGGTCTAGGTTATACAAGAGCCTACTAGAAATTAAGCTATCTTAGATTTAGTCATCACAAATAATATTGATATAGTATCAAATGTTGAAATAGGGCAACCTTTGGGAAACTGTGATCACACCATTTGAGATTGAATTAAAAAAACTCAATTTTAAGGGGCCAACAAAAACTCCTAATTTTAAAAGGGCAGATTTTAACGGTCTAAGGGCAGCAATACAAAGTATTGATGACGCGGAGGCTGCACAGGCTACCTGGGTCAGCCCGCAGCATTGCGTGACCCAGCGGAGCCTGTAAGGCTGCATCAGAAGCGTCGGGGGCGGGACTTCCGCTGCATTCGCTCGCCGGGAGTCAGTTCGGCGTGGTCTCTGTGGAAAACGGACAGAGGTCTGAGGGCTCTTGCATAAACATCAGAAAGTATAATACTGATAATACTCCCCAGCTACTAAAGCACATAAGGGGCAGTGTGTGAGAGCCTGTCTGTGTGTTTTGTCAGTGTTTTTCACTGTCCTCGCGGTCCGTTTTGTTTGTCTTGGGGGCGCCTGTTGTGGCGTGGGGTATGGATGCAATTGAGTTAAAGGCCTTGCTGGCTGATGTTAGGACCCGGGCCTTAAGCCAAGGGGTCAGGTGGGTGCAGGACAGGCTGGGCCCGCCCATGCCTTCTGTAGGAGGCCCCCCTTACATTGGACAGGCTCAGCATGTAGTAGCTGGAGGCCTAGACAATATTGGAGGTGCCACTGGGCTAGCCTCCCATCCCTATAGTGCAGAGCCATTAGACCACCGTCCAGTGGATGACCAGGCCAAGGGTGACAGAGGTAACATGGGGCAGGGCAGCCAGGACCCTTTACCCCTCAGGCAAGAGAGAGCCGGGCCCACGGGCGGTGAGGGTGAGGGCCCAGAACTCCGGCCACCAGCAGTCATTTGCCCAAGGGGCCACGGCCACGGATAAGGACAAAGAACACCCCTTTACAATCCCAAAAAGGGGGCACAAGGGGTAATAAAAAAGCCTTGAGCCCTAAAAAGCTCCTACAAATCCCCAAAGTGCCGACCATGCGGTCCCCTCTATTTCCCATAATAACAGCGCTTCTGGTGCTTTGTAGGAACGCAGCCACGGCAGGGAGCTAGACATGGCTACCACACGGGAGAGAAGAAACAGAGTGGTCAGCGAAATGAATAGGACAGCATGGTCGTGATCAACGACATGCCCGTAACAGTGGCGGTGGCGAGGCCGGCGCGTCCCACCAGAGCTAGGAAGACCACAAGCAGGTGCAGTCCACTGCTATTCACCCACACCCCCTTAAAACGACAGAGAACAGAGACTGAGGGCGTTACGGTTAGGCCACAGCAAAAAGTGACTAATCCTGACCCACAGGTAGAATTTGTAAGCAGTGTCGAGGGTACTTGTACAGAAGGCTGCAGAGCCCACTGCGCTAGCCCATTCCAGCCGCGCAAGCTTAGGTAACCATGACCAGTCCTCAGGGGAGGAACAGACGGTATGGGCACGGGCATGCAGGTCACGGAGAGCTAGTGACTGTTCCTCTTGCACCCATAGGTCCGGAAGACAATCAAGATCAAGGAGTAGGAGATCTTGCCGTTGCAGCTGTGCCTGCGGATCAGAGAGAGGACGGAGCCCGCGGAGGGCCAGACAGTCAGAATCCCCAGGGTGGCTGGAGAGATGCAGGGACACCCCGTTGGCCGTGTCTACTCCGAGGCTTCCTTAAGCAGGTGAGGTCCCGACAGTGGGAAGAGTAGAGGAGGCAGACAAATGCGAACTCCCACCCACAAAAAAGGGTTTCTTTGGGTCCCTTAAGACCCTCTTAGCCACACACAACATCGCGGTAAGCGAGCAGGAGATGGGTGCGTGGATAGTGGGCTTAGCCAGAGGTGCTTGGGCCGAGCAGTTCAACAGAGGCAGCAAGGCTCGGGTTAGTTTGTATACATAGATGAGATATGCAACGCCCACAAAGTGTACGGGGGCATGGCGGCGGTACGACGAGGAATTCCGCCAGTACCTGGCATCTAGGCCAGCGATGGCATGTAGCGATAAAGCGGTGGCATACTGGCTGAACATTATGAAACCTATGCGCGTCATGCCGCCCTTTCGTGCCGGAGTCGGTGGGGTCAGGAGCGCCACCGCGGCTACAGGTCTCAAGGCCTGTTTTGCCTACAACGAAGGGATATGTAAATGGGTCCCTAACTGCAGGTTCAAGCACGCGTGCTCCAGCTGCGGCGGCAAACCCCCCCTTGCCAGATGCACCAGGCCAAAGGAAGGGGGCAGAGCAGAGCCCTCTGCCAAAGGGCAAGACACCGATACACCTACCCGGCATGCTGCCATGGCTAAAACCCTACGGTAGAATGGCGGGCAACGCCGCCGCGGCTCGCCTCCTGGAAGCGGGTTTCCAGGAAGGCTTAAGGATACCATGCACAACAGATCTGCGAGGGTCCACAGCCCCGAACTTGCGGTCGGTACGGGAATTCCCGGGAGTAGCAGATGCTAAGGTGCACAATGAGGTGCAGCTGGGGAGGATGGCAGGGCCATTCGCTCCCCCCCCCCCCCCCCCCATCCAGGATCTTATCGATTCCCCTCTAGGCGTCGTTCCCAAAAAAGAGACGGGAAAATTTAGGTTGATCCAGCATCTCTCCTACCCAAAAGGTGGGTCCGTTAATGACGGGATCGCAAAGGATCAATCAGTCGTATCCTATGAATCGTTTGACCGGGCCGCCGAAATGGTTAGGTTTGCGGGCGCAGGGGCGCTCATGGCAAAAGTGGACATTGAAGCGGCTTTCAGATTGTTGCCGGTTCATCCGTCGAGCCACGGTTCAGGGCTCTGGCCCCCCGGGCGAGCACGCTGGGGGAGGCCATTCCCACGGAGATCTGGGAGCTTGGAGCTGGTTGCTACGTCGATGGCAGCTATTTCATCTACCTATGTCTACCTATAGGGTGCTCAATATCATGTGCCTACTTCGAGGCGTTCAGTTCATTCTTGCAACGGGTTGCATGCACGGAAGCTGGGTACAAGAGCATTACACACTATCTGGACGACTTCCTGTTCGTCGGTCCAGCAGGGCAAGATACCTGCCGTTTCATCTTGGAGATGTTCACCAAGATCTGTCTGGATTTTGGGGTACCACTGGGCCACAAAAAAACGAGGGCACCATAACGAAGTTGACTTTCTTGGGGATTCAGATAGATTCCAAGAAAATGGAATGCAGTCTTCCCCGGGAAAAGGTGGCAGACATGAGAGCGGAACTCAGCACGCTGGAAGGTGCATGCAGGGTGTCACTGCGACGGTTACAATCCATTATGGGAAAGTTGAACTTTGCTTGTAGGATTATCCCTATGGGAAGGATATTCTGTAGGAGAATGTAACTCGCTACCGTGGGTGTCATTAGGCCACATCACTTTATAAAAGTCTCCCGGGCCATGCGGGATGACGCACAGGTGTGGTCGGTTTTCCTGGTCGAGTTCAATGGGTCGGCGATTATTCAAAAAGCAAGCGCTGCTAGCACCGAATTGAAACTCTTTACAGGGGGGTCGGGAGCAGTTGGTTGCGGCACATATTTTCAAGGAAAATGGTGTGCCGCGGCATGGCCAGACAAATGGGAGGTGGCAGGTCTTACGAAGAACCTGACATTCCTCGAGCTATTTCCCATAGTAGTGGCGGTGCACTTATGGGGTTCAGAGTTTCGGGATCGGCGTGTGTTATTCCACACGGAGAGCAAGGAAGTTGCACAAGCACTAAATAACCACACAGCAACTTCCATACGGGTGGTAAGGTTACTTCGGCACTTAGTGCTGTGATGCCTTCGCCTGAACATATAGTTTCAGGCAAGGCAGGTACTGGATTTAGAGAATGGCATTGCAGACGCCCTTTCTCGGTTTCAGGAAGAACGGTTCAGGGCTCTGGCCCCCCGGGCGAGCACGCTGGGGGAGGCCATTCCCACGGAGATCTGGGAGCTTGGAGCTGCCAGGTAACGAGACTCATCAGACAGTCTGTTGCCCCAGCGACGTGGGCCGCGTAAAAACGCGTGTGGGCTAAATTCAACGACCTAGTTAGGATGGCCGGTGGGTCGACATCAGAGGATAAGACCCTAGGGATTCTGCTTTGGTTTCTGCTGCGGTGTGCAGAGGAAGGCGAGAAAAAAGCAGTGGTTGGGAGACAGGTCATGGCCCTGGCTTTCATGTTCAAGCTGGCAGGGCAGAGGGACCTTACAAAGGAGTTCATAGTGTGCAAGATGGTGCGCGGCCAGATACCAGGCGGCCGATTACCTTCTCTTTGTTACTGCGAATGGCGCAGGTTTGGGCGGTAAAGTGCAGGACCCCCTTTGAATCTCTGCTTTTCCATACAGCTTTTTCCATGGCGTTCTTCGGAGCGTTCCGGATAGGGGAGTTAGTCGCGAACAGTAGACACGGTTCCGGGGATATACAAGTGGTGGATACCTGCCTAAGGGAAGGCATGGTAGTGGTATGGCTTCGGAGGTCTAACACCGACCAGTTGGGTAAAGGTAAAGAGGTGGTATTGTACCGCGTGGGCACGGAGTGCTGCCCCTACGGGTGTATGGTGGAGTACCTTGGTCAGCGACCAGTGGGACAGTGTTAACTGTTTATACATGCCGATGGGACGGCGTTATCCCAGTACCAATTTGAAAGGATGCTAAAGGTTGCACTATACAGTTTGGGTTTGGAGCAGTCAGAGTTTGGAACACACTCTTTTAGAATCGGGGCTGCTACCGAAGCAGCTAGGTAAGGCTTACCGGACGTGGCGGTCAACATATTGGGAGATGGGAGTCAGAACGTTTTCGGTCCTATGTGTGGCCTAAGGCAGTAATCTAATGGATGTTGCTTTCTGCTTTCTGGAGGACAGAAGCAACTGTGGATTGTGGGTCACTCGTACGTGTACTGGGCCCACAGGTTGACCGCAGTTACAGAAGGAAAGACACAACTGGGTTTTCCTGTCACAGACTTACACGTGCGGTGGCTCAGGGTGCGAAGCCTGCGGTGGGCGCAGGTGGATGGGCTGTTGGACACGTACGCCCAGCGTTACGGTCAACCCAGTTTAATATTAATTCACGCTGGCGGTAATGACCTAGGAACGGTTCCCATGCGAAGAATGCTAAAAGTCATGAAGAGAAACATGGAGAACTGGACGAAGAAGTTCCCGGGTACGTTTATGACATGGTTGGAAATGATAAAGAGAAGATCCTGGCGGAATGTGCGAGACCGCGTCCGGTTGGATAGATCAAGGCAGAAGATTAACCAACAGCTGGCAAGTTTCGTTCCGAAGTTGGGCTTAGTTGCCATCAGATAAAAGGAATTCGAACCGGCCGGTGCCGACTAGTTTTTCGGCAAGGACAAAGTACACCTTGAGGAAATCGGGCTGGAGTTATTGATGTTGGACTTTAGGGAGAGTGTCGTATGGGCCTTGGCCTTGATTGACAGCAGGGGGGGATCGCAGTCTTGGGAGGCGTCCCTCGCGTGCTCTGTGGCGGGAGGTGAGTTGCCCGACCCACTGGCCTAAGTGGGCGTGGTCCTACCTCACAGGGCGTGCATAATAAAAGCATTGGTGCTTTGGGCAGGGCCCATGACGTGAGGTCACTGTCCGTGGCCGGGCTCCTCCCCCTTTATGTTATATACAGGTTTTTAAGTTATGTTAAAAGGGTTAATTTATAATAAAGCTGTGGCTCGTGTTTTCTCCCAAAAAAATTGGTGTGGTGTCAATCATTTTTATATAAGCCTAAATGGATCATGCTTGGGTCAAGACTGGGAAAGATAACTGGCAGTTAAAAACACTGAACATAAACGGACAAAATTTAAATCCTTACTAAATATACATACTTATCAGCATATACCAAGTGGGAATACAAGTAAAAGGAGTAAATCCCATCCAATGTCTCTTAACAATGATTTAAAGATCAAGATACAGAGTAAAAAACAGGCATTTCAATTATATAAACAAGAGGGGACAGAGACTGCTTTACGGGAGTACTAGGAAATCAACAAGGCTTGCAAAACGGCTATTAGACTGGCTAAAATAGAAAATGAAAAATGTATTGCAAAAGTGAGTAAGCCTAACCATAAAATAATCTTTAAGTATATTAATGGGAAGAAGGCAAGGAAGGAAGGTATAGGAACATTACAATGTGACACAGGTTGTCTGAAAATTAGTGACCAGGAAAAGGCAGATGAGCTAAATAGGTTCTTTTCTTCGGTATACACAAGGGAGGTACCAGTGGTTGGGACACTGCAACATAATGGGACTACACTACCTTTGCCGAATAATTGGTTAATGCAGGAAGTAATCCAAAGGAGGTTGGAAAAAATAAATGTTAATAAAGCCCCGGGTCCTGATGGAATACATTCACGGGTACTGAGGGAACTGGGTTCTGTAACAGCCAAATCATTAAATTTAATTTTTCAAGATTCACTCAACACAGGGTCTCTATCAGATGACTGGAGAAAAGCAGATGTGATACCTATATTAAAAAGGGAGCAAGTGCAAATCCGGGGAATTATAGACCAGTGAGCCTCACTTCTGTAGTGGGGAAGCTTTTAGAAGGGTTAATAAGGGATAATATACTTGAATATGCCTATTTGAACATGATTATAAGTAGGAGTCAACATAGATTTATGAGTGATAGGTCATGTCAAACAAATCTAATTAGTTTCTATGAGGAGGTTAGTAGGAACAACCTGGATCAAGGTAACTCAATGGATATAGTCTTTTTGGATTTGCAAAGGCTTTTGATACAGTGCCACATGGGAGACTATTGTGCAATCTAAGAGATACAGGAATTGATTGAGAGCTGGCTAAAAGACAGGAAGTAAAGGGTTGTTGTAAATAGAACATACTCTGATTGGACAAATGTTTTTTAATGGGGTTCCTCAAGGTTCAGTATTAGGTCCTCTCCTTTTTAACATAATTATTAATGACTTAGAGGTGGGACTGGAAAGTAGTGTCTCCATTTTCGCTGATGACACGAAGTTGTGCAAGGTAATTAAATCAGATAAGGATGTGCTTTCCCTCCAAAGGGATTTACATAAAATTGAGGAATGGGCATCTAAATGGCAGATGAGATTTAATACGAATAAATGTAAAGTTATGCATCTGGGAAGGAAAAATAGCCATGCAATTTATAATCTTAATGGAGCAAATCTAGGGGTATCAGATATTGAAAGGGATTTGGGAGTGCTTGTGGACAACCATTTAGGTAACAGCGCTCAAATCCAAGCAGCAGCTGCAAAGGCAAATAAAAGATTAGCATGTAGTAAGAAGGGTATAGAAGCAAGGTAAGCAAATATAATTCTGCCACTATACAAATCCCTAGTATGCCCTCATTTGGCATATTGAGTACAATTTTGGGCACCATTTCATAAAAAGGACATTTTAGAGCTGGAAAAGGTACAGAGGAGGGCAACAAAACTAATAAGGGGAATGGAAGGGCTAAGTTATGAAGAAAGAGTAACCAAATTAAACGTATTTTCTCTAGAAAAAATAAGTCTACGACGGGATATGATTACTTTATTTAAATACTTCCAGGGTCAATATAAGGCTTTGTCAAGTGAACTTTTTGTAGCAAGAGATTTTCAACTGACAAGAGGACCTCCTTTGAGGTTAGAAGTAAAAAGATTCCACCTTAAATAAAGAAAAGGGTTCTTCACAGTAAGGGTGGTTAATCTGTGGAATTCTCTACCAAAGGAGGTGATGACATCGGATTCGATAGATAACTTTAAAAGGGGACTGGATTCATTTCTAATTAAAAAGGGAATTCAGGGTTATCCTGGATAATTAGAGAGAGTATTGATCCAGGGACCAATCTGATTTTGCCATTATCTTGGGTCAGGAAGTAATTACTTTTATTTTCCCTTTGAGACAAGTTTCACTTGTTTGTTTTTTTTGCCTATATATAGTTGATTAATAATTAATAACTAATTAATTAATAATTTATCTGCATATTGCAGATCAGAGGAGATCTTAAAAGGTTGAACTTGATGGACTGAAAGTCTTTTTTCAACTTTAATTACTATGGGCCTCATTCTATTATCGGCCGTAGGAGATGCGGGGCCGCAAGGACGTCCGTAAGCTATCCGGCTATTCTCTTCCCTTCCGGCCGGGGGCTCCGGCAGGATTGCGGCCGGCGCCTTGCTATCCCTTGCGGCCGCTCGCGCCGGAGAAAAGCCTTTGATCTAAAACGGCCGCAAGAGTTTCTGCCGCAAGAAAGCCCCGGTTGCTATTCAATTGCTACGGGAATCCTCTCTGCAAGGCTAAAACCGAGCCGCAGCTTACTTGCACCAAAAAGGTCCCGCTAGCACCAATTAAGCACATAATAAAGCCGAAATAAAGCCATCCTGCTCTCTGAGGAGACTATAAAGTGATTGTAGGTGTTAGCAAAAATAGCACAACATTCCCCTATACTCAAATCCGTAATTTTTGTATTTTAAAATTCTTGTCAAATATCCGCGGACAAAGTCCCGAGGGCTTGGAGCACCTCAGACCCGCAAAGGCTGCGGGATTAGCCTCCGTCAAGTCCGTAAATGGTTAAAATAGACCTACGGGTCGTAAAGGGCTAACTTACAAGTCGTAGCATAGAAAAGCCATCCTGTACTTTTATTAAAAGTGAAAGTGATGTTTGGTTTTAGAATTAATAGCTCAACATTGCCCTACTCTCAAATGCGCAAATAAAGATATTTAACTTCATCTATCATGCAAGCCCGCAAGGGTTTGAATAACGAGCTACGGGCTTGGAGGGCAATCATCCGCCAAACCCGTACGTGCTTCACTAAGAAGCTACGGCCAAGTCTCAAACCCGTAATCCTGAAATCAAACCTGAAATCAATTAACCAATAGGAAGATGACAATCAAGGGCACAAATAGTTTAAAAGGGAGTGAAATTCGTAAATCTGTGACTGTGTTGTATGCTGTCAGAGGAGGAGAGATGGAGGGAGAAGGCAGCGAAGGGCATGGAGAGCAGGACCCCCAGCCACAGGCTGGCCAGCCAGCTGCTGCACGAAAAAGGGCAGCAAATTTCACAAGCCAGGAAATCGAAACACTGGTGAGAGGAGTACAAGCCCGACACTCCATCCTAACAGGTGGGAGCGAAGTGAGGCCCAGGCAGAGGACAGATGTCTGGAAGGAGATCGCGTCTGAGGTCTCCTCGCTGGGGTATGCGAATCGTACCTGGCAGTCTGTCCAGCACCGGTACCAAGACTGCCGCATTGACATCAAAAAGAAGATGGCCAATGAGGCCAATGCGGCACGTGGAACCGGTGGTGGGCCGCCAGAAACATTCACATACCCCGGTTGGGAGGCCACAGTCCGCGACATGATCCAGCCAGCGGCAGTCGTGGGCCTCCCTAGCCTGGTGGACTCGGGTCGGTCCCAAAGCCTGCAATGTGAGTACCATGTACACCTTAACACCCTCATATGTACGCACATGTACCCCATACAGATAGATAACTGACGTTGAATTGCACTGTAAGATATCTGGTTGTGACTACAGATATATGAGGCTGCAAAAATCATGTAAATCCAGTGTAAAGAAATATACTCGTCAGAATTGTTAGCAATGAAATATATGTCCAATACCTCCTCCCACAACTGATTATGATACCGTTTTGCAAATCTATTGATGTTTGCTGTTGGTTCCCAGTGCATATAAAGCATACATGACAACTCCATTGCAATTGTTTGTTTATTGTCATGAGTTCCCCTGTCACACTCTACTCCATGTTAAACTGGCCCATCCATAGCTGTTTGGCTTAACCCTCCTACTGCTTAGAATTCATGTACATTTTGATTATAGGTATAGCGGATGTATCCTGTTTTATGTGGGCATTTCAGTATGTGCTGGAAGAGTGCCGCCGCCGACTCTAGGGATGCGGCTGCGCCTGCGTCCCCATGTAGCCGTCAAAAATAGTTGGTACACCCAAAGCCCCTAACCTTCTAACCCTAACCCCATAAACCCCACTTTCTAACTCTAACCCATACCCCCTAACTGTAGCCAGAACCTGAAACCCATAACCACATACCCGGCCTGCTGGGCTGGCGTAGCTAGAGTCGTTGGCGGTGCACTTCCAGAGATGCGCACATACAACAGGATAGGTCCGGTCTAGCTGGTACATTCCCATGAGACTACATGTATGGATGTGCACACTGCAGCATATGCGGATACAGATTCTGATGGACTGCAAGTTTGTGTCGTGTAACAGCATAATCTGGACGATGTTACATTAACATGTTAAGTCGCATTGCTGAGGACTGGTCACAGATTGGTCTGTCTCACACACTGGCCAACAGATTCAGATGAGCATGTGTCCTAATTAACTGCAGTTGGCACACCGCACCAGCATTACATATAGTCATATGAGCCATGGGCCCTTTCCTGTTATCTGACCGTTACTGCTGGTAGCAGCAGTGAGCAGCCTCTACATGTCACAGCATTTTCCTGGAGATTATATAATCATGCATATTTAGTGGGTTATGGTGTTGTTAAGGTAAGGGGTTCGGATTAGTGTGAGGGCTAGTGCTTTTGGGCTTCTGTGTAAGGTGAAAATGATGTATATAACAGCGGCAGAGCCATCTATCAGCCCCTTGGTCCAACTGCTGCTGCTAGCAGTCGCTGTCACATAACAGGAAAGATCCCAGCCAGGATCCACAATACTAATGATGCAGATCAATTTTGATTAGCGTCAAACATTCACAGCCAATTACAAGTCACTCTGATCTCCGAGATATGGAAACAACAATACTCAAATCAAAATCTTGTCTCATTTCAGTACCAGCCAGGCGTCCCCTGTCTCCGCAGGTTCCTGCACCTTGTGAAGATGCAGGACCACCTGCAGCAACATCACCTGCAGCAGGGCCTTCGTACTAAAGTCCACCTGGGCCATCCACTAGATGCAACCAATTGCCTCCAGCAATGGCCCCTCCAGCCAGGATAATGGCACCGCCTGGCTCCCAGCCAATGTGGGCTGGACAAATGTGGGGCCACCCAATGTGGTCCCATCCCAGTTGGGCCCACAGTATGGATCCCCAAGCAATGGTGTCCTGGAGCATGGGCCCCCGGCAGGGCATTTGGCCCCCGCAGGACCAGCAGGCCACTCTGGCCACTCCGGCCCAACAGGCCCCGCAGGCCCAGCAGGCCCAGCCAGCCACTCTGGCCACTCGGGCCCCACCGGCCCCGCAGGCCCAGCAGGCCCAGCCAGCCACTCTGGCCACTCTGGCACCACAGGCCCCGCAGGCCCAGCAGGCCCAGCCAGCCACTCTGGCCCCACAGGCCCCACAGGCCCAGAAGGCCCAGCCAGCCACTCTGGCCCCACAGGCCCCGCAGGCCCAGCAGGCCCAGCCAGCCACTCTGGCCACTCTGGCCCTGCAGGCCCAGCAGGCCCAGCCAGCCACTCTGGCCCCACAGGCCCAGCAGGCCCAGCCAGCCACTCTGGCCCCACAGGCCCCGCAGGCGCAGCAGGCCCAGCCAGCCACTCTGGCCACTCTGGCCCCACAGGCCCCGCAGGCCCAGCAGGCCCAGCCAGCCACTCTGGCCCCACAGGCCCTGCAGGCCCAGCAGGCCCAGCCAGCCACTCCGGCCCCGCAGGCCCAGCAGGCGACTCCGGTCAGGCAGGACACACCAGTGAGCAGTGCCTCCACCCAGAGGACACAGTGGTCTGGGTCGCCGCCAGTTAGTCCGGCGCTGTCAGCGGCCCAGTGCCAGGATTTCCTGGCTCATCTCCAGCATGAGCGTGAGCAAAATCAACAGTTCATGCTGGAGATGAGACGCCACAATGCCAGGAAGTTCGAGGAGAGGAGACGCAACAACGAAAGGAACTTCGAGGAGAGGAGACGCCATAATGAAAGGGTGTTTGAGGAGATGACACGCCAAAATGAAAGAATGTTCCAAGAGGTGAGGCGGCATAACCTTAGAATGGAGGAGTATGCCCGAAGGGCCGAAATGGCCGAGAAGGCCAGCCCCAAGACCGGGCTACCCCTTCAACCTCACCCCCTTCAACCTCACAGACCTTGTCACCAGTATCCAGGCCGGAAGAGCCGCCAACCATTCGCAGAGGTCGGGGCCGGCCTAGGGGAACATTTGCCAAAGGCCAGGAGAGCCAGGAAACACACAAGCGAAAGCGGAAATAGGTGAGAACATGTTCATGTTGCATATAGAAGCAATTTATGTCCAAGATCTATTGACGTTGAGGTGTTGCAGTCAATGCGTATATTGTTCTAATTGATGTCTTGTTCTTATCTCTTTAGGTTCCAATTTATTGATGTTCCTGAATTTCTGCCTCCCGTTTTGTTTTGTTTTTAAATAATTTGAAAGCATAAGATTAAACATTATGTATTGCTCACATTATCATTGTTTGTTTTCGTTTGTACTGTACCATGATTGGTAAACACCACATGAATGCTACACACCAACGTTATTGGATTAGTACATACATCTTCCTTCAATATACCAGCCCTGTGTTAATGTAGGGTTGGGGTAACAGCCACTAGTGCAGCTGAGTGTGGAGGTAATATTCATGAGTTTGATTACAGTAACGGTGATGCATGATATTCGTGTTTCTGACACATGGATAGATTAATTCAGGGGAAATATCAAAAGTGAGTCCACCCCTAAGTGAAATTTTGTGGGGCCACCATTATTTTCCTGCACTGACTTAACCCTCATGGGGATGGAGTTCCCCAGAGTTTCACAGGTTGCCACTGGAGTCCTCTTCCACTCCTTCATGATGATATCATGGAGCTGGTGGATGTTAGAGACCTTGCACTCCCTGTAACGGAGTTGCAATACGCAGTCCAATATCTCCGCTGGTATACGGTACAATATCCAAGAAGCACTACAGTCTCACCATTCACAACCTCCAATATTTGCCGACACTCAATTGGGAGTCAAATGAATACTGACTTTATTTTGTTGGGCAGAAATATATATATACACATCTCTTCCCACAGGCAATACACACATCCCCCATAGTTGGCCACACAATACACATAGAGGGACAACAGGTGGGTCACACCTCCCGGAGACTACCTGGCTACTTTGATACAATCAGACATTGCTTAGATCATCCTTTTTTGTTATGTCTGATAATGCAAACACTTTATACAATAGACTTCCTTATCCTATGAGGAGTCTCTGTACTAGGATTATCTATTATGCCAAGGTCTGCAATAGTCTGGGCTAAGATTTTGCAGAGCATAAACCAACATACATACAGTATAACAGTATGATCATATTTTAACCATAACCATAAAACAGGGTAAAACAGTGATGGGTTCTGTTACACTCCCCACCTTCCATTTGAGGATGCCCCCACAGATGCTCAAAAGGGTTTAGGTCTGGTGACCTACTTGGCCAGTTCATTAACTTTTGACCTTCAGCTTCTTTAGCCAGGCAGTGGTCGGCTTGGAGGTGTGTTTGTGGTCGTTATCATGTTGGAATACTGCCCTGCGGCCCGTTCTCCTATGGGAGGGATCATGCTCTTTCTCAGTTTGTCACAGTACATGTTGGCATTCATGGGTTCCCTCAAAGAACTGTAGCTCCACCCCAGACCAAACATATATGCATGTGTATTTATGTTTTCGATAATATGTTGTGTGGATTCCCCCTATATGCATTTACCTTATGATGTCAGATGCTGCCTCCCCTCTCTCTGCATCACTGTTTAGGTTCAAAATGATGGGTTCATCTCATATCAATGTTTTTGTGTTCGTTGTGACTTATCCATTTATCTCTGGCACTGGGGAGCTACAGTTCATTGAGGGAACCATTAATGCAAACATGTACTGTGACATACTGAAGCAGAACATGATCCCCTCCCTTGGGAGCCTCGCCGCAGGGCAACATAACATAAGGACCCTAAACACACCGCCAAGACGACACTGCCTTGCTAAAGAAGGTAAAGGTGATGGACTGGCCAAGCTTGTCGCCAGACCGAAACCATATTGAGCATCTGTGGGGCATCTTCAAACTGACGGTGGGGGAGTGCAAGGTCTCTAGCATCAACCAGCTCTGATGTATCATTAAGGAGTGGAAGAGGACTCCAGGGGCAACCTGGGAAGCTCGGGTGAACTCCCTGGCCATGAGGGTTAAGGCAGTTCTGGCAAATAATGGTGGCCACACATGATTGACATTTCGTGTCAATTTGGACATTTCAAATTAGGGGTGTACTCACTTTTGTTGCCAATGGTTTAGACATTAATGGCTGTGTATTGAGTTATTGATGGGTCAGCAAACTTACTTTACATTGTAGCAGAGTGTCATTTCTTCAGTGTTGTCACATGAAAAGATATACTAAAATATTAACAACAATGTGACGGGTGTACTCACTTATGTTAGATACTGTGGCCCTCATTTAATTGCAATTTGGCCAATAGGGCTCGAAATAAGCACATAACATATATTCTATGAAAAATGTTTTAGTTAGTAAACATCTATCCAAAATCAAGGTTTTCACTAACTAAAATCTTTTTGAAACAATATATGTTCTGTGCTTATTTTGAGCCCCATTCAATTGGCAAAATCACAATTGAATGAGGCCCTGTGTGTTCACTATTAGGATGTGAGCCACTTATGGACACCTGTCTCATTTGTCTGTTTCTGTGTCATATAGATTGTTAATACCAACCTTCCCTCATGGTTGAAATCAGTAATGCAAACACACTGTGAGAATTCTATTGACACCCCTAACTGATGGTGCAGAGCACAGATGTGGAGTCTGAAGGTCCTTTCATTGATGTTCCGGAAATGCTATGGTATCAACATTGACGAGGCAGACACAAACAACATCTCGGATAAATCATATTTACTATTTACAGAAATTAACAAGGCAAGCTTGCCACAAAGCCACAGGTTGACTAATCAACACAGGTATGCAAAGGATCATGGTGGAGGGGGGTAGGATACAAAATCCAAGTAACACAGTGAAATAGGGATATGAGAGCAGAATGCAGGCAGGGAAAATTACATTGATATAGGGGATGTACAGTGTATCAACCAACATTAGGCAATATAATAGATCTCATTATTGTTACGACATATATATAACAGTCAATAAGGAAAGACCATAATAATCCAGAATAAGGTGATATACATATGGGGAGAGCAAAATGTATGCTTGTGTGTTAAACGGACACTCTGATGCCACATCAGAAGTATAAGTACTCAATCAGTGAATGCTATGAGCCCATAACGTCAGTTCTCACGCAACAATAAGCAGCACATAGATAACCTTGGTCAAAAAGATGGTGACCTGACCAGGACCATATCAGTCAGATGTTACTTATTGCAGAGAACTCACAACAAACCAGGCAATATCAAGGATAGTTTGTTCTTTGATTGGACATCTATACTCACTGTTGTTGCATATGCATAACTGAAGATTAACGTAGCCTCCTTAACTGTTAAGTCCCAAGCCTGGACTTACTCTTCCCCATATGCACAGGGAGGGTCACATCAGCACTGAAGAAAAGATCTTGAAGGGTTGGTGCTGCAGGCTTCACAACAGTCCAAGTAGAGGAGAGGATAGAATGTCTAAACCAATAGGTACCTATGAATCGAGATAGACTATATGAGCATACACATGCTGTGGATATACCAGGAACATCAGCTGACAGATGTCACATCACATCTGCATTGTATATTGAAATTGTCTCGTGACACATATCGGCTATTCAGTCAAGGTCATCAGATATCAAACTGGATCCAACAAAGCAATGAAACGGACACATGCACATACATGAGGACATTGACATGGCCACGGAATGTCAGGATGTTTATCGTCATGCCTTGTTCTGACCGGGATCTGGAATACAAACACACAAATAATATATTAGTGGAAACCTTACATATGCCATATGAGCAGCCACCAACAGATGTAGGTATGTCGGCACACATGTTAGGCATTGGGATCTCGTACAAGCTAACCATCTGTCCGATGATAATGATGGCCCAGACTAATTTGTCCTGATGTGGGAATATTAGGATTAGTCTAATTCTCATTTATTTGTATTGTGCAAACATATTCCGTAACGCTGTACAGGGGAGAAGAACCAGAAAATATACAGTATGCAATATTGCCAACGCAAGAAAATGGAGGGCCCTGTTTGGAGCGTAAAGTCTGTTGATAAATGATTTGTTCCCAAAGGCCCACACAAGATTCGAAAATCACCACTTCCAAGTTAAAGGTAATTGACATGGGGAAGAGTAGATAAGGAATAGCAAGGTTAATAAGTAAGTCAGAGATACATAGGAAGGAGGTTGTGTCAAGTAGAAAGATATGCATTAGTCGGAGAGGAAAGGGATCAGATGTAAAGTGCGATGCACTATTATGTAATAAGGCATCTGCCCCATGTGGACAGATAATGTAATCTGCAGATGGGACAGTCAGGACACACATAGTTTAACCACAGCTTGAGTAAGATTAGCTGATTGGCGAATAAAAGGAGAGAGGTGGGCATGAGAGTTGAAATGAAAATGATGCAGACAAAAAGGGGAGAAGTAAAGAAGAGTCTGAGGAAAAGGCAGGGGATGTGAGGAAGAAGACAAGAGAAAACATAGTTGAAAGGGTTAATTGGGATAGTTAGCAGAAGACTTGTGTGACTCAATAAATTAAGGGTAAACAGGGGTGGGTGGGATGAGGAGAGAGACAGACAGACAGACAGAGAGAGAGAGAGAGAGAGAGAGACCAGTGCAGCCTGTAATAGAAAGGGAAGATCACCACTATCACACATTGATACATGTTCGGACATCCACATGTGGTTCTCTACCTTGGATAGATCAAGTGGAGTATTCAACGAAGAGATCTGTTCCCCCAGGACACGTCTGCATGGTCCGATAAACATTTCGGACCGCTTCAGCAATACATAGGGGATGTCTTGGGAAAACGAAAGTTAGGCCTACATTAATGGAGTTATTAGTCATTTCCTCTCATGCATACATGCACATGTTTCCCAAATACTCACTTACAATGTAGACGACATTGATGTAGCTGATGTTCTGTTGCTGGCCAGGTCGTTTCCCATGTCTGTGTGGGTAAACAATGTGTTGACACACGGCAACAGTTCTGTAATGGCAATATGATGAGATGAGTCACACAATCCATATGATATATTGCACAATGATTCCTAGTTAACACATCCTTGAGACTATTCCTGTTATCTGGCTGAGAATGCTTTTACCAGCATTCACTGACAAAGAACAGGGGACATCCCCTCTTTGCATCACATGAGGTACATTTATTATGGTTTACAATATGCTGGTATGTTCATATATCCAGATTGCTAGGAATTGCATTGACCTCCATGGGATGTGGAATAGCATGATCAGACAATGTGAACATTACTGTTCTGGGAAGATGTTTTCAAATACGATTGTGAGGCCTATATCCATTGACATTGTGGAATACATCAGACCATCCATTTAGCTTAGCTTCTTGAGGTTGGCAGATATCAATATATATGATGTGTATGGGAATGTGCGCATACTTACCATTAACGGATATCAGAGCAGGCTGTATTTGATCCAGTATAAAGAATGCGTCAAGAGACATATGTTACATCACAAAGCTATCCTCTACTGTGGACTGTTGGATATTCTGCAAGACAATGGGGAAGGAGAAAAGAGATGTATTAGTAACCATAATCAAGGTACATTATAGTTGGTTGTTATTAGTTTCAGACTTACATGGGAAGTACTCACGAATGACGTGGGCACGTAGTTGTGACCCCTGAACGTTATCCTCACCAGGGGGAGGTACTGGACGCTCCGCCGGTTCAAGCCGAGCATCATCAATGTTCCCCAGACAGTTTGCCTGTACTGCTATATTGTGCAGAATACAGCAGGCCATGATGATGTGACAAACCTTCCCTGGTGTATACTGTAGCGCCCCGCCAGTGGAATGTAAACATCTGAAGCGCATCTTCAGGAGTCCAAAGGTGCGCTCTATTACATTCCGGGTTCTGGCATGGGCCGCATTGTACCTCTCCTCCCCCTCTGTGCGTGATTTGTTTTCAGGGGTCAACAACCACGGCAAACACCTATATCCTGCATCACCTGAAGGAAACAAAAATGGGAGATGTAGATATGAATGTGAGTTTGTGCTGCTCGTTGAAGCATCTGTAAATATACGCAATGATTAATGTGACGTTTAGGGATCTCTGGGTTGGAACTTCATACTCCTATGACCACGTCACATCGGGTTAGGCACAGCAACAAGCTACGATGCAATGGCTCAGTCGGCACACCTTCTTTATGGCGCACGGCAAATGAGCGAGGACAATACGGCGCTGGAAATTGTGTGCCAAAATGTGCGTCCATCAAAGAGCGCAAGTTGTAGAATCTATTGACTAATGGGCCAAAACCCTCTAACCCAAACCACTGAGACCCCATGCCTAACACTAACACTCATAATCCAAAGCCTTAGCCCAAAGACCCCTAAGCCTAAAACCCCTAAGTCCACCCTTAAATCCTTATCTCAACTCCTGCGCGCAGATGTTGTGCGCACTATTGAGGGACTCTATTTTGTCTGTTGGCGCATGCGTCGTTGCGCATTTTTCACGCAACAATGGAATAGCATTACAGTGGAACATGATGTATATTTAAGGGGATCCTTTATGGGTACTCACCCAGTAGCCACCCAGGTGGAGCTTCTCCAGACTCAAAATAAAGATGGGTGGATGACTGACGCAGGATATGGGCATCATGAGTACTTCCTGGGAAGCCTGCAACCACATTTTGTATGCACATGTCTGCATCACAAACAACCTGGACATTGATGGAATGATAGTGTTTGCGATTTCGGAACAGCGCTTCTTGCTCTCTAGGAGGTATCAATGCTACATGTGTACAATCTATAGCACCGAGCACATTGGGGATACCTCCCATTCGAAAGAAATCTGCTTTCACCTTCAAGATCTCTTCCCCAGTGTGGGGAAAACTGATGTATCTGGCAGTTTTCGGAACGATAGCATGGAGGAATGTGCTCAGGCACCTTGAAAGGCTTGCCTGAGACATTCCTCCTACTATGCTAGCAGTGTTCTGAAAACTACCAGATGATAGGATGTGTATGGCGGCTAACATCCGTGTCATGCCTGGGATGGCTCTATTGGTCCGTGAGGAAGGCTCCATGTCCTCCCTCACGACCGCATAGAGCTCCTCCAGGCTGGCACGCGTTAGCCTAAAACGCTCATACACTTCCACATCAGTTAACCCCTCTAATGTGACTCTCTCCCTGTACACCCTGGGTGCATGAATCCTCCTGGCAGGCTCCTGGGCCTGCTCACCCCCCTGTGGGTCTGGCTGTGCAGGAGACCCTCTAGGGGTCTCTCATCTGGCCCCCCCATCAGCTGATCACCCACATCAAGGTCCTCCTCCCTGTCTGCAGGTGCCCTCATATCCCCCTGTCCCTGTGCCACTGGAGCTCTCTCCCCTAACTGACCCCCCACCATGACCCTAGGCATATCCTGTGATGAGCCACTTGCCTGGCTTGGTTCCGGACCACCATGGATTGCATCAGCACGCTCACCCACATTCACTCCCAGCCGCCCCTCTCTGTCACGCCTCTCCACAGTCGCACGCCTGACAGCCAGGTTTCCACTCTGCAACATTCGAAACAAATATCCATTCCTACAACACTGCGCTCTCCTCACATACCTATACGCCGCACTCAGGTTGCTGCTATCCATGATGGTTCAGACTTGCTAATTCATGGATGATGATGTGGTTATACAGCTTGCTAATTACCCCAGATGTGATTATCCGGGTGGATTTCACAAATGGAAAAGCTCACTGGTGTATCTAAGCTTCATCATGTTATGAAGTTCCCTGATTATGGATTTGTTTAGCCATTTTAATTAGTAACCCCTAATATTCTGGCCCACATTTGAATTTGGGCCCATGCTACATGATCTATGTAATGTGGCGTGGAAATATATACAATATTTGTGTTTAAAAATGTAGATGTGATAAAAGAGATGTAAATCAGATAATGTTGATATGTTTAGGGGACACATTCTAGCCTTTCTGAGTGCTAAAGGGTTAATTTGGCCGCCATATTGAGGATGTACATGACAATAAAAATATATCTTTTATTAACATATTTGATCATTGGGGATTGTTTTTACAGTAATTCGAATGCCTTTTATTGCTTCCTTTATACTTTTAGGGCCCTTTCAGCCCAGTTTCATTACAATGCCGTAAGTGCATCGTGTGCACTTCAACGGATGCGGCCGTAAATTAAATCTAGCCAGGCGCGAATCGCGGCCTTCAGAATGTAGGAAGGCCGTGACATTTAGGCGCGCACGCAAGCTGGAAGGGGGACGGACTAGCCGCGCCTGGCACGAACCATCCAATAGCGGAATCACGCATCGCGCCACAGGTCGCCCAGCCAATCACTTACAGGATAGACCATTTGATTGACAGTGGGAGTGAATAAATAGGAATGACACGCGCCCACGCCTCGACTGTGTTGCGATTTCTGACGAGGTAGCACGCGGTTCCAGGAGCTTGGTGGTTGAGAAAAGGTAAGTTGCTTTATTATCAAGTCGCGGTTTAAGTTCTTTTTACGGGAATCCGTTGCTACATTTACGGATGCCGATGTAAAGAAGTACAATTGTGTTTTTTGCTTGTTTATAGGTGTTTGGAGGATTTTTGCGAGTGTGTGAGTTTATATCCGGCCCGTAGGAGTTTGGAGGGAGGTAAGTTGCATTGTACAGGCTTTTCATCCTATCAAGCTGTCTTTTATTTGTATGTTTTGCCAATTTCTATATTTACTGAATACACTGGCGAGAGGTACAATTGTGTTTTTTGCTTGTTTATAGGTGTTTGTAGTATTTTTGCGAGTGTGGGAGTTTTGATCCGGACCATAGGAGTTTGGAGGGAGGTAAGTTGCATTGTACAGGCTTTTCATCCTATAAAGCTGTCTATTATTTGTATGTTTTGCCAATTTCTATTTTACTGAATACACTGGCGAGAAGTACAATTGTGTTCTTTGCTTGTTTATAGGTGTTTGGAGGATTTTGGATCTTTGATCCGGCCCTTAGGGGTTTGGAGGGAGGTAAGTTGCATTGTACATGCTTTTCATCCTATCAAGCTGTCTTTTATTTGTATGTTTTGCCAATTTCTATATTTACTGAATACACTGGCGAGAAGTACAATTGTGTTTTTTTTGCTGTTGGCCTATAGGTTTGGAGAGTTTTTTGTTGTGGGGAGAGGAGTTTTGTGGAGGGAGGTAAGTTATTTATATTTTTCTGTTTCGTATTATATCTGGATCTCTCTCTCTCTCTCTCTCTCTCAATCTCTCTCTCAATCTCTCTCTCTATATATATATATATATATAGAGAGAGAGAGAGAGATTGAGTTTGATTTTGAGTTTGATTGAGTTTGATTTTGAGTTTGAGTTTGAGTTTGATTTTGAGTTTGATTGAGTTTGATTTTGAGTTTGAGTTTGATTTTGAGTTTGATTTAGAGTTTGATTGAGTTTGATTTTGATTTTGAGTTTGAGTTTGAGTTTGATTGAGTTTGATTTTGAGTTTGATTTTGAGTTTGATTGAGTTTGATTTTGAGTTTGAGTTTGAGTTTGATTTTGAGTTTGATTGAGTTTGATTTTGAGTTTGAGTTTGATTTTGAGTTTGATTTTGAGTTTGATTGAGTTTGATTTTGATTTTGATTTTGAGTTTGAGTTTGATTGAGTTTGATTTTGAGTTTGAGTTTGAGTTTGATTGAGTTTGATTTTGAGTTTGAGTTTGAGTGAGATTTCTACACATATTTGCAATACACATAGGTGTTCCAAACTGCTTCTTCAATGGGGCTTGACAAGAACTTAGGAGGAGGAGAGGAGAGGAGGAGGAGGGAGGAGAGGAGCAGGAGGGAGGAGAGGAGGAGGAGGGAGGAGAGGAGGAGGAAGGAAGAGGAGGAGGAAGGAGGGAGGAGAGGAGGAGGGAGGAGAGGAGGAGAAGGAGGGAGGGGAGGAGGAGAAGGAGGGAGGAGATGAGGGAAGGAGGGAGGAGAGGAGAGGAAGGAGGGAGGAGAGGAGAGGAGGAGGGAGAAGGGAGGAGAGTAGAGGAAGGAGGGAGGAGAGTAGAGGAAGGAGGGAGGAGAGTAGAGGAAGGAGGGAGGGGAGGGGAGGAGAGGAAGGAGGGAGGAGAGGAGAGGAAGGAGGGAGGAGAGGAGAGGAAGGAGGGAGGAGAGTAGAGGAAGGAGGGAGGAGAGGAGAGTAGGAGGAGGAAGGATGAGGAGGAGGAGGGAGGAGGAGAGTGGAGAGGGTCCTCATCCCCAGTCTGGAGAGCAAGAGGCTGGCGGCAGGTCCAGGGCCCACAATTATAGCCGGGAGGAGAACAGGGTCCTCCTAGAGGCCATCCATGCCCGCCCCGTCATCACCTCGGGGGGTAGGGAAGTCAAGGCTGGGCCCAGGGCTAATGCTTGGCAGCAGATGTTGGATCTGGTGAATGGTGTGGCGGGCCGTGGACGGAGTCTGCGGTCCATCAAGCATCGTTTCGAAGACATCAGGGCCGTGGTGAGAAAGAAGATGGCGCAGGAGGCCGAGGGGCGGAGGGTCAAGTACCTTGCACATGAAGGGATTGCAAGGGCCATGCTTGCACCCTCCGACGCAGCTGGAGCATCAGGCCCGGTGGAGCAGCAGGACCCAGCCTCCATGGCAGGTGAATATGACATACAGCAACATGCCACCACATGTGCATCACACACACTACACATGGACATGACACTGACATGTCAGCTCCATGAAATAACAAGGGATAGATGGATGCATCATTAAATTCATGAAGCTGACAAATCACTGTCATTCCTGGTCAACACAACAGTAATCAAGCAATAGAGCAGGTGTGTCCAAACTCGGTCCTGGTGGGCCACACACATGGCTGGATTTGATAACCCTGCTGCGCACAGGTGAGTCAATCGCTTATTCAGTCATCCTGATTGACTCACCTGTGCACAGAAAGGATATCTTCCAATCCAGGAAAGAGTTTGGACACCCCTGTAATAGAGAGTCCATGTATTGGTGTGCCCGTTCAGCCTATGCAGTTACAGACAGCAGCCGTAATACAGATAGAGTTGTGAGCCGAGAACCATCCAGAACAGAAACCTAAGAATAGATAACAGCTAGTATAAGATAGCTAATCAGAGAATCATCCATATTCAAGGCTAGATGTCAGATAATTAGAAATGAACACATATCAATGCACTAATCAACATACTAATGACATGTACCTTTCTTCTCTATCTCTCAGCATCCAGGAGGAGCTCTGGGTCCTGTGACCAGGGAGAGGAGGCGGGCCATCAGCCCCGTACCAGGATCTTCCAGCACAGGGGGAGGAGGAAGGAAGATCGGAGGGCTCTGGGTCAGAGGATGGGCTGGTCATTGACCTTGCAGGGTCACCTGCCACAAGCCCTGGGCCTATGCCCATCCTCGAAAGACTTGCTCTGGGGCCCTCCCCCGCCCAAGGGACAGCACCTCCTTCCCCACACAGTGTGCTGGCCGGGTCACCACCGGCTCCAGCTGTGGACCTCCCCACTACACCTCACCACGCCCACCCAGCGGTGTCGTCGCCGCAGAGCCAGGCTGTGCAGGTGGAGATGCTGGCCGTCATGAAGGAGCTGCTGGCAAGCAGCCAGAGGATCGAGGCCAACCAGCATTCTCGAGTCGACGGCCAGCCAGCTCCGGATGGAGGCTAGCATCTCTGCCCTCCGGTCACATATGACCCACAGCCTGGCCAGGCTGTCCAGGGAGGTGAGGAGGCACCACATGACATCGGAGCACCTTCAGGTCAGGCTGCTCAGACACGCGATGGTCCCCTCACCAACATCAACGGGGATCTCCCAAGCCCCCAGCCAAGAGCAGCCTGGCCCCTCCTCTCCTCCCATGTGTCCGCCACCGCCCAGACCACCGCTGCCTGGCACCGCCACAGTTTTTTCCAGCCTCTTGTTTTTCAAGGACCCGCCCACACCACACCCATGATATTAATGCAGTTTTGACCACTGCTGATTGTGGTCTGTCTATCAAATAAAGCTTTGTTATACTGTTATGTGAATGCACAATCTTGACCACTGCTGATTGTGGTCTGTCTATCAAATAAAGCTTTGTTATACTGTTATATGAATGCACAATCTTGACCACTGCTGATTGTGGTCTGTCTATCAAATAAAGCTTTGTTATACTGTTATGTGAATGCACAATCTTGACCACTGCTGATTGTGGTCTGTGTAAAAAATAAAGCTTTGTTAGACCTTTCTGACTGCGTACATGTGTTATGAATATGTTTGGTTCTGTGAAATCCACATGCATTACATTAGTGTCACATTCCTATAAATGTAAACTGATGAGCCATAGTTAACATGCAATAGATCAATACATGTAAAACTGTTGAGGAGTCAGAATAGCTTTAGATATCATCTGATCCCAAATATCATATCTACTACTAATATAGGGTTAATACCCATGACAAGTCTGATTAGCGATACTGTGGAGTAGGAACATTCCCCTGAGGGCCTACAATGAATAGGACAGGTGACACTGGAGTGCTTTTCCAGTTCCTTCTCTAGTTGATTGGGATTAGTCTGACCTCTCTGATAAGACATACCCCCCTACACTGGCCCTATGTAGGATAGCTCACAGCTTCATTGGAGTACACAAACTCCTTCACCCACATCACTTAGCATATGTGTGAATACAGTTAGTTGCCCAATAATAAACATGCATTGGCTAAATATACTTTGGTTATCATATGTTGTAATGGTCATGCACATGCCAATCTGACAAACCATGCTGCAACATGCATAATATGATTGAAGCCACACTACCTAATTCAATAGCAAGAGTAAAACATGAGTCAGGTCATATGAACGCACATGAGCTCTATTGGGATCCCTTAAATCTCTATCTAATTACATACACATCTAGCTCATCACATTAGAGAATACAAATAGTGGCCAAATCAGACCACCACTTGGCATATATCAAGTACCAGGGGAATATTTCATTATATGTGGTTAAGTTCTTCAGTTGTGTCCGACTCTCCGTGACCCTATGGACTGCAGCACATTCACCTAGGTCTCTGCCTGTGCTGTTATCCACGGTTTCCAAGCTAAATATACTGGTGTGGTTTGTCAGTTCCTTCTCAAGTGGATTTGACCTTGTCTGATCTCTCTGCTATGATGTGCCCACCTACAGTGGCCCTACATGTTATAGCTCGCCAGCTTCATTCAGGTACACAAGCCCCTTCACACCACTTAGCAATGCTGAAGGGGAACATGCACCACACATATTTACTCTGACCCATCAGGAAGGGCCGCAAGCTCCGGGATCGACAGCAAACTCACCGCCATCAGGCATAATCTCTGCTACGCCCATCCTGGTGGGAGCTATGTGCCAGGTGTCTAGTTATTCCCATTTGGTGAACTTCCAAACTGTTCTGCTATTTATCAATTTACATGGGTGAGGGTTGCTAAGTGGTGGTGGTGGTGAAGCAGCTTGTGTACCTGAATGAAGCTGTGAGCTACTGTAGGTGGGCAGGTCATAGCAGAGAGATCAGACAAATCCCAATCCACTAGAGGAGGAATTGACAACCCACTCCAATCTCTTTGGCCTTCAAACTTTGGATAACAGCACAGGCAGAGACCTAGCTGAATGTGCTGCAGTCCATAGGGTCACGGAGAGTCGGACACAACTGAAGAACTTAACCACATATAATGAAATATTCCCCTGGTACTTGATATATGCCAAGTGGCAGTCTGATTTGGCCACTATTTGTATTCTCTAATGTAGATGTGATGAGCGAGATGTGTATTCTATCGTTGATCAACCATATAGCGTGCATCGAATGTGCGCTGTCATCTGCGCACCGACACATGCTCGCATCAACAACAGCAGGCCCGACAGGAGGCTAGCGGATCTAATGACTAGGATTAGGCTGTGGGGTGTAAGGGTTAGGATTAGGCTGCGGCTACAAGGTTTAGAAGGGTTTATGGCATTAGGTCATATAACTTGCGCCCTTTCATCGACGCGCACTAGTCAAAAATATTACAACTGCGCAATGATGTGGGACCGCTCATGTCAGCTACATGTTGTCAAAACACATTTGCTGTGCGCGCCAATGTTGGGGTGACATATTCTATTATAGGGCTGTTTTAGAGGCTACAATGGAACCTGTATGTGTGCTGACCAATCAAACATATGAGGAATATTAAACTAATTTGAACTATTGTTCATTTGGAGGCTGTAATGCTTGGGCCTCCATTTTAGGGTTACAGGCTTAAACCATGCAGACTGCAAAAACCGTAACAAAATGGATACCTTTAACCTCCAAGCACGTACGGCCTTTAAAAACGAGCTGCGGGCTTGGAGGACAGCCCGCACGGGCTTGAATACGGAGTTACGGGCTTGGTCAGTGAAGTCCGTGGGACTTGTACGGATTTTGAAATCAAAGTACAATTTGGCGATGTGCAAGCTTGAGAAGGTTTGGCTAGTAATCCTCATGCCCCCCCCATTATGTTCCCCATCATTTACAGTGCTTTGCAGTGCTGGATTGAATATGCATTGGCTTCTACAATGCTTTGTTTGCGGCCCTCCACCTCCGATGGCGGACGAGCCCGCGGAACTACGGGACGTAAAGTAATCCGTAAATAATATATCGGATTTGGGCTGATGTGCAAGCTTGAGAGGGTGTTGCTATTAATCCTTGTGTCCCCCATTATGATGCCTAGCATTTACGGAGCTTTACAGTGCATTCTCGATTTTATATTTGCATTTTCAGTTTTCGGACTTTGCGGCCGGAAAACAAGATTTCCGGGCGCTGGGAAAAAGCTTCCGGCCGTTTGCATGATATGCGGCACCGTATAATTGAATTGCAAGGTAAAAGTAGCTCTACACGGGGCCGTAAGACGGCCGCAAGGAATCGCAGCTTTGCGGCCGTTTTACGGCCGTTAATAGAATGAGGCCCTATGTAACTATGTAACTATTATATGGATAGTATTATTCAAAGATAGTTCTACCTCATCTTGATCAGAATTCAATTTAAAGCCCCCCAAAGTGTTATTTTTATAGTATGTTCATTTTAACAGTTTGATAATGTGCACTGTGTTTTTACAGTTTCAAGTAAATCTAGCCTTTCATTTTTAACTATTGTATTCAATTTTTTGTCTTTGTTTCTAAAAGGATTAGGGGCCGGGGAGGGGGGTGTAGGAGAAACAGAGAATTCTGATAAGATCTCTATTCAGTTTTGTTGAAACATTAGAACTCAATGGAAAAGTAAATGCCATTGGATAACCCTTGCCTTCAAGCTTGCAGAGATGGTAACCCCCATAGAAAAATATATGTTTTTCTCTAATAATTAATTAAAATTCCCATCTTGCACAGCCTCTAATGCTGTTAGTTTGTTAAATACTTCACAAGCATGTAAAGATTTTATCAAACTACAGTGCTCCTTTAATCTTTTATCCTCTCAAAGAAAATGTGTTCTCACAATTTTCTTTTCCCCACCATCATATTCTCTCCATTATCCCTCAACATCTCCAGTGCTTTGATCACTGCCCTCTTAACCTCCTGGTTTCTCAGACAGTATATAATAGGGTTCAGTAGTGGGGTCACCACACAATAAAATACAGATATCACTTTGTCCATTGGGAATCTAATATGGGAGTTGGGTCGGATGTACATGAAGATGACAGTTCCATAATAAATGGACACCACAGCCAGATGGGATGCACATGTACTGAAAGCTTTTTTCTGTCCTGCAGCTGAGGGGATTTGAAGAACAGAAAGGATGATGAAAGAGTAGGATACCATAATTAGAAGGAAGCAGCCAAGTATCACACTCCATGACATGACCAAAAAGGCAAATTCCCCTTTTGTGGTGTCTTCACAAGACAGTTTTAATAGAGGAGCATAATCACAGAAGAAATGGTCAATACGGTTAGGGAAGCAAAACCTCAGGGTAGACATCCAGGCAGCAGGTGGGGAGGCAGCAAACAGTCCTCCCACACATGCTCCAATGGCCATGTTCAAGCTATTTCTACTAGTCATTATGGTGCTGTAATGCAAAGGCCTGCAGATGGCAACATAACGGTCATAGGCCATTACAGCAAGTAGGCAGTTCTCAGCAGCACCAAAACCAAAGAGTATGTAAAACTGTATGAGGCAGGAGGGAGAAGAAATCTCTTTGTGCTGAGTTAATAGAGCATCCAGCATTTTAGGGACTGTAACTGTAGTATATATGACTTCCAACATAGAAAAGTTGGCTAGAAGCAAGTACATGGGCTTATGAAGATGCTGATCAAAAGCTACCAGACTGATGACAAGAAAATGTGCCCCAATGGTGAGGACATACATGCAGGTGAAAAGGGAGAAGAGGAGTATCTCCAGCTCACGCAGTGTCTCAAATCCAACAATGATAAAAGTATAGGCCAAACTTTGGTTCCCATCATCATTTTTTAGCATTTTCCCTGAAACATGAACATAGAAGATGTTGATGCATTACAAAAACTACATTTAAGACCAGTATTGATCATATAAAGGTACATAGCTACGTAGCTTTTGAATAGATGGAAAGATCAAATGTAAGTCAGATTTTTTTGAAAGGTCAACTCAAATCAATATTGTATTTCAAGAAATCCAGAGAAAGTCAATAAAATTCCATTGAGCATTGTCATTCCTTTTATTTGGAGAAAATAAATTCAATCTTGATGTCAGCTCTCATTATTCCCTGAATCAAAACTAATATATATGTTAAATGTCCTAACTCTTTGTGTTCTTTTTTTTCTAATATTGTATCCAACCCCTTTTAAAAAAAATTATATTCCAACTACCGTCTTTTGATAGTGGATTCCTTAACATGACTTCACATCTACTAGGGTTATGATCTCATTGATTAATCCTTCCATTCATTTTATTAATTGTGTTACTAGCTTTTCTAGCTCTACAATGTCTATTTTTCAAAGTGATAACCAAAACGGTACCCTATATTGCAAGTAAGGTATGTAAGGTCTTACCAATTATGTATTTAGTGTCAGAATTATAGTTATTTCCCTTATTTCTATACCCCTCTTCATGCATGCTAATATTTTACTTGCCTTTGCTACTTCTTCCTGGCATTGAGTACTGTTATATAGGTGCTTGATAAATAAGTACTTGATACATTTGAGAAGGGTATCTAACTACATGATAACCTTAGGGGTTATTGGTTTCACACTTTAGAGACAGACAAGCAGTCTGTAATCGTAATTAGCACATCAAAGCAGCAAATTATTATTCAGAGCCCTCGTTTGCTTAATAATACAGCAGCAAAAACACTGATTATCTTAGCTTTAAAAACAAATGACTAGTACAATGTATAGCTAGTTTTTGCTCTTTACAAAGGAACTTTAAATAAAGCTTGATTTTGGGGTTACAAACTGTCTTTGATTATTTTGCATACTCAAATAAATCGATAAATATGGAGCCATTGCTCTTCAGCACTACATTTAATCGTTAATAAATATATTAAATACATGTGAACCAAGCACTTATCCCTTCACAGTGCCAAAAACAAGCAAGAAATATATTCTAATTCTATCTGTGATATACAGTGGATATAAAAAGTCTACACACCCCCGTTAAAATGTCAGGTTTCTGTGCTGTAAAAAAATGAGACAAGATAAATCATTTCAGAACTTTTTCCAACTTTAATGTGACCTATAAACTGTACAACTCAATTGAAAAACAAACCTTTTAAAATATTCGGAAATCTTTTAGGTAGAGGGAAGAAAAAATATAAAAATAAAATAATATGGTTGCATAAGTATGCACACCCTTAAACTAATACTTTGTTAAAGCACCTTTTGATTTTATTACAGCACTCAGTCTATTTCGGTATGAGTCTATCAGCATGGCACATTTGCCCACTCTTCTTTGCAAAAACACTCCAAATCTGTCAGATTGCGAGGGCATCTCCTGTGCACAGCCCTCTTCAGATCACCCCACAGATTTTCAATCGGATTCAGGTCTGGGCTCTGGCTGGGCCATTCCAAAACGTTAATCTTCTTCTGGTGAAGCCATTCCTTTGTTGATTTGGATGTATGCTTTGGGTCGTTGTCATGCTGAAAGATGAAGTTCCTCTTCATGTTCAGCTTTCTAGCCAGAAGCCTGAAGGTTTTGTGCCAATATTGACTGGTATTTGGAACTGTTCCTAATTCCCTCTATCTTAACTAAGGCCCCAGTTCCAGCTGAAGAAAAACAGCCCAAAGCATGATGCTGCCACCACCATGTTTCACTGTGGGTATGGTATTCTTTTGGTGATGTGCAGTGTTGTTTTTGCTACAAACATATGGAATTATGGTCCAAAAAGTTCAACCTTGGTTTCATCAGACCATAACACCTTTTCCCACATGCTTTTGGGAGAATTCAGGTGTGTTTTTGCAAAATGTAGCCTGGCTTGGATGTTTTTCTTTGTAAGAAAAGGCTTTCATCTTGCCACTCTACCCCATAGCCCAGACATATGATGAATACGGGAGATTGTTGTCACATGTACCACACAGCCAGTACTTGCCAGATATTCATGCAGCTCCTTAAATGTTGCTGTAGGCCTCTTGATAGCCTCCCAGACCAGTTTTCTTCTCGTCTTTTCATCAATTTTGGAGGGAGCTCCAGTTTTTGGTAATGTCACTGTTGTGCCATATTTTCTCCACTTGAGTCTTCACTGTGTTCCATGGTATATCTAATGCCCTTCTCCTGACTGATACCTTTTAACAATGAGATCCCTCTGATGCTTTGGAAGCTCTCTGTGGACCATGGCTTTTGCTGTGGGATGCAACTAAGAAACTTTCAGGAAAGACCAACTAGAGCAGCTGAACTTTATTTGGGGTTAATCAGAGGCACTTTAAATGATGGCAGGTGTATGCTGACTCCTATTTAACACGATTTGGAATGTGATTGCTTCATTCTGAATACAGCTACATCCCCGGTTATAAGAGGGTGTGCAGACTTATGCAACCACATTATTTTTCTTTTCTTTTTTTTCTCCACCTTTCAGTTTGTTTTTCAATTGAGTTGTACAGTTTATAGGTCACATTAAAGGTGGAAAAAGTTCTGAAATGATTTATCTTTGTCTAATTTTTTACAGCACAACCTGACATTTTAACAGGGGTGTGTAGACTTTTTATATCCACTGTACAATACCCAGCCTATATATATATATATATATATATATATATATATATATATATATATATATATATATATATATATATATACGGTATATATATATATATATATATATATATATATATATATACGGTATATATATATATGTATATATATATATATATATATATATATATATATATATGTGAAATTAACTGGCGAGGTGAAATCTTTTATATATATATATATATATATATATATATTACCTTAAGCTCTATTCACAGGTAAAACTTTGATGCTGTAATATGTGATCTTTATATAAATTCTATAAACCTCATAAAAACTCCTACAACAGTGAAATATCACATGAAATAATCCATAGCCATTCAATACATGTAATCAACTAATTACATAACCTTAATTCAGTGAACTTTACCAATAAAATAAAAACATGCTATACATACGTTCTTGTGATACATTTTATCCAATGTACATATAAAACAAAATGGAAAACAATAGTGGAACATGTTCTTTTCTTAACTAGTTTTAATTTAGGTTTATTTGACATGATTCCCTCTGAAGACACAAATTGCTGTAATGCATTTAAATAATAATTTTAATCATCATAAGTATTTTACCATGAACAATGAGTGATGAAAGTGTTTAAAGGTGTTCTTATAATCCCTGTACAAAATACACATGAAACAAGGACAGGACATACTGCTGAAATTATTTTTAACTGTACAAGGTTCAGCCAGTACAGCAAGTAACATTTTTTTTCAGAGAGCTCCATAACTCAACTGATTCAATGCCTGAACATACCCCATATATAGTTAGAGATGTATTAATCCACACAGCACTCATCCACTCACCAATGTATGCAGCAAACGTTAGAACATCAGTATAGTACAAAAGGACAACATGCCCCCCATTTAAAAATAGATCACTTTACATTTACATTCCTGAAGAGTTATGGTTGCAAGGTGTCTGTTTCTGGGCCAGTGAGGGCAACGGGGTGCAGAGTCAATTACAATATTATCCAGTTATCAAACATGGCATCTCCATACTTCCTTCTCCCCACACCACCCTCCACTAATAACTACAAATACCCCCAGTCATCCAGGTCCGAAGATGGGATGCAACAAACAGAAAATAGATTCCTGTTCTCATAAACAGAGTTTTCAAGTCAGATTTTCCCCCAAAAATGTTTTATGTCCATGGCTTACACATTTGCTAATATTTTTAGTCTGGTACATACTTGACAAACAAGTGTATTTTTTTCTGGAACTGCAGTAGTCTTTTGAAGGACAGCTCTGGCAATTTTTCCTGTATTGTTTTTTGAATAACTAAAGAAGATAATGCGTAAAATGTTTTTAGAATGTAAAAAGAATATATAATCTTTATATTTTGGAACTTTTCTATTCTATTACTGTGGGGCTTCATTTTACTTGATCGCCAGTTAATTTCATATATATTTCTACAATTAAAGTGAATTATATTTTTACATTAAAATGTCAAGGGAATTATATATTACATTGACTGTGCATTCACAGTTCTGATAGCATGACATACCTGCGAGATGCTGGGCAGTCCTGACGTACTAAACAAATACACCAACCTCTTATAAGGTAGAGTACAATAGTAATTTGCTCTCTGTGGGGTTTACCTCCAGGGGTATTATATTCTTTATCCACTACACCATCAGGGGAAATAAACATAAATGTATTGTGAAAGACTCAAGATTATAAAACAAATGGTATAAAGAAGGAAATAATGGTCAAGATAAATATATATAAATATTACACATATATATATATATATATATATATATATATATATATATATATATATATATCATACATATATAAAGTAATTAAGGTTGTGAAAAGACTTTCAGTCCATCAAGTTCAACCTGTTAAGATCTTCTCTGATCTGCAACATGCAGATTAGTTATTAATTAATTTGTTGTTAATTAATTATTAATAGTATAGTATTGGAGGATGACTAAAGAGTTAGTCCATCAAGTTCAACCTTTTTAGATCTCTATTGATCTTTTTAATATGTGGACTATTTATTATTAATTGTTAATTGATCCAGAGGAAGGCAAACAGAAAAAAAAAACAATTGAAACTTTGCCAATTGTCTCATAAGGTGAAAAAAAGCAAAATTCCTTCCTGACCCCAGAAACTGGCGATCAAATTTCTCCCTGGATCAATATTCAAGTTATCTAGGATAGCCTTGAATGCCCTCTTTATTCAAAAATATATCTAACCCCTTTTTGAAGTTGTCTATCGAATTCGCTGTTACCACCTCCTTTGGTAGAGAATTCCACAGTTTAACCACCCTAACTGTGAAGAACCCTTTTCTTTGTTTAAGGTGAAATCTTTTTTCCTCTAACCTCCAAGGATGTCCTCTTTGTCAGCTGAAAATCTCTTGCTACAAAAGGTTCACTTGACAAAGCCTTATATTGACCCTGGATGTATTTAAATAAGGTAATCATATCCCCTTGTAGACGCCTTTTTTCTAACGAAAATAAGTTTAGTTTGGTTAGTCTTTCTTCATAACTTAGCCCCTCTATTCCCATTATTAGTTTTGTAGCCCTTCTCTGTACTTTTTCCAGCTCTAAAATGTCCTTTTTATGAAGTGGTTTCCAAAATTGTACTCCATATTCCAAATGAGGGCATACTAGAGATTTGTATAGTGGCAGAATTATATTTGCTTCCCTTGCTTCTATACCCTTCTTAATACATGCTAATATTTTACTTGCCATTGCAGCAGCTGCTTGGCATTGAGCACCGCTACCTAGGTGGTTGTCCACTAGTACTCTCAAATCCTTTTCAATATCTGATACCCCTAGATTTGCTCCATTAAGATTATAATTTGTACTAGCGACTTGCCCGTCAAAAAATGACGGCAATGAGATGTGTATGTTAGGAAAGTTGTTTAGTTATTAATATATATATGTGACAGTTGTATTGTGATATTAAAAGATGTTTAGTTTTGTAAAATGTTCTCTTGGTGAACAATAATTTGTAAAGCATTTTGTATTAACATTTGAATGTAATAATAGTGGAACTTGAAATTAATCATTATTGCAAACTTTAGGCAATGGTTTTTTAACATGCAATTTGTATATGAAGAATTGTTAACTTCAATATACATGAAAATTGGGAGGAAAGCAAACAGTAAAAGCCCTTGTTGAAACGTACATAATTTTAACCTGAACTTTGTAATATATGTAAGAAACTTGAACATTTATTTTTTTAAACTTTAACTTTATTATTTGTGTAACTTTGTAACTTGACAAAACATTTGTATAACTTTGAACATTATAAACAGTAACATAGTGAATACAGTTTTTTAACATAATTTTGTATTAAAAGTATTAACATTTGAATGTAAAAACATTTTAACTTTAAAGTAATCAATATTTTAAACTTGAGGCAATGGTTTTTTAACATGCAATTTCTATCCGAATAATTGTTAACTTCAATATACATTGAATGCAGAGAAAGGCAAACAGTGAAAACTCTTTAAAATGTACCCAATTAAATAAATTCCTTCCTGACCACATGAACTGTCGACAAACATTAATACAGGGAGTAATCTTAACATAACAGACAATATTAACATTGTGTCTTAAAACGTGGTTGAGCTGTTAACATGAACTTTGTAATATGTTGAAGTAAAGACCGTTAAAATATTGTTTTCCCAACTTGTAACATTAGAAACAGTAACATAGTTAATTAACATTTTAACATAATTATCACATATGTAGTTGCAAGGCAAGTGTTTTGTGACGTGAATCATCCATAAAGAGTCTTTCCATAAATTATGACTGAAATTGTTTCTTGTTTATTATTTTTGAATGTTATTTAATTTGTTTTCCTTGTGTTTTCTTTCTTTACTGAAAAGTTATAGTACTTCACAGTACAAATAGTAAAAATACGTCCATCTTCTAATAAATCACCTTGACTTTCATTCTTTTCAATGTAAACTTTAATAGCCTGTGGATTTTTGCACCGTGACAACGCAACGTACAATTGACCATGTGCAAATACTGTTTCTTCCATGAAAATACCCACAGATTTGAAAGTTTGACCTTGTGATTTATTGATGGTCATGGCAAATGCCATAATAATGGGAAATTGTCTTCTTTGAAGTATAAAAGGGAGACTACTTTCACTTGGTGCTAAATCTATTCTTGGTATGAAAACTCTCTCTCCTTTATGGGTCCCAGTTAAAATTTCAGCATCTATAAAATGGTCCTTTAATTGTTGAACAATTAATCTTGTCCCATTACATAGGCCTTTTTTGGGGTTCATATTTCGCAGTAACATAATAATTGCACCTTTCTTTAGCTGCAAAATATGTGGTAGCATTCCAGAAGGAGTTAGTGAGTTTATGAATTCAGTCGAAAAGTTGGCCTGACCTTCATTGTCATCAGCAAGTACAGAATCAGCACTGTGATAATTTCTTTGTGGTGCATTAATTTTTTTTAAGATTTCATTATTGAGGATTAATGCATCCTTATTTTTACACGTTAGTATGACTTGGTTGGCAAGCTCGGAATATTCCTGGTTATTTATGCTCCCTTCAAATATAGCGGATATAATATCTTGTTGACAAATCATATGAGGTGGGATCTCTACAGTGTCGTCAGGTAAATGTGGTATTTTTTCTGTTCTGCCTTCTCCAATTTTAATAAGCCAATCATTGAAATCAGTTTGGCCTTCTGATTTCATATTTTGTTTCAGTTGAAGATGGGTAAAATGTTTCCATACTATACTTGACTTTATACAGGTTTCAATAATGTCAGTTCGATTTCCATGTACAACGACAGGTAATGTTTGTCTAAAATCGCCACCTAACAACATTACCTTTCCACCAAATGGAAAAGTATTATCCATGACTTCACGAAGCAAACGGTCAATACATTGGAGGGCATAGCATGACATCATTGTGGCCTCATCTATTATAATTAATTTACATTTGTTCAATTTCTTTGCTTGTAATGATGTCATGCGAATATCTGACACAGAAGTTTCTAAAATAGGCACTGGCAGTTTAAATCCACTATGAACAGTTCTTCCACCTTCTAACAAAAGTGCAGCAATTCCAGTAGTGGCAAACGCCATTGCTATTTGACCTTGTGCTCCTACTGAACTCATTAATAAATTATACAGATAGGTTTTTCCTGATCCGCCAGGTCCATCAAGATAGAAATAACGCTCTGTCACCATGTCATCATCTATTGCATTTTTAATGGCATTAAATGCTTGCAATTGTAATGTATTTAAAGTTGCAAGTCTTTCTTGTGTTCTTTCTGCTTGTAGTTGAATGTCATAGTCTTCAAAGTTTATGTCATCTATAAGACCTGGATCAAGCAAATTAAAATTTGCACAACTTAATCCATGAGTTAAAAATACTTCTTGGATTTCCATTAACGCTTTTAAGTGTGCAATGGGTTCATTGTATCGTCGCATAAAGTCTTCAGCCATATTACTTTTAAAAGTCTCCCACAAAGCTAATGCATTTGGAGCAAATAAATGCAAATTGTTCTCTCATCTGTCGTGGCATTTGACATTGTGCTGCTTCTTCTAAACATCTTTCCCATTCTGTATCATCCGCTAGTAAGTTTCTATGTCTTGCAGCTAAATGGAAGGATTCATATACAATGTCATTAACAGTTCTTAAGTGTTCAAAACTTTTTGCTCCAGGAACATTTAAAAGTAATATGCGTAAGCAAAAACGTTCAACATCTCTTGGACTGTGTAAATTCTTGGGATTATTTTATTGCCTCTGCTTTTTCTTGTTCTCCATAATCCATTCACAAAAACATAGTGAAATGGAATTTCAATATATAAGTATTGTGTTGCTTCAGAATCAGTGGAATTTAATTCAAACCATGCAGTTAGTGTAGTGTGACGATCTTCACTTTGAGCCAATGCATTCATTTAATTTCCAGCATGGAAATAGACTAAATGTCGTTGTGGCAAATGTACTGCTAACTTATATACTGCATGTGATCTATCATGCATTTAACATTTTAAA
This sequence comes from Discoglossus pictus, assembly GCA_027410445.1. Lineage (NCBI taxonomy): Eukaryota > Metazoa > Chordata > Amphibia > Anura > Alytidae > Discoglossus > Discoglossus pictus. The sequence goes on along the minus strand of CM050170.1, from coordinate 78,027,066 downwards.
AGCCGCCACATAGCTTCTGGCGCACTGACATAGCGAGCATCTACATGAGATGCAAGTTCATCATGTACTAACTCACTACATTCAGGGTTGTCTGCACTTTTGACGACTACAGTAGCTGCATCGTAGCCTTTGTAAATATTTTTTGTGGACATATTTAATGGATTTGATGGAAGTGCAGGCTTCTACGTTGATGTGGGCATTGTACTTCATGAGTAAATGTGGATTGTATGGTACTACATATCTATTGTCCACTTTTTTTCCATGAATAATGGCACTACCTCCTTCTCTTCTTTTATAAAGTGGATATCCATCACAATTGGCATAGGTTTTGTCTCTATAAACTTTTGGAAATTCTTTGGAACATTTATTATTTTCCATACATGGTGATTGTGGATTAAGGTCACCACAGGGTCCATGAATCATGTGATGAGTAACAATCTCATATAGTCTACCATATAGTTCTGGATCTGGTAGTTCAGCAACAATAACTGCATCCACTTTGTCCGAAGTATCTAATTTATCTTTTTCTTGAAGTATTATTAGAAGATGTGCATGTGGAAGGCCTCTTTTTTAAAATTCAATGGTATATACATAAGCAAGACATTTGCCAAATAACTGATTTATAGTGAAGTCACGTATTAATTCATTTAATTTAATCTTAAAAACTCTGGCTACTAAATCTGGTTGATCTGAAGCACTTTGTCCAAGAAGTAGATTTTGTGTAATTTCTGGCCATTGTGGATTACATGTAAATGTCAGAAATAAATCAGGTTTGCCAAATTTGGTGACAATAGCCATAGCATCATTGTATCTTTCTCTCATATTTCGAGGAGATCCTTAAAAGGAAGATGGTAAAATGATGGCTTTGCCAGCTGTCATGTCTCTGCTTGTAGCCACGTCAGCAACATAGTCCATGAGTCCAGAATATTGTTCTACACAGAGTTTATCTTGTTGATATTTGATAAAGTTTAAATTATTTGCCTCAACTTGCAAATAAGAATCAATAATCCATTGTTGGGTTAGTTTTCCCCCACATAAAATTGGATTAAATCCATCTCGAATGGCAATTTGAGCTACTTTAAATTCAAGCATAGAAACATTATTTCGGATTCTGGCTTTAGCATTTGGGTAACTGGGAAGAGTTAATTTTGGTTGCCAACCTGCTTCTCCGTGTGGGAAAAAGATGGGATATGTCATTGGATCTACATTTGGACTTAAGATACTCATATTAATGAACGGTTGCTCCTCATTTCTGGGATATATTCTAATGTCTCTTTTAAATGGTGGTTCTCCTTCATCATTCTGAAACACCATTGCAACCTCATTTGATGTTGGCAAGTTATAACGACGTTTATCAGTATGTCTGTCTCTTTTAAGCACCATATTAACCTTGGGCATTGGTAATTGATGTCTTTGTGCATGAAGTAGTTGTTCATTTTCTACTTCTGCCAATTTTTTATAAGCTTTACTGTAGGGATTGTTGTCCATAATGTTATTTAGCTCTATAAAAACACTGGCTAAGCATTTTTTATTTTCTTCCATCTGCATACGTTGGTCAACAGCTTCCATTGTATCTAGGACATATAGTTGAGCAAATTTGATCTCCTTCCTCTGGATGTAAATGGGAAGTGCGATGATAAATTTGTCCTTGAACTTTAAAACAGTAAGGACCATGTCCTGGTACATTAGCAGCTAATGTTGCCCCCATAGATGCAAAGGATATGGCACTATTGTAGGATCTTATGTTTGTTTTAAAATTTTTGTAGTTTGGAAAAGTAGGTTCAGTCATAATGTTTTGTAAATAGATAGGAAATTCTTTACTTTCTGGAAGTTTGAACTTGCCTTTTTGACAGCAACTAATAAATTGGCCATCTCTGGGTCTCTCTTGTTTAAAATAATAAGCCTCACAAAACTGACATTGAGTAGTCATGTCCCCACAACTATGAACCTCTACTGCTAAAGACTTGAGTAAAGGACAATTTGCAAAGCATATTGGATTTTGACTTTCATATTCATCAGGTGAAATGTCATATAATGTTTCAACAGGTTCTAAATGTTTAGTTTTTTTCGTGGCTTTTCTTGGTATATGTTGTATTGTTTGAGGTAAAATGTCATGTAATGTTTCATGAACCGGTTCTAAATGCTTTGTTTTTTTCTTTGCTTTTTTTTGTATTCCTTGTATTTTTTTCTGCTAAAATGTCATCTGATGTTTCAGCAACAGGTTGTAAATGCTTTATTTGCTTGTTGTTGTTTTTTGTCATATCTTTAATTTCTGCAGATGACAGTCTTTTGCTTGCAATTCTTTTACGTTCTTTTTCTCGTCGAATTTCCTTCTTCTCCGGTGTCTGCTGGCTGTCTGCTCTCTGTCGTCGTTCTCTAGCTTGGCGTCTTTTCTTTTCTTGTTTACTCTCGTTATCAGCCATGTTAATCTGTAAAAATAAAATAATGTATCTTTAGTTTATTTTGAGATGTTAAGTTTGTTTTCATCAAAAATTGTTATCAACAGTGTGTTTACATTTCATACGTAATCAATTTCAATTTGGTCAATTGAATAGAGATCTAAATAAGGTCATCATATAATTTTTTTAAGAATTTTTTATTTAGTAAACATGTATCCAAAAGCAAGGTTTTCACTAACAAAAAAGTTTTTTTAAACAAAATGTTATGGTTTTATTTACAGCACTATTCAAATTGTCAAATGGCAATTCAATGAGGGTGTAGGACTGGAAATGTCCAATGAGAAATTGTATAGAGCCTGTGTTTAGAGCCTTTTTTGGAGTATGCATTATTTTTTTCTGGCTACATTGAAGTTTGTATTTACTGTTAAAGATTATTGGCCCTAAAAGACAAAGAAGAGATAGCAGAAAAATGTGTTAGTTATATTTTTTTCAAAGTTATAGTTACTGGTGGTTTTTTTGAAAATTTATTTTCTGTTGACATCGATACAAAGCTAAGATATTTATTTATTTTTCTATTTTTTTACTTGTTATACTGTACCTTGGTTGAAGTTTGATTTCAAGCAGAATCTTTGTTGGTCCTGTGTTGAAAGCCTTCGTCCGATTGGTCCTGTGTTGAAAGTCCTCGTCCAATCGTCTGATCCTCTGTGGAAAGTCCTCGTCCGATGTTGTAGTCCTCTGTTGAAAGTCCTCGTCCGATGGTCTGGTTCTGTGTTGAAAGTCCTCGTCCGATGGTGTAGTCCTGTGTTGAAAGTCCTGGTCCGATGGTGTAGTCCTCTGTTGAAAGTCCTCGCCCGCTGGTCTGGTCCTCAGTTGAAACTCCTGGTCCGATGTTCTTCACGCAGTATCTGTTGTAAAATAAAAAATAAAATGGTATTTGATTTGAATGTATTTGTATTAACTAAAAAATGACATTATTTCTGTGTACTGTATCTGTTATGGTGAATTTTTCGACTATTTATTTGTTTGTGCAAGCTTTTCAAAATACTTTAAATGTATTTTTATATTGCATAGATATTTTTTTTATACTGTCATTATTTTTTTGTGAATTATTTTGTATATGACTGCACTGGTTTTAGCATTATCCTGTTCTGCACTTTTGGTATACTTATTTAGGCTTCTTTGTAAGGCTTATAGGTTGTTAAAGATTCTTAAATATTAAAGAAGAATAATAATTTAGTTTGCTATGTGTTGGTGTGAGTTTTTTTAAAATCCTGTTTGGTGCCCACCAAAAGTGGTATGCTTATTTATGCTTCTTTCTAAGGCTTATACGTTCTTAAACATTAAATAAGAATGTTAATTTAGTTTCCTATGTGTTTGTGTGAGTTTTTCGACAATCCTGTTTAGTACACACCACTTTTGCTATGCTTATTTAGGCTTCTTTCTGAGGCTTATAGGTAGTTAAACATGAAATAAGAATATCAATGTAGTTTGCTATGTGTTTGTGAGAGTTTTTCTACAATCCTGTTTGTTGCGCACCACTTTTGGTATGCTTATTTAGGCTTCTTTCTAAGGCTTATAGGTTGTTAAACATGAAATAAGAATATTAATGTAGTTTAGTATGTGTTTGTGTGAGTTTTTGTACAATCCAAATGGTGCGCACCACTTTTGGTATGCTTCTTTAGGCTTTTTTCTAAGGCTTACAGGTTGTTAAACATGAAATAAGAATATTAATTTACTTTGCTATGTGTTTGTGTGAGTTTTTGTACAATCCCGTTTGGTGCGCACCACTTTTGGTATGCTTATTTAGGCTTCTTTGTAAGGCTTATAGGTTGTTAAACATTAAATAAGAATATTAATTTACTTTGCTATGTGTTTGTGTGAGTTTTTGTACAATCCTCTTTGGTGCGCACCACTAGTGGTATGCTTATTTGGGCTTTTTTCTAATGCTTATAGGTTGTTAAACATTGAATAAGAAAGTTAATTTAGTTTGCTATGTGTTTGTCTGAGTTTGTTACAATCCTGTTTTGTGTGTACCACTTGTGTGTACCATATGTTGCATACTTTGGGCCTCATTCAATTGCAGTTTGGCCAATTCAATAGGGTCCTCATTCAATTAGAAGTTTGTCAATTGAATAGGGCCCTAATTCAATTGCAATTTGGCCAATTGAATAGGGCTCTAAATAAGCACATAGCATATTTTTTTTAATACGTTTTTAGTTAGTAAACATCTATCCAAAAGCAAGGTTTTTACTAACTAAAAAATTATTTCAAAAAAATATGCTATGTGCTTATTTAGAGCCCTATTCAATTGGCCAAATTGCAATTGAATGAGGGCCTAGGTCTCTATATAAGCACATAACATTTTTTTTTGACAGAAGTTTTTAGTTAGTGAAAAGCTTGGTTTTGGATAGAGGTTCAGTAACTAAAAAGTTTGTTTACATTTTTTTGTATGTGCTTATATAGAGCCCTATTCAATTGGGCAACTCGGAATTTAATGAGGCTTTAGAGGTCTAAATAGGCACATAACATATTTTTTTTTAAAGAAGTTTTTAGTTTGTCAACATCTATCCAAAATCAAGGTTTTCACTAAGTAAAAACTTATTTAAAAAAAATATGCTATGTGATTATTTAGACCGCTATTCAATTGGTCAAATAGCAATTGAATGAGGGCCTTTGGTTGCTGCATTTGTTATATTGTCGGGCCTGATTCAATTGCGTTTTGGGCTATCGAATAGGGCTGAATATGACCACAGAGCATATTTTTTACAGAAGTTTTTAGTTAGTATCCAAAAGCAAGGTCTTCACTAACTAAAAAGTTCAGTAAAAAATATGCTCTGTGCTTATATAGAGCCCTATTGAAATGGGCCAATCACATTTAAATGAGGCCCTCGGTCATTAAAGATATATGGGTCCTCATTCAATTGCAATTTTGCCAATTGAAGAGGGCTCTATATAAGCACATAACATATTTTTTGACGGGAGTATTTAGTTAGTGAAGACCTTGATTTTGGATAGAAGTTCAGTAACTAAAAAGTTCTGTATAAAAAATATGTTATGTGCTTATATAGAGCCCTATTCAATTGGCCAACTCACAATTGAATGAGGCTCATAATAGTTTGTTTCTTTTTTTATACTTAATACTTTACCTTGATTGAAGTGTCGAATGACAGAGGGTCCCCTCCTGCCAATCTTAATTCGCCAGTCTTCTTGTAGTGTCTGTTTGAAAAAGAAAGCGAAATGGTTAATTGTATATTTCTTATTTTTTATTTAGCAAAGCATGGCCTTTTCAGCATATAATGTCTTGTTCTATCTTACCTGTTCTTCTTTGTTGGTGTTCTTTAAAAGGGATTGTGCTTCACAATGCACGGTGCAAATTGTTGAGTGACGCTGTTGATGCAGAGTCTATTTGAATATTAAGAAGTAGAAAGATTGAGTTTTAGGTAATATATTGAATTGCACTAAATGAATGTCATTTAAATATACTTCTGTAATTATTTTCAATTAACATTATTTTTTGGGGGGTCTACACACATATGTCACATACATGAAGCACATTTTCAGAGTTCAATGTAATTTTTTTCTGTGCGTGTGACATATCACTATACATGAATCATATTTTAATTGTTAAATGAACCTTATTTTTTGTTTTTGCCAAGACACATAAATGTGTGTGTGACATGTCACTATACATGATACACATATATGTGCGTGTCACATATCAGTATACATGACTCATATTTTAATATTACAATTTTTTTTTTTTTTGTAATGTCATTTAAATGTAGTTGTTTAATTAGTTTGTTTTAAGATCATTTTGTTGCAGGGGTAATACACATAAATGTGCAGGGGCAATACACATAAATGTGCGTGTCACATGTCACTATACATGATACACATATATGTGCGTGTGACATGTCACTACATAAATCAAATTTTTTTTGTTGTTAAATGAACCTTATTTTTTTTGTGGGCCTACACACATAAATGTGCGTGTGACATGTGACTATACATGATAGACATAAATGTGCGTGTGACATGTGACTATACATGATAGACATAAATGTGCGTATGACATGTCACTACATAAATCACATTTTCATCTTTTTTTTTTTTTTGTGGTGTCTTTATAATAAAATGTAATATATTATAGCTTGCCTCTCAGTTGTAATTTGCACAATGTAAAGTAGTAAATTAGGAAAGAATTGTCTTCTGAAGTAAGAGCAGCAGTTAACTCTGAAGTCACTCTGTTCATCACCTGAGTAGAAATGTAGAAATTTCTGGAAATTTGGCAGTATTTATAACCTTGTAGAAATTTCTGGAAAGTAGGCAGTATGTTTTTAAACTTTCAAGTGCCTCAGAACGTTATAACGCAATACGCATGCGCTATTTGCGTTCCAGCTTACAGTTTGCGTTCCATCCGCCATTTTGTGCGTAGTAGTGTTCAAAATGGTGTTTAACTGTGACTGTGGTACGTTCCGCATAGTATGTGTTTCATTTTTCCGAGTTACTGCAGTGTAGTTACGTCTGAAGCCTCGTTTTCGTTTTGTTTGGCGGACATTTTTTCTCTTGCTTAGCCTATTTTCGGCTGTTTAAACTCATTTTTTTAACTTAAATGGACGTGTAAATGAACTTTTCGAGGTGCCTGATGCCCCCCCTTGCTGTAAGTAAGCTTTTTATGTGTTCGCTGTGTTTATTTCTTGTGTTTGTGATGTTTTGATGCGTAGCGTTTGTAATGGGTCTTTCCCGGCCGTATTTTTTTTCGATGCGGCTTTATTTTGTTGCGATGTTGCCGTTTTTTTTTTGCGATATACGCAGTTAGCTTTTACGTGTACGACGCAGTGTATTTGTTTCTAAGTCATGCGTATGTGTGTTAAGAGCGTGTGAAGGGCCTTTTTTGCTGTTTTTTTGTTAAGTCTTGCTTGTGTGTGTCTGGGTGTAAGCGGGTGTGAGGGGCCTTTGAGTTTTTTTTTGTTATAAAGTCGTGTATGTGTATGTGTGTGAACACAGCCGACGTTGGGATGCTCCCACCACCGCAAATGCGGACCCTCGCTTCGCGAGGATCCGCATTTGCGGGGACGTTGTTGGGTTTTTGTTGGCTGGGAGGTTGGGTTTATTTTGTTAAAAAGTCGTGTGTGTTTATGTGTGTGTTAACACAGCCGACGTTGAGCCTCCACCTCCGCAAATGCGAGGATCCGCATTTGCGGGGACGTTGGGATGCTCCCACCACCGCAAATGCGGGCCCTCGCTTCGCGAGGACCCGCATTTGCGGGGAAATGCGTCCCTCGCTTCGCGAGGGACGCAGTTCTTGCGGGCTCGCTACGCGAGCCCGCAAGCGTGTGCAACGGCCCGTACGCTCACAACTATATATGTGATGGCTATTTTTCATTCCCAAATGAATAACCTTGCATTTATTTGTATTAAATCTCATCTGCCATTTAGCCGCCCATTTCTCTAATTTATGCAAATCCCTTTGTAGGGAAAGTACATCATTATCTGATTTTATTACCTTGCACAACTTAGTGTCATCAGCAAAAATGGAGACACTACTTTCGAGTCCTACTTCTATTTCATTAATAAAATATGTTAAAAAGGAGAGGACCTAATACTGAACCTTGAGGAACCCCACTTATCACAGACCAATCAGAGTATGCTCCATTTACAACAACCCTTTGCTTCCTGTCTTTTTGCCAGCTCTCGATCCATGAGCAGAAAATGAACTGCAATTCCTGTATCCCTTAGTTTGCTCACTAGTCTTCCATGTGGCACTGTATCAAATGCCTTTGAAAAATCTAAAAAGACTACATCCACTGAGTTGCCCTGATCCAAGTTCCTACTAGAAACTAATTAGATTGGTCTGACAAGACCTATCCTTCATAAATCCGTGTTGACTGCTACCTACTGCTATCTGTCCCTTATTAACCCTTCTAAAAGCTTCCCAACTACAGATGTGAGGCTCACGGGTCTATAATTCCCTGGATTTGCTCTTGATCCCTTCTTAAATATAGGTATCACCTGCTTTTCTCTAGTCATCCGGTAGAGACCCTGTAGTGAGTGAGTCTTGAAAGATTAGATATAATGGTTTGGCTATTACAGAACCCAGTTACCTTGGATGTATTCCATCAGGACCTGGGGCTTTATTAACATTTATTTCTCCAATCTCTTTTGGATTTCTTCCTGCGTTAACCAATTATTTAGTGATGGTAGTGTAGCCCCATTATGTTGCGGTGTCCCAACCACTGATACCTCCCTTGTGTATACCGACGAAAATAACCTATTTAGCTCATCTGCCTTTTCCTGGTCACTAATTATCAGATGGCCTGTGTCACATTGTAATGTTACTATAGCTTCCTTCCTCGCCTTCTTCCCATTAATATATTTAAAAAATATTTTAGGGTTAGTCTTACTTTCCATTGCAACTAACTTCTCATTTTCTATTTTAGCCAGTCTAATAGCCCTTTTGCAAGCCTTGTTGATTTCCTTATAGTCACATAAAGCTGCCTCTGTTTTAAAGTCATTGTTAAGCCACATGGGATATGATTTACTCCTATTCATTTTATTATTGTGTTTTTTTTTTTGTTTTTTTTTATTTGCCTTTCTCTGGACTAATTAATAATAAAAATAAAAAAACATTAAATAATTGATTAATAATTAATTAACAACTAATGAATTAATAGTTAATCCGCATATTGCAGATCAGAGGAGATCTTAAAAGGTTGAACTTGAAGGACTGAAAGTCTTTTTTCAACCTTAAATACTATGTAACTATGTAACTATGTAACTATGTAACTATGTAATTATCTCTGTGTTGGTTGAGAAACTGAATTTGCCTATAGTTAAAAGGGGAAGCAACCAAGGAGCTTTAGTTAGATGTACTCCCTTAATGATTGGCTTGGGCATTTTCTTATATTCCACCAATCAGAAAACCTCTTCCTTATAGCAGCTGGACAAACACGGACAATCTATGGAATCACATGATGCTTGATGTAATGGCAGTCTGTATGTATAGGCTGGATTACAGAGTCTTTAATGGCATTGTGGCAAGATACTTGACATTTTTCATTACTTGCCATCTCCCCAATAGTCTGCTGAGCACATGTACTCCTAGGCCCCTAAAGTACACATTGTTAACACCCCAGAAAATACAATTCAGATTCCACATTCCAGTTAAACCGGCTAAGAAGAAGCAAGCATCAATCTCTATCCCTGTGAATTTATCCCTAATCCCCAGTTGTTAAATATTTTGATCATGAGATATTACGGTATATAAATATTGAGAAAAGCCTTTTACTCTGTGTGAACAGATGGTAAGATGTTGATGAATAAATATAGGATTGTGAGTAGCCTGGTTACTCTATGAAGTCTTGGTTTCAGGGTAGTCATCAATAAAGACTACAGGACCAATGGATAACAGTCTTTAGTGTCTAGCACACTAAGTCCACACCATGTAAAGTTATGTGATCTACTTTAATAAATGTTTTTATTCATACCACAGGGTGTTTTAATGAGACTGATAAAAGATAGAGGCTTTGAGGACCAAATGTAATTTGTAAATGCTTTGTAAATGCATAGAAATGTGTTTTAATCTACTTTGAAATTGCTTTATTACATTATCTATAAAAATATGTGTTCCAGATATGTTATTCTACCCAAATGAGCAGTAATTTTAGAATACGTTATAAAACACCTACAGAATACCAGCTAATGGATATGTATTGTTTTTTGTGAGTTAAGATATCTGAATGAGTTTTTGATCAATTTATTTAAATGTATTGTTTTCACCTCTCAGAGGAATTGTGTTCGAACAACTTTAATTTTTCCACCATTTGTTCCCCCCATTATCTCTTAACCTCCTCAATTCTTTGGCTAGAGCGCACTTGATCTCCTTGTTCCTCAGACTGTATATAATAGGGTTCATTAAGGGGGTAACTACACAGTAAAATACAGATATCACTTTGTCCATTGGAAATCTAATATGGGAATTTGGTCGAATGTACATGAAGATGACAGTTCCATAATAAATGGACACCACAGCCAGGTGGGATGTACATGTACTGAAAGCTTTCTTCTGTCCAACAGTGGAAGGGATCCGCAGAACAGACAGGATGATGAGAGCATAGGATACCATGATGAGGAGAAAGCAGCCAAGTATCACATTCCATGACATGACTAGGAAAGCAAACTCCCCCATTGTGGTGTCTTTACAGGAGAGTTTCAGCAGAGGAGCATAATCGCAGATGAAATGGTCAATACGGTTAGGAAAACAGAACTTCAAAGTTGAAACCCATGCAGCAGGTGGAGAGGCGGCAAACAGTCCTCCCACCCAAGCTCCCATGGCTATATGCAAACTGGTCTTATTAGTCATTATGCTGCTATAATGTAGAGGCCTGCAGATTGCAAGATAGCGGTCATATGCTATTATAGTCAGGAGACAGTTCTCAGCAGCCCCAAAGCCAAAAAATAGATAAAACTGGATAAGGCAGGAAGAAGAAGAGATCTCCTTGTGCCGAGTCAACAGAGCATCAAGCATTTTAGGAACTGTAACTGTAGTATACATGACTTCGAGGATAGAAAAGTTGGCTAGAAGCAAGTACATGGGCTTATGAAGATGTGGGTCAGCAGCCACCAGAATCATGACTAGGAGATTAGCCCCAATAGTGAAGATGTACATGCAGGTGAAAAGGGAGAAGAGGAGGATCTCCAGCTCACGCACTGTCTCAAATCCAACAATGATGAATGTGTTAGCCAAGCTTTGGTTCCCAACATCATCTACTGGCATGTTTCCTAAAATATGAAGAAAGAACATATTGGCCCTTATTACAGCACTTACACTTATGAACCATTTGAAACTTATAGAACATAGTGGGTTCATCTTTCTATCATAATTTACTATTATCTAATTTTTCAGTGTAATCCTTGCCAATTACCCTGCAAACCTTAATTTTCTCAATCTCAGATGGCTTTAGACTGAAAACAGTTTAGGCCAATCCCCGTACAGTAATTAGGAATCAGAAAGCTGATTAAAGGGTACACATAGAAAACTTTAATGTAATAATACTGTAATAAAACTTATTTAAATAACATTAAATTCATAAAGCACTTGTTATTAACAATACTATGTTGCCTATAGTTTTAAATAATACTATATTTCAAATTCTTTTGTGCTACTTTAAAGCTTTGCTCCTTTTAAAGCATTACTTTGAAACTGCTGCCTAACCATAAGCACTGTTACAAAGTCTTCCAGAAATAACTATTTCATAATTAAAGGCACTAAAACATTCACATTTCAACCTATATATAAGTTAATTAACTGTTAATTTAGCAATAGAATGTTAAACTAAATAATATTTTTAATGATACATGATAAGAGAGCAAAGAACAATAACCACACCGGTATTCAGAAATACAGTCTAAAGCATATATCCTAGTCTACACCGTTGTACTGAACTTCATAATACCATTTTTTATACAAAAAGCAAGCATCAAATTCAAAACAAGACATCATATTGAACACAGAGATAACATAATAATTAAGGTTAAAAAAATGCTTTTATTCCATCAAGTCAAACCTTTTTACATCTCCACTGATCCTTGTATTATGTTGATTACTTGTTAATTGATAAAGTGAAAGGCAAACACAAAGTTCATTTAAACATTGCCAGTTGTCTCATAAGAGGAAATACATTTTTCATTACCCCAGATACCGACAATTGCACTGCTCCATTAATCAATACTCCTTCTCTAATTACCCAGGATAACCATAAATGACCTTTTTAGTCAAAAATATATCCCATTTATCTATTGAATCCAGTGTCACAAGCTCCTTTGGTAGATAATTAAACAGTTTAGCCACTTTTCTTTCCTTAAAGTTGAATCTTTTTACTTCTAACTGCAAGGGATGTCCTCTTGTCAATTGAAAACCTTTTGGCACAAAAAGCTCACTTGATAAAGCCTTAGATTGACCGTGGATATATTTATATAAGGTGATCATATCCCCCCATATATGCCTTTTTTCTACAGAAAATAAGTTTACTTTGCTTAGACTTTCTTTATAACTTAGCCCCTCCATTCCCCTTATTAATTTTGTTGCCCTTCTCTGTACCCTTTCCAGCTCTGAAATGTTCTAATGTCCTTTTTATGAAGTGGTGCCCAAAACCAAAAGACATGTAGCTGACAATGAATAATGAAGGAGGATAATGATTTATTATACAATAAATATTTCATATATTTGTGAAGTATGTAACCTTTGAGTTCTCAGATGCTCAGTTATTTTATTTTAGCCTATCAAATTATTGCAAAATATATATATTGCCAAAACATATATAACTTGATGCTACTTTAGTGTGCCATTTACCTGAACTGTTCTACTTCAGCGTGTGGTGTACCTAAAATAGATTAGGGTTATGGTTAGGGAATGTCATAAAAATAAATATAAAGCTGTATTGGGTGCTACTTTAGAGTGTGGTCTAAATAAAATGTTATGACATACCCTAACCCTTCCTATATGGATCTCTACCTTGGTCAGGGTAAAGGGGCTTGTGTACCTCAGTGAAGCTGTGTGCTATACCATGTAGAGTCATCCATGGTGGGCAGGTCACCGCAAGAAGGTCAGACAAATCACGGTCCACTGGAAAAGGAACTGTCAACCCACTCCAGTATCTTTGCCATGAAAACCTGAATAGGCACAACCAGAAACACAGATGTGCCTGGTGAGCTGTGTCCATATGGTCAACGATAGTCGCACATGACTGAAGGACTGAACAACAACAACATTGTATATAATTTTAGCACAATGTAAGAGAGACGTGAAAAGTTGTTTTAGTCAGATCTCTTTTGCTGATAACAATAGGATTTAGATATTTCCTATACAGGAACAATTGTTTGGATCTTAATATACCTTAGATATTACCAAGATATTAAACAAATAAGGGTAGCATAATAAATTTGTCCAAGTCTGACCATATTAGATATACCACCAAACTGTGATCGAAATATCTATGTATATAGTAACATCACAAAGTGCAAAGGTTGTTACATCATGGGCTAATGAGCCCCATTACTAATATTTTGGTTGCCCTGATGTTAGTTTGTGATTTCCAGGATTGCCCTGAAATAAGTGTTCTAAATAATATATTGTAACCAGCAATCTGGCAAGCTTATATGGAATTTGCTGGTATGAAGCGGGAGTTGGCATCTCCTCTAGGAGAGTCAGCTCTTCTGTAAGACGTCATTAAAAACAAGACGCACGGTTTATAACGGGTAATTTGCCATGACTTGTCTGGTGTGATAAGGTAATAAATGACATGGAGTATTATTTCTGTTCATTTATGGAACATTCAATATTGTCTTTTTGAGGAGGGTGGTTAATTAATTGGATATCACTGAATTTGATGCCTACCCACTTCATCACACATATGTAGAAGCAGGCAGCTTGCATCAATAAATGAAAGCTTGCATCAGTAAATGAAAACCATGCTTTTTCAGAAATATAAATGCTCCTCTCACACACTCAACCTTTGCCCAAGTTTCATGGATTAATCCCAGGTCCTGCAGAGACATTAAACATATTGTTTTTCTAATTACAAATCTTTGACTTGCCTAATGATATGTGTGTATACAACAATATATAACATATACAAAATATATATATATATATATATATATATATATATATATATATATATATATATATATATTTCTACAACAAAGATGATACCACACCATCACTGGATTATAACAGCAGGAAAAAAGAATACACAGTTCACTCCATCACCTGGACGCAACCCCAAACTGGACAGTTACATAGAAAGCTTTCGCCTGAGAACTACATCCTTAATAACATCCCAACAGAAAAGAGACTTATACAATCTCTCTCCATCAGAAAGAGCTGCCATAAAAAGCTTAAAATCAAACCCTAACATCACCATTAAACCAGCAGACAAAGGAGGCGCAGTTGTAATCATAAACACAGAGGACTACATACAAGAAGGAAACAGACAACTGACAGACAATACCTACTACAAAAAATGGAACAAGGACCCTACCGAGGAATACACCATCCAACTAAGAAAACTCATTCAAACGTTCCCTAAGAACGTGCAGCACGAATTGGAGCAGCTTATACCCACCCATCCTACAACTGGGACTTTCTACATGCTGCCAAAGATCCACAAGCCAGGCAATCCAGGGAGACCTATTGTTACAGGTATGGACACACTGACTAAACAGTTATCTGGTCTTGTTGAAAACATCCTGAAGCCACTAGTTAAAAACACTGACAGCTATATACAAGACACCACTGTCTTCCTTAACAAACTCAGTCAGATTGAGGGCCTACCTGCCAACACACTACTGGTAACCATGGATGTTGAATCCCTTTACAGCAACATCCCACATAAAGATGGCACTGAGGCATGCATGAAGTTTCTTTCTACACACAATCAGAATCACAAATATAAGCCTGATACCATTGTCAAACTACTAGAATACATCCTTACCCACAACTACTTCACCTTCAACCAGCATGTTTACCTACAAATAATGGGGACCGCAATGGGCACGAAAATGGCACCACAATATGCCAACCTATTTATGGCCGTCCTGGAAAAGAGATTCCTGTCCACATATGTCCACAAACCTTACAGATACTACCGTTACATAGATGACCTGTTCATCATATGGACAGAAGGGGAAGGAAAACTCAAAGACTTCCATAATTCGTTCAATACCTTTCACCCATCCATTCAATTTAAAATGGATTATTCCACAGAACAGGTTAACTTTCTGGATACCACCATTTCCATTACAAATGGCAAACTGAATTCATCTATCTATAGGAAACCTACAGACAGATGTAGTTACCTCCACAACTCTAGCTTCCACCCCTCCCACACTAAACAAGGGATAATTCATAGTCAAGCCATCAGAGACCACCGCATATGTTCAAACACAGAGGAACGTGATGAACACTTAAAAACACTGTCTGCCTCCTTCAGACAGAAGGGTTACAAACCCTGTATTATCACTCAGAAAGTAACCTCTGCCATCAGAACACCCCGGGTACACCTGCTGCAATACAAAACCAAAGAAACAACTTCACGTACACCTCTGGTAACCACATACCATCCAGTTCTAGAAGGAATACGCAAAATATTTAAGGACTTACAACCACAACTCACAGAGAACACAGAATTGAAACATATATTCCCTAAACCCCCATTCTTGCATTTAGGCAGCCACCAAATTTAAGACAAACATTGGTGAACAGAAGATTGCCAAATGAACAGCATAACAGAGAAAATGGCACCAAACCCTGCAATAAAAGTCGCTGCAAACTATGCCAACACATCTGCAAAGAGGACACAGCCACGCACAACAACAAGACCCACAACATCAGAGGCTCATATTCATGTACATCATCAAATGTAGTGTACATGATACAATGTACTGTATGTCAAAGGGGGTGCTACATTGGGGAAACCAGCCAGAAACTACACATGCGAATGAACCTCCACCGAAGCTCCATCAAAAAACACCAGGAAGACAGCTATTGTACTCCAGTGGGACACCATTTCACCCAGGAGAATCACTCCATCCAGAACCTCAAAATAAAAGTACTCAGAGGGAATTTCAGAACTTTCCAACAGCGGAAAACTTTTGAATTAAAAATTATTCAATTTTTTAATACCAAGGATTTTGGTAATAACATCGATTTAGGCTTTCTGACCCACTATCTTAATGTCTTATAGCTAATACATTCCACTTACCTCCCCCCCTTCTATTGCTGTTTTTGTAAGCTACATGCTATGCTTAAATTTATTGCTCTTTATTTCACTCTGCTGTGTTCTTATCTACAACCTGATCTATAGACTTACTGACCTATCAGGACATTATTCACAGTGCTGGTCTGTTTCTCACTTAACTCTGGCCAATTAATTTAGTCTTTCTTGTTTTTCCAATTTTTTCTTTTTTTTTTCTCCCATCTCTTTCTGTTTGCTGTTTTTAGTTCATACTTATATCAGTATTGCTTTTTGACTTGATAAAGAGAGGCATTATCTCTCGAAAGCTCGTCGCTTTATTATGAATACGTTTGTCCAATAAAAAAGGTATCACTATTCACTGCAATACTCTGATTATTCAACTATATATATATATATATATATATATATATATATATATATATTTATTTATTCCATCTCAACTCATCCCTCCCCTCTACCACACTTATCCCAGCTCTCACACATATTTTCAACCTTTCCCTAAATACTGGCACATTTCCATCTTCTCTAAAACATGCCACCCTCAAAAAACCCTCATCTGACTCTGACATTGCATCTAACTGCTGCCCTATCTCTCTACTTCTGCTGGCTTCCAAACCGCTGGAGCGGCTCGTCTATAACCGCCTTACCAGCTTTATTTCCTCTAACTCCCTTCTTGACACCTTCCAATCCGGCTTTCGGCCCCAACACTCCACTGAGACAGCTCTCACTAAAGTCACCAATGACCTGCTTACCGCCAAGTCAAAAGGTCACTTTTCTATTCTTCTTCTTCTAGATCTCTCTGCTGCCTTTGACACAGTCAACCATCCACTTCTACTTCATATTCTCTCCTCCCTCGGTATTCGACACACTGCTCTCTCGTGGTTCTCATCATACCTACAAAATTGATCATTCAGTGTCTCCTTCTCTGACACCTCTTCTTCTCCTCAGCCCCTATCTGTTGGCGTACCCCAAGGATCAGTCCTAGGCCCCCTCTTCTTCTCCATCTACACATCATCACTTGGTACCCTCATAAACTCTTTTGGACTTCAGTATCATCTCTATGCAGATGACACCCAAATCTACCTCTCAGCACCAGATCTATCCCTCTCTCTTCTATCACCCGTCAACAATTGCCTCTCTAGTATATCCTCTTGGATGTCCACCCACCATCTCAAACTCAACATGTTTAAGACTGAACTCCTTATCTTCCCTCCCTCTGACACAGCGTCAATTCCTCACATCTCTCTCACTGTCAACAATGACATCATCACCCCCACCTCCCAAGCCCGTTGCCTTGAGGTTCTACTGGACCCCGCCCTGTCTTTCATCCCTCACATACAGTCATTAACTAAAGCTTGTCTTCTCCATCTAAAAAACATCTCCAAAATTTGTCACTATCTTACACAAGACACAACTAAAATCCTAATACACTCTCTCATAATCTCTCGACTACTGCAACTCGCTTCTTGTTGGCCTACCCACCACCTGACTATCTCCACTTCAATCTATTATGAATGCCTCAGCTAGACTCATCTTCCTTACACAACGTTCAGTGTCAGCATCACCTCTCTGTCAATCACTCCACTGGCTTCCCTTAGCCTCCAGAATAAAATGTAAAATCATGACCCTAACTTACAAAACCCTCAACAATTGTGCACCCCCTTATATTTCTGCTCTCATCTCCAAATACTGCCCCACCCACCCTTTTTGTTCCGCTAATGACCTTCTTTCTACAACTCTTGTCACATCCTCTCACTCTCGCCTTCATGACTTTTCTCGTGCTGCCCCTAGTCTCTGGAACTCCTTCCCTCACTCCACCAGATTATCCTCTTGCCTCAAAACATTCAAAACCTCACTAAAATCGAATCTCTTTAAAGAAGTGTATCACCTTCCACCCTAACACGCCTCTCTCTCCCTCCTTTTCCACACACATTACCTTTAGGTTGTAAGTCTGCGAATTTCAATCCTGCAATCTGCTTTGGGGAAAGCACTATGGACACTGGATTTGAGGCTCAAATACAGGGCCCTCCTTGCTTTGCTATGTGTTAATTTGTATTAACGTTTGCCTGGAACTTATCTTATGTACAGCGCTACTGAATATGTTGGCACGTTATAAATAAACGATAATAATATATATAGTAAATAAATAGTACATCTGTGTTCACATTTGAATGTCTAAAATAGGTTAAAAAACCTGCTTTCAGCTCAGAACTAAAAAAAAACAGTTATTACGCTGCATTCTGGGAAGCTGAGCACGGACATTTAAATGTGCACACAAATGCTTCGCTCTTTAAGCCATAGCCCATTTTAAACATGGCTTCCTTAAGCTTTTGCCTGCTGCATTACACAGCTTTTATGCAAAGCCAAGGTTGGATTATATACAAGCTGAGAATCCTATCCACGTACAGCTATTTCAAGCTTACTGGCTATCATCAGCTTGTATTGTGGACCTTATGAGTACCTAGTTCACCACAACAATAATTTAATATATGGTGGGCAAAAGAGCAATAGAAGCCCTCCACAGTAAAGTAGTACAGTAAATAAAAAGTACATCTGTGTTCACATTTGAATGTCTAAAACAAGTAAAAAAACTGCTTCCAGCACAGAAGTCCAAGAAAAACAGTTATTACACTGCATTCTGGGAAGCTGAGCAGAGACATGCAATATATATTTATATTTATTGTTGTGTACATGTTATATATTGTTGAACATCAACACACAGCCATTAATGTCTAAACTGTTGGCAACAAAAGTGAG
This sequence comes from Discoglossus pictus, assembly GCA_027410445.1. Lineage (NCBI taxonomy): Eukaryota > Metazoa > Chordata > Amphibia > Anura > Alytidae > Discoglossus > Discoglossus pictus. The sequence goes on along the minus strand of CM050170.1, from coordinate 78,008,153 downwards.
TACACCCCTAAGTGGAAATGCCCAAATTGGACCCAATGAGCCATTTACCCTCCCAGTGTCATGTGACTCAGTGTTACAAGGTCTCAGGTGTGAATGGGGAGCAGTTGTGTTAAATTTGGTGTTATCGCTCTCACACTCTGTCATACTCGTCAACATGGCACCTCATGGCAAAGAACTCTCTGAGGATCTGAAAAAAAGAATTGTTGCTCTACATAAAGTTGCCTAGGCTATAAGAAGATTGCCAAGACCCTGAAACTGAGCTGCAGAACGGTGGGCAAGACCATAAAGCGGTTTCACAGAACAGGTTCCACTCAGAACACGCCTCGCTATGTTCGACCAAAGAAGTTGAGTGCACGTTCTCAGGGCCATATCCAGAGGTTGTCTTTGGGAAATAGACTTATGAGTGCTGCCAGCATTGCTGCAGAGGTTGAAGGGGTGGGGGGTCAGCCTGTCAGTGCTCAGACCATATGCCGCACACTGAATCAATTTGGTCTGCATGGTTGTCGTCCCAGAAGGAAGCCTCTTCTAAAGACGATGCACAAGAAGGCCCACAAACAGTTTGCTGAAGACAAGCAGACAAAGGACATGGATTACTGGAACTTATTTGGTTCAGATGGTGTTAAGCATGTGTGGCGGCAACCAGGTGAGGAGTACAAAGTGTGTCTTGCCTACAGTTAAGCATGGTGGTGGGAGTGTCATTGTCTGGGCCTGCATGAGTGCTGGCGTTACTGGGGAGCTACAGTTCATTGAGGGAACCATGAATGCCAACATTTCCTGTAACATACTAAAGCAGAGCATGATCCCCTCCCTTCGGAGACTGGTGATAGACTGGCAAGCATGTCTTCAGACCTAAACCCTGCTGAGAATCTGGGGGCCATCCTCAAATGGAGACCAGCTCCGTGATGTCATCATGGAGGAGTGGAAGAGGACTCCAGTGGCAACCTGTGAAGCTCTGGTGAACTCCATGCCCATGAGGGTTAAGGCAGTGCTGAGAAATAATGGTGGCCACACAAAATATTGACACTTTGGGCCCAATTTGAACATTTACTCACTTTTGTTGTCAACGGTTTAGACATTAATGGCTGTGTGTTGAGTTATTTTGAGAGGACAGCGAATTTACACTGTTATATATTACTACTTTACATTGTAGCCAAAGGCGCTCATCACTGCATGCCTCGCAAAGCGAGGCGAGCCGTTAACATGTAGCACATGGGCGATGAGCACCAAAAGCGCTCAGCGCCTGTGAGCCTCTCATAGCGAGGCGAGCCGTTAAGACACTACAACTATCAGCACAAACACGAAGAGGCAATGAAGCATGTGGGACTTAGCCGCAAAACACTTCCTAAGAGCAAGATCGCCTTGGCGTGCAAGCGGTTGACAAATATGGGCCATAGAAAAAAAAGATATATGAGACGCAGGACTTAGAAAAAAAAAATACGAGATGCGTACGAGATTAATGGATGAACAGCGAAAACGAAAAAACAATAAAAACACACTAAATACACCCCAAAAAATTACAAAAACATCACAGACAGCGCGATGCAACAGTTAGGATGGCTGGGAGTGAGGTGAAATGCAAATTTAACCCGATTTAGACGATTTTTGCCACTCGAAAATCGTCTAAGCGAGGAAAAAAAGGTCGGCAAAAAAATGAAAATGGGGCTACACGACCCCGGACCGCGCAAAACACTGCCAAATGCGTAGCACTTTACACATCAAACTACGAACTGCAAGATACACTATTACTAAAGCCGGAAAATGCTCACGAGACGCGTAATTCATTAATAACATTACGAGTATACAATGCCGCTTAATAACACAATAAACCAACTGCTTTACCTCGCGCACGCAGCCTATGTATAATGCACACTTGGAACATTCATTACACTTAATCAGCAGGGCACCAACACTCAAAATGTATATTCTATGCTGTCGGAAAATACAAACAGATTGTTAGCTCTTCAGCCTATTGCTGCCTGCATATATTACCGTATTTTTCGCCGTATAAGACGTACTTTTTTCACCCAAAACTGAGGGGGGGGGGAGTTGGTGCGTCTTATACGACGAATACACCTTTTAAAACCCACTCTTATATTCAACCAATGTGGTCCCTGTTTTGACCATTCTCTCAAGATGTTGTTTGAAGCTGATTGACAACTCATCCTCAGAAGCTGCCTGGGTGTGCTTCACAGTATAGTGTATTCCTCCTCCAACTTTATGAATGTCCATATATGTTGCACCTGCAAGCTTCATTGCAAATTCATGAACACGATCCCTCTTTCTGCCCCTCTTGATCCTCTCCCCCTCCTGATTCTCCCCTTCGACACCTCTGATCCTTCCCTTGCCCCCCTTTAGATCCCCACTGCTGTTCCCCCCCCCCCCCCCCCCCCCCAATTGGCACTTCCTACAGCACCAGCAGCATGCCTCTAAACTGAATCGCGTCGGCCGGTGCATCCCAGTGACGTCACACACGCGACGCAAGGGAAGGCTGCAGTACAGGAGGAGTGCTTGTAGGAAGCGCTGCGCGATGGTGTGAGATCAAGATGGGCCAAGGGATGATCATGGATGGGCAGAGGGGAGAAGAAAGGGGAGGATCAGGAGGGTCAGGGAGGGTCAAGAGCTCCTGGAGGCTCCCAAATGCTCCAAAATGTGTATGTGTGTATGTATGTATGTATATGTGTATGTATATGTGTATGTATGTGTATATGTATATGTGTATGTGTATGTATGTATATATGTATATGTGTATGTATGTATGTATATGTATGTATGTATATTTATGTATGTATGTATAAGTATATATATATATATAAATATATATATATATATATATGTATATATATACAGTATATATATGCATATATATATATATATATATATATATGTATCACATATATAGTTGTGAGCGTACGAGTTGTTGCTAACGCTGCGGGCACGCATAGGGAGCCCGCGGGCCTCGCGTAGCGAGGGCCGCGGCTTGCGCAGCGAGCCAAGGCCCTCGCAAAGCGAGGGCACTGGCCGAGGGTCCCAGGTCTCAGTTACTGGCATGGAACGCCAAAGGCGCTCCATGCCAGCACCTGAGGACCTCGCAAAGCGAGGGCCGCAGTTGCTGGCATGGAGCGCCGAAGGCGCTCCATGCCAGCAACTGCGATCCTCGCAAACTTCACGTCGCAACCCAAAGAGCACGACACACACATTACGACACTCGCAAACAACATACGACACACGTTCACACACATTACGGCCTCGCAACACTCGGACGCAACTCGCAAACATTACAAAATTAAAAACACAATACATACACACAGCACATACATAAAAAGCTTACCTACACCAAGAGGGAGCACCCAGGACCTCAAAAATGCAACTTACACCTTAATTTCACTCGAAATAAAGGAGTTTACACACTAAAAAATTTGCTAAGCGAGAAAAAAATGGCCGCCGAAAAAAACACACGCAAACACCATACGACACACGTTAACAGATATTACGACCTCGCAAACATCGGACGCAACACGCCAACATACAAACATTTAAAACACACTAAATACACACAACACACACATAAAAAGCTTACCTACAGCAAGAGGAACGATCCAGCACCTCAAAAAAACAAGTTACACCTTTATTTAAATAAAAATAAAACACTTTAGACACTAATACAATCACTAAGCGACAGAAAAAATGGCAGACGAACAAAACGAAAACGAGGCTTCAGACGTAACTATACTACACTTACTCGCAATAATGAAACACATACTATGCGGAACGTATCACAATCATATTAAACACCATTTTGACCACTACTACGCACAAAATGGCGGATGGAACGCAAATTGTAAGCTGGAATGCAAATAGCGCATGCGTATTGCGTTCTAACGGTCTAACTTTCCAGAATTTTCTACAAGTTTATAAATACTGCCTATTTTACACAAAAAAAAACTTTTCTCCTCAGGTGATGAACGGAGGCTTTATACTTTTTGCTTTCCTCTGGATTCAATGTATATTAAAGTTAACAATTCTTCCGATACAAATTTCATGTTAAAAAACCATTACATCAACATTTTACAAAAATACACGTTCATATCACAATACTTAGAAGTGTCAAAAATCTATATTAATAACTAAACAACTTGACAAACATATACATCACATTGCCGTCATTTTTTGACGGTCAAGTCGCTAGTATATTATATATATATTTGTGTGTGATGTAGGTGTGTATATGTGTGTAAAGTGTATTTGTGTTTAATTCAGAATATTTTTTTCTTGTTTTCCTCCTCTAAAAACTAGGTGCGTCTTATGTGCAGGTGCGTCTTATATGGCGAAAAATACGGTAATCATAAATACATAAAGTATATTAATTTATTAAATAAATAATAATTACTTAACTACATATACATCAAAATATATATCTCTCTTTATCATGAAGCATGAAGGACCAAAAGTACATGACAGGAGAGGCTTGCAATGAGTGCCTAAGGCACTCATTGTGAGGCACGCAATGAGCACCAAAGGCGCTCATCGCAAGCCTCGCAATGAGCGCTGAAGGTCCTCACGCTACAAAACGGTTTACATTGTCAAACAGCATTCGCATGCCTTTAAATTTTATTGCCCTGTCATTTTTGACGGGTAAGTCGTTAGTAATAAAATAATTACGAAAATGTGAGGGATGTACTCATTTTTGTGAGATACTGTAGATATGTATATATATATATATATATATATATATATATATATATATATATATATATAAAACCACATATATAATATAACACATAGAGGCCCACTAATACATACATGAACACATACCTCTGTGAGCCCTATAGCAGGAGGCAGAGACAGTTGGATTCAGTCACACTTGATGCACTTTCAGTATAGACTTCTAGGGTCTTCAATATTAAAGAGAAGTACAATGAACTCATGTAAAGATTTACCTTTCATGACTAACAAATGCACTTGCTTGAAAGATTTTTATTATAGTTTTTATTTACAAAAACAAAACAAAAAAGAGAGTTTTATATGATTGATCAACTTGCCACTTTGTTTAAAAGCAGCATAACATACAATTTAATTTTTTGTTGATTTTTTTTAAATAATAGTAATGCAAAAACTAAATATATAAATGATTAATAATAAATAATTAGCAATTAACAATTATTACCAGGTAATAAATAATCCACATATTATAATGATCAGAAGAGATCTAAAAAGTATGAACTTGATGGACTGACCATCTTTATTCAACCACAATTACTATGTAACTGTAACTATGTAAAATATATTAAACTTACCTAAACATCTGTGTTTTAGTTGGGGAAGGTGCGAGTTGAGTAAACTGTCATTGATTGTAATTCACAGCTACAACCTAGTAAGCTCAAAATGGACAATTTGTTGTTTTTTAGGCACAAGAATACTACTATATGATGTGTTGTGTTGTCAGTGTGCTGAAGTGTTGTATATATATGCTGACCTGGCTCCCTCCACTCTTCTAAAACGAAAACAACTAAAACCAGCCTTGTTAATCTTGATCCAAAAGGGTATTAAGTACAGATGGGGGTTCCCCTTCAGCCTATCATTTAAAGTGGGGGCGACGAATCACATAGTTCACACTCTAATCGAGTGCAACGCAGTCCTTTCAGATCTAAATCTCTTGCCCAGAGAGGACACTCTGGAAACTCCTCAAGGAATAAATTTGCCTCCTAGACCGGCAAGACAATGGACAGAATTCCACAGGCTCAGACGACAAAGCAAGCAACAAGATCAAATTTTAGGATCCGTTACTTCGTCTCCAGGATCCTCGGTAAAGATCTAAACAAGACAAACATTATGAGACTCTGGAGAAAATAGGGCATAGTGGAATGCCTAAACGACGGTTGGAGGGATCTCTAACGGGTATAAATCTGGTGCTACCGGGGCAATAGAACCGATGGATGCTCTGGACACTAGGACCAATCCTCTTACAATTCATGAATGCAACCTTGGACTTAAAGCATGGGAGTTGAGAACTGTTGAATAAAGAGACTAAGGGGCATAGATCAAAACGGGCACAACATCGATCTATAGTTAGATCACTAAGTCCACTTAAACAGGGTTCTTTATGCCCTACGCAATATATTATAAGGTTATATGATGATTGTATTATAAGTTTACAGTTCAAGGGAGAGGAATAAAATAATTAAGAGATTGTAGGATCCAATAGATAGAGAACCGTTTTATAGGCTCCTAGATAGAGGGCTAATTGGGGGTCAGGTCAGGTCTTTAGATATAGACTCTACGATGGGGTAGTATGTGGTAGACCTTTGATATCTATAACTGTTAGTTTATCAGATATTTCTTCCTCACTAGAGGGAATTGGTAGGAAAATTTGAAGGGTGGGAAGGCCCCGGGCCCGGATGGATTTACCAACTTATACTATAAGAAATATATAGACACTCTGGACCCTCACCTCACAAATCTTTTTAATCAAATCTTAGAAGGCCATCAAATGCCCCAGGAATTAAACCAGGCAGACTTGATATTCTTCCCCAAGGAAGGTCGGGACCCCCTAGAAGTTAAAACTGATCACCCAATATCGTTCCTAAATGGGGATATTAACATTTTAGCAAAGCTGATGGCTAATAGAATCTCCCAATTTCTTCCCAGACTCATTCATAAAAACCAGGCGGGATTTGTCCCTTATAGACAAACAGAGGATAACATCAGGCGCACTCTCAATTTGATTTCATGGGTGTCCTAAAACCGCATCCCAACTTGATTAGTGGCCTTTGATATAGAAAAGGCTTTTGATACCGTAGAATGGCCTTATCTCAAAGCGGTATTATTCAAATTATAGATCTCCCAAGGCAAGGTTGAAATTACCAGGCGAAACCATGGCGCAGATTTAGGTACAAAGGGGAACCAGACAGGGATGCCCTCTCTCACCCTTACTTTTCGCCTTAGCAATAGAGCCACTAGCGCAGTGTATATGAGCGAATCCAAAAATTAAGGGAATCCAGATAGGTCACCATCACTTCAAATTCAGTCTCTTTGTGTATGACTTCTTAGGCTCACTCACAAGTCCGGCCACCTCTATCAACCACTTTGGAAACCTCTCGGGACTAACAATAAATGTAACAAAGTCAGAAGCGTTAGGTATAGCACTCATTCAAGCAGAGACTCAATATCTTAAACAAAACTACGATTTTCCTTGCTTAATTCACATATTAAATATTTAGGGGTGTCCATCACCAATAGAGTAACAGATCTATATCAAACTAATTATTTACCCCTGTATAAAGAATTGATATCAGATCTACAGAGATGGTCGAAAAGTAGAATCAAATGGCTAGGCAGGATACATGCGGTTAAAATGAATATTCTTCCCCGGCTTTTATACTTATTACGCACACTTCCGACCCCAATAGTTTATAGGGATCTCGAGAGGTTTCAAAATTAAATCTTTAAATCCATATGGAACCACAAATCCGCAAGGATTTACAAATCTACCATGTATAAAACTAAAACTAAAGGGGGGCTTTCATGCCCCAACTTCAAATTGTATTATAATGCAGCACAGCTCTCGTTTATCCCCCTAGCGCATTCCTCTCAACATCATTTTATAGAAAATTTACAAATGCCCCCATACTCATGGGACACCATTAAATGGCTTCCCAAGCCAAATAATATACTGGGGAAAATAAAGAACCCAATGACCAAACACTCATTGGTGATATGGGCATGGGAGACCCGACATCATCATGTGGCCCCTAAGTTAGCTAGCATCTCCCCTATTATACCTAACTCACTACTGACAATACAGCTATCCCCAGCAACTAAACATTGGTGGAATTCCAGGGGATTATTGACTTTTGGGGCCTGGTATCAGGAGGGGGCAATAGCCACCTATGAATACATGAGAAACAAATATAACTTACCTTTAATAGAGCATTACACCTACTGTAGAATATGACATTTCGTAAGCTCCACTATAAATTCTCTAGGAGCCCTGGAAACCAATTGGCTAGTTAGAATTTGTAAAGCTCTTCCACTGTTGAGCAATATTATAAGCTTATTATACAATACATTTAATGAGACACCGAGGTCACAAAAAATAAAATATATACAACTAGGGGAAGAAGACCTGGGATACACTCTAGACCAAACAATCTGGGAACAGAGCTGGCACAGCCTAACTAGAGGATCATTAAACTATAGCGTTCTGGAGACATCGATAAAGGTCCTACATAGAATTTATCCCACACCAACTAAACTCTTTAAGTGGGGGCTGACCCAAGATGCTAAATGCTTCAAAGTTTGCAGAGACTGAGGTACATTCCTACATATATGGTGGGTGTGCCCTGCGGTGAGGGGGCTTTGGTCAGAAGTATTTGAGCTGGCCTCGAAAAATGTTAAAGTCAAAATACACAAGTCCATTGAGATCTGCCTCCTGGGCCTCACCAGCTCACTTCTAACATCCCATCAAAATTGGTTACTGTAGTTCCTGATGCTGGCCAAAAATAGCCATATTGCTCAGCAGTGGAAGTCCCCAAATTTGAGCCTACAGGCAGTGAAGAATAGGATACATTTTATTTTAATTAATGAACAAATAACCCACCTCCTGGAAGACTCAATTCCTAAGTTTATGGATGTGAGGGATCCATAGTTAATGGAACCCGATAGCATCTCGCTAGAACCCAATACGAGCCGTTAAGTCATAGGTGCGATGGGGGGGAGTAGGCGGCCCTGGAGGAGGCGGATGGAGGTAAGAAAAGCTTTCAACCTGGGGAAACTGTAAAGGAACTGTTCTATGATTTATGTTTTTATCTATTATTATTACTTTTTATTTGTTTCTTTTTCTCTTTTTCAACAATGGTGTTTTTCTTTGTTCCCTTCCCAAGTTGGGAATTTGATTGTACCAACATTCTAAGATTGAAAAACTACAATTTAATTATTTAATGAAAAAAAAAAAATAGACTTTGGCAGATGGCTTCCGGGGAGGGTACTATAAAGATTATAATCTAACAATCTGGTACTTCAAGATTCTGAGCCAGTTTTGTTGATACAAAGCGCAAGATGAAGTTGTATATGTGAATGATGTACTTACCGGATATGAATGCTTAATGCAAGAAAAAAAAAAGGGATTGTGTCCAACAAGTGCCATCCAGGCTAGCCTCTGCCTAGTTTTCATCTTCCGTCTGGCACAAACCTCCATAATCTACAAACACTGATATTGACAAGAGAAACCAGGGCAGGACCAAAAAAAGCTGCAAATGCTGGGCATGTACTGAAATAAACTATTAATTTACAGTACATGTGGCATTAAAATCCTAATCCTGCGCCAATTTCAGTGACTGCACTTTGAAGTGGAACTGTTACATTTAGTTACATAGTTACATAGCAATTGAGGTTGGAAAAATACTTTTAGCCCATCAAGTTCTACCTTTTAAGATCTCCTCTGGTCTGCAATATGCAGATTAGTTGTTAATTGATCCAAAGGAAGGCAAACAGGGGAAAACAAAACAGAGAAACTTTATCAATTGTCTCAAAAGGGGGAAAAAATGAATTCCTTCCTGACCCCAGATACTAGCGATCGGATTCCTCCCTGGATCAATACTCCCTCTTTAATTAACCAGGATAACCCTGAATGCCCTTTTTAATTAAAAATATATCCAATCCCTTTTTAAAGTTATCTATTGAATCCGCTGTCACCACCTCCCTTGGTAGAGAATTCCACAGATTAACCACCCTTACTGTGAAGAAACCTTTTCTTTCTTTAAGGGGGAATCTTTCTAATTCTAACCTCAAAGGATGTCTCTTGTCAGTTGAACCTCTTGGCACAAAAAGCTCCCTTGACAAATTTTTATACTGACCCTGGATGTATTTAAATAGGGTAATCATATCCCCTCTTAGATGCCATTAATTTTGTTCAGTGGCGGCCCGTCCATTGGGTCGTCGGGGCAAGCGCCCCTCCAAATATTTTCGTGACCCTGCAATAAAAAAACACAATAATTTAATAGTAATAACCAAAAAACAATAAAATATAATGTGTACATTAGCCTTCAAGTGTTATTACAGTAATAAATGAAACAAACTATTCCCTGGGACACTGTCACTTTAAGATAACCCATTGCCCTTGTGTGTATATATTAACTGCTGTGTGTATCCATTGTAGCTTTCCCTGCATCCCTGTGTGATCATATTACACTACACTAGTAACCTTTAGACTCTATGAATGAGGCCTGACCGTTAATGCATTCCGCCCACCAGCACAATGACGCTATGCATGGGCTGTGATAATGTATCCATTTCAATGACTGACAGTCTTACATCATTGACCAATCAATGATGGAAGGCTGTACAGTTGTCAGGAGAACCACCTAAACCCACCCAGACCGTTAGCTCCAAGCGCCCGCCAGCTAATAGGGCCTCGAGTTTTCTTTTTGATTGACAGCCCTTGTTAATAAAACCACCATAAGCCAGTCCCATCCCTCTTTCTGTTTCCTGACCTGCTCCCGCTGAGTGAGACTGAGAGACCTCCCTGGCTGAAAATACTCACTCATCTGCCCAACCTAACAGTAAGTCCTAACTGCCCTGGCCAACCCCCTAGTCCACCTAATAAAAGGAAGGGTCCCCCCAGTTACCCCACTATGCCTGCCTGCCACCCACCCACCCACCAACTTACCTACCACCTAGGCCTGCAATGCCTGTAGCCCCAAAAGACCTGACCTGTGCCACCCCCAATCACCCCCATGGGGCCTGTGCCACCCCCGATCACCCCGATCAGCTCCATGTGGCCTACGCCACCACCCGATTACCCCGATCACCCGCATGGGGCCTGTGCTACCCATATGGGGCCTATGCCAACCCCCGATCACCCCCCCTGTAGGCACATTGGCCTGGCCAACCCCCAACCTACCTAACTACCAACCCACCTACCTACCCCCCTGACCCAGTGACCACTCCCTGACCCAACTACCTAGTACCAACCCACCTACCCCCCTGACCCAGTGACCACACCTGATCCCACACTGACCCAACTACCAACCCACCTACCTACCCCCCTGACCCAGTGACCACACCTGACCCCACCCTGACCCAACTACCAACCCACCTACCTACCCCCCTGACCCAGTGACCACACCTGACCCCACCCTGACCCAACTACCAACCCACCTACCCCCCTTACCCAGTGACCACACCTGACCACACCCTGACCTAACTACCAACCTACCTGCCTATGTTAACACTACAGTTAAACACATAACACAACCCCCCCCCCTATTTTTATTCCATTTTTAGAAGTTACAGGCAATGTATCTTTAACATTGCTTGCAGTTAAAAATAAAAATAAATTGCCTGTCACTTTTAAAGATAAAATAAAAATAAGGGAAGGGGGAAAACAAAACAATAATAAAGTAAACAACAGCACATACTTACCTGTCAAATTGACCCCTCCAGCGGTGGCCTTCTGCCCTGGATGGTCGGGCATTCCAATCAATTTTGATTGAAGCCCATGTCATTCCATCTTGATAGAAGCCCTTGTCTCCTCATCTTGATTGAAGCCATTGTCCATCCATTCTGGCCCATTGCAAGAGGCCTCCACTTAAAAAAAAACGACGCTCTAAAAGAAAAACCACAACAATCGAACGGAGCTCCTCCTACAAGGAGTTCCCCCCGCGACTAATTGATTTTTTCCCACGTTCCGCTGTTTATATTATTTATGAAGGACTCTGATTGGCTGAAATTTTTTGATTGACATTGATTTCAACCAATCAGAGTCTTTAAAAAATTAGCAAAGCAGGTATGGAAGCCTGTAAGGGCAAAAAAGGTTAGTGTGAACTTGTCTGACCCTGTATGTATTATACATATTACAGGGCTATTTATGTTATATACATGTTACAGGATAATATCCTGTAACATGTATAGCAAATAAATAGCACTGTAATATGTATAATAAATAATGTCTAATACAAATACATGAGCAATATAATCAAATAATTAATAAAGTACATCAATTAATCAATTAATAAATATCAATTAATATATTTTTTTGTTTATGTATATTGCTTTATGTGTGTGTGTATATATATATATATATATATATATATATATATATATATATATTGATATATATATATATATATATATTGATATTGATTGATAGATATATTGATTGATATATATATATATATATATTTATATATTGATTGATTTATATATTGATTGATATATATATATATATATATATTGAGATATATATATATATATATATTGAGATATATATATATATATATATATATATATATATATATTGATATATATTGATATATATATATATATATTGATATATATATATATATATATATATATATTAATATATATATATATTGATATATATATATTGATATATAGATATATATATATATATATATATATTGATATAATTATATATCCCAATATATATATATATATATATATATATATATATATATATTTTTTTTTTTTTCATTTTTTTTAATGTACAGTTTGGGCCTATATGGTTTTGATTGGTTATTTAATGTTTTTAAGGTGCGGTTGGGGCCTATATGGTCACACTTGGTTATTTAAGGTTTTTAAGGTGCGGTTGGGGCCTATATGGTCACACTTGGTTATTTAATGTTTTTAAGGTGCGGTTGGGTCCTATATGGTCACACTTGGTCGTTTAAGGTTTTTAAGGTGCGGTTGGGGCCTATATGGTCACACTTGGTTATTTAAGGTTTTTAAGGTGCGGTTGGGGCCTATATGGTCACACTTGGTCTTTTAATGTTTTTAAGGTATGGTTGGGTCCTATATGGTCACACTTGGTCTTTTAAGGTTTTTAAGGTGCGGTTGGGGCCTATATGGTCACACTTGGTTATTTAAGGTTTTTAAGGTGCGGTTGGGGCCTATATGGTCACACTTGGTCTTTTAATGTTTTTAAGGTGCGGTTGGGGCCTATATGGTCACACTTGGTCTTTTAATGTTTTTAAGGTGCGGTTGGGGCTTATATGGTCCCACTTGGTTATTTAAGGTTTTTAAGGTGCGGTTGGGGCCTATATGGTCACATTTGGTTATTTAAGGTTTTTAAGGTGCGGTTGGGGCCTATATGGTCACACTTGGTCTTTTAATGTTTTTAAGGTACGGTTGGGGCCTATATAGTCACACTTGGTCTTTTAATGTTTTTAAGGTGCGGTTGGGGCCTATATGGTCACACTTGGTCTTTTAAGGTTTTAAAAGTTACGGTTTGGGTCTTGAACGTTCTAATTTTTTTGTTGTTGTTTTCTATCACCCCCCAGGTGCAAACTATCTGTGGAAGCAGATTTGTTTGGACTCGTTGGTTGACTTACTGAACGTGAATACCCCGAGAAGGAGAGTCAACTGTTGGTGAGTATATGGTCACATTTGGTTATTTAAGGTTTTTAAGGTGCGGTTGGGGCCTATATGGTCACACTTGGTCTTTTAAGGTTTTAAAAGTTACGGCTTGGGTCTTGAACGTTCTAATTTTTTTGTTGTTGTTTTCTATCACCCCCCAGGTGCAAACTATCTGTGGAAGCAGATTTGTTTGGACTCGTTGGTTGACTTACTGAACGTGAATACCCCGAGAAGGAGAGTCAACTGTTGGTGAGTATATGGTCACATTTGGTTATTTAAGGTTTTTAAGGTGCGGTTGGGGCCTATATGGTCACACTTGGTCTTTTAAGGTTTTAAAAGTTACGGTTTGGGTCTTGAACGTTCTAATTTTTTTTGTTGTTGTTTTCTATCACCCTCCAGGTGCAAACTATCTGTGGAAGCAGATTTGTTTGGACTCGTTGGTTGACTTACTGAACGTGAATACCCCGAGAAGGAGAGTCAACTGTTGGTGAGTATATGGTCACACTTGGTTATTTAAGGTTTTTAAGGTGCGGTTGGGGCCTATATGGTCACACTTGGTCTTTTAAGGTTTTAAAAGTTATGGTTTGGGTCTTGAACTTTCTAATTTTTGTTGTTGTTGTTTTCTATCACCCCCCAGGTGCAAACTATCTGTGGAAGCAGATTTGTTTGGACTCGTTGGTTGACTTACTGAACGTGAATACCCCGAGAAGGAGAGTCAACTGTTGGTGAGTATCATTGCTTTTAATTTTCTGTCCATGCGTATAGGTGCAAATTTGATGTTGATGTAGTCTTGTCACATGAGGGTTTGCAATCTGTAATGTATACCAATGAATTCAACACACTGTTATTTTAAAGTAATTTTGTGACATAATATAAATTAATATACCGTGATCTCTTTCTTCTATTGGTATCAGAAATGAATACTATTGACTCTCTACTTGTGAAGCCTTTCGGCACCCTAACCTATGAGGAGAAGGTGGAAGTAAAACGGTTAGGACCTGACCAACCAGAGATAAATCTGCAGCAAATCATAAGAGATAGAGGGAAGCAATATATCCATACTTTCAATACTGAATGGTACAAGAAGAACAACTGGCTTTGTGGAAGCGTTTCTAGGAAGTCCTTATATTGTTTCCCATGCATCCTATTTGGTGGTGACGCTGCTTGGACCAAAACTGGAGTGACTGACGTCAAACATCTAGCTGATAAATTGGAGAAACACAAAAGTTCTAAAGCTCACTTGGATAACAGGATCAAGTTTGAGATGCTTGGACATGCGAACATTGCAGTTCAACTGGACCAAGGATACCAAGTCAGTATTCAAAAACACAACGAAGAAGTGGCTAAGAACCGGTACATCCTTTCGAAGATAATTGATTGTGTTCGCTTTTGTGGAGCTTTTGAACTGGCATTAAGAGGACATGACGAAAGTGAAACATCTCTAAATCCAGGAGTGTTTCAAGGCCTGGTGGATTTGGTTTGCAGTATCGATAGTGCAATGGAACAGCACTTGAAGACTGCAACTGTGTTTAAGGGCACGTCCAAAACCATCCAGAATGAGCTACTGGACTGCATGCTGGAAGTTATTAAGGAAGTGATTCACCAAGAGCTTAAGGAAGCCCAGTTTGTAGCAATCCAAGCGGATGAAACAACCGTTATTTCCGCTAGGACACAGTGCGTTGTAGTCTATCGCTACATTGACAAGAAGCTTAAAGTGGTGGAAAGATTTGATGGCTTCACGGAAATGAAAGCAACGGATGCAGACTCGATTGCTGCTGTTGTGCTGGAAAGTCTGAATACTGTTCTCCCAGAGCCAGAAGACAAGATGAAACTCATAGCTCAAAGCTACGATGGTGCCACTGTGATGCGTGGAGATCAAGGAGGAGTTCAAAGAAAAATAAAAGACGTGTACCCGAACGCACACTACGTCCATTGCTATGCTCACCAACTGAACTTAATAATGGAGAAAGCAGTTTCAAGGATTGGAAGAGTTCGAGTTTTTTTTTCCAACATAGGCGGCATACCATCTTTTTTTTCAGGCTCTCCAAAAAGGACTGGAGTTCTGGATGAGGTAGTTGGTAGAAGACTTCCAAGAGGTGCACCGACACGATGGAACTTCAACGTTAGGACCGTAAATGTCATCTACGAGAACAGAGATGCGCTACCTGAGTGTTTCCAGAAAATTAAAGCATGTCTAAACTTTGAAAAAACATCTATACGTGAAGCCGCAGGTTTCATTGGATTGCTGGAAGACAGGGAGTTCCTTTACTTCCTTAAATTATTTCATTTAATAATGTTGACATGTTGACATCCTCTATAGTCAGCTTCAGAAGCGAGACACGGATACTGCTTATATCCACAAAGTCACAGAAGACTTTGTCAGCAGCATCCAGAAAATCCGTAATTCTGTTGACGAGATAGAAGCAAGTTTGCCTAGCGATGTAACATTCTACAGACGGAGTACAGAGATCTCAACCTTGAGACAACTTTCAAGAGAGGTATGTGACATAGTGGTGGTTCATGCAAAAGAACGTTTTTCATTTTCAAATCACCTAGTCAGTGCCAAACTTGTTCAAAGTGACTTGTATACAACCCATGACACTTACTTTCCAACCCAAGCTCTGGAAGACACCGTGCAAGCATATCCAATACTGAAGAAGGAACAATTACGCACTGAGCTGTCACTTCTTGTACAAGTGCTGTTGCTCTGCACAAACTTTTACATCAATTGAATCTGCAGAATGATTTCACAGAGACAGTGAAATTATTAAGAATCCTGATTACAACACCGATGACCACTGCAGAATCAGAAAGATGCTTCTCCACATTGAAGAGGATCAAAACCTTTTTAAGAAGCACCATGTCCCTGGAGCGGTTGAATGCATTGGCGATGCTCTCAATGGAAAAGCAACTGATTTCCGAGATCCCAGACTTCAATGAAAAAAACATTGAGAAGTTTTGTTCTTTGAAAGATCGCCGTGCAAAATTTAAATACAAGTGATTGAAGCAAAGAAGAATGCATACCCCCAGGGTGTGCAAAGATAAACTGCGTTAAGCAGCACCACCTCACTACCAAACATAACTAGTGGTAAGTAAAGTATGAACGGTGTGTGGGTGTGCATATGGAAGGAGCTATGAAAGGTGTGTGCATGGTCAGTAACAATTGTTGAAGCCTTGGCGTGGTTTGAAGGAATTGGAGGCACTTCCAAGGGTAGCTGTCACTTCTGTACGGGAAGCCAGAATTTCATGTCTGTACGAGTGCTGTTGCTCTGCACCAACTTTACCATCAATTTAATCTGCATAATGATTTCACAGAGACAGTGAAGCTATAAGGAATCCTACTTACAACACCGAAGACTACTGCAGAATCAGAAAGATGCTTCTCCACATTGAAGAGGATAAAAAGGTATTTAAGAAGCACCATGGCCCTGGAGCGGTTGAATGCATTGGTTTGAAGGAATTGGAGGCACTTCCAAGGGTAGCTGTCACTTCTGTACGGTAAGCCAGAATTTCATGTCTGTACGAGTGCTGTTGCTCTGCACCAACTTTACCATCAATTTAATCTGCATAATGATTTCACAGAGACAGTGAAGCTATAAGGAATCCTCCTTACAACACCGAAGACTACTGCAGAATCAGAAAGATGCTTCTCCACATTGAAGAGGATAAAAAGGTATTTAAGAAGCACCATGGCCCTGGAGCGGTTGAATGCATTGGTTTGAAGGAATTGGAGGCACCTTCAAGGGTAAGTAAAGTTCTCAGAAATGGCACCACCGAACTACCAAAAATAACTAGTGGTAAGTAAAGTATGAATGGTGTGTGGGTGTGCATAGGGAAGGAGCTATGAAAGGTGTGTGAATGGTCAGTAACAATTGTTGAAGCCTTGGCGTGGCTTTACTGCTCATATGGTTATCCATATGCTAATTCAACGTGTTTGTTTGACATTGATTATTGTGTTGTCTAAACAGAAGTAAAATGTTGTTGTTTTCTTGAATCCCAAGATCCACTGGTTTGGGCCTATACAGTCCTGATTGGTCTTTTAAGGTATGTTTGGGGCCTATATGGTCACACTTGGTCTTCTAAGGTATGTTTGGGGCCTATATGGTTCCACTTGGTCTTCTAAGGTATGTTTGGGGCCTATATGGTTCCACTTGGTCTTCTAAGGTATGTTTGGGGCCTATATGGTCACACTTGGTCTTCTAAGGTATGTTTGGAGCCTATATGGTCACACTTGGTCTTCTAAGGTATGTTTGTTGCCTATATGGTCACACTTGTTCTTCTAAGGTATATTTGGGGCCTATATGGTCACACTTGGTCTTCTAAGGTATGCTTGGGGCCTATATGGTCACACTTGGTCTTCTAAGGTATGTTTGGGGCCTATATAGTCACACTTGGTCTTCTTAGGTATGTTTGGGGTCTATATGGTCCCACTTGGTCTTTTAAGGTTTTTAAGGTATGGTTTTGTTCTTGAATGGTCTGATTGATTTGCTTGTTTTCTTTCAACCCCAGGTGCAAACCCAATGTGGCAGCAGATTTGTTTGTACTTGTTGGTCAACTTACTGAACGTGAATACCCTGAGAAGAAGAGCCGACTAATGGTAAGTGTCACTGCTTTAATTTTTCTGTTAATGCATATAGGTGCAATTATGATATTGCTGTAGTCTTGTCACATGAGTTTTTTTCAATCTATATTGTATACCAATGAATTTAACACATTGTTACTTTACTTCTTGGCATTGCTGCATTGCTGATCATGTATTTCAATGGGCTTTACAAGTATAAGGTCATTGGGCGGGGCTTATAAAGGTCATTATGACGTCAGGGGGAGGAGTTATAAAAATGGGTGTGTTTGAAAAGGGGGAGGGGCTACGTTTCGCCCTGGCGCCCCTCCAACTTGAAAGTTCACCAGCCGCCACTGATTTTGTTGGTTGTCCACTAAGTTTATAGATTGCATGGTTATTTGTCCTTCCCAAATGCATAACCTTACATTTATTCGTATTGAATCTCATCTGCCATTTAATTGCCCATTTCTCTCATTTATGCAAATCCCTTTGGAGAGAAAGTACCTAATTTTCTGATTTAATTACCTTGCACAATTTTGTGTCATCCTACTTCTAAGTCGTTAATAAATATAACTATATATGTGATGGTATATGCCGATGTATATGTATATTTAGTATGGACTTAAATGTTGTCCATTTATGTTCAGTATGTTTACCTGCCAGTTCTCTGTCCCAGTCTATACTTTGTATCGCTCCACTTAGACCATTAAAATCTGCCCTTTTAAAATTAAGAGTTTTTGTTGGCCCCTTACAGTTTTTTTTTTTTTTAATTCAATCTCAAATGAAACTGTGTTGTGATCACTGTTTCCCAAGAGTTGTCCTATTTCAACATTTGATACCATATCAATATTATATCAGGTTTGCGCGGTTCGGCCGTTAAGGTCGTATTTTTGCGAGGTCGTAATGTTTTTTTTCTAAATCCCGCGTCTGGTATTTTTTTAAATAGTCTGTAAATTTTCCATTCTAAGTGCCGCGGTTCATCTTTTTTTGTGTAAGTCCATAGAGCCTCCACCTCCACTAGCGCAAGGAGAGCCTTTGGCGGTCCTTGCCATCAACTATGCGAGCCCACAAGCGTTAGCAACAACCCGCACTGCAGACAACTATATATGTGACTAGCGAATTGCCCGTCAAAAAATGACGGCAATGAAATTGTAAGGTAGCTAATGCTGTTTGGTGTATAATAATGAAATATGTAATACATTACTAAATGAATATACTGTACCTATTTTGAAGCATTGTGATGAAGAGCTGGCAATCTGTGTTGATGTTGCTGCAGCATTAGTGGTGTGGAGCTGCTGTGTAAGCGTGCTGAATGTGTGCACTGTGTGGTATGAATATCCGTAGGTCGTTTGTTGCGTTTTGCGAGTTTGTTGTGGTGTTTTGCGAGTTTCTTGTGGTGTTTTGCGAGTTTAGAGTGCTGTAGCCTCGGTTTCGTTTTGTTCGGCGGCCATTTTTTCTCTCGCTTAGATTTTTTTTTAGTCTCTAAACTGTTTTATTTCGAGTAAAATCGAGGTGTAAGTTGTATTTTTGAGGTCCTGGGTGCTCCCTCTTGGTGTAGGTAAGGTTTTTATGTATGTGCTGTGTGTATGTATTGTGTTTTACATTTTGTAATGTTCGCGAGCCCGCAGCGTTAGCAACAACTCGTACGCTAACAACTATATATGTGATGGTATATGTATATTTAGTATGGATTTAAATGTTGTCCATTTATGTTCAGTATGTTTACCTGCCAGTTCTCTGTCCCAGTCTATACTTTGTATCGCTCCACTTAGACCATTAAAATCTGCCCTTTTAAAATTAAGAGTTTTTGTTGGCCCCTTACAGTTTTGTTTTTTTAATTCAATCTCAAATGAAACTGTGTTGTGATCACTGTTTCCCAAGAGTTGTCCTATTTCAACATTTGATACCATATCAATATTATTTGTGATAACTAAATCCAAGATGGCCTCATTTCTAGTAGGCTCTTGTAAAGCCTGGGACAGATAATGATCCCTGAGTGTACTCATGAACCTGCTCCCTTTGCCCGTACTGCTGGTCTCATTCATCCAGTTTATTTCTGGGTAGTTAAAATCTCCCATTAACAGAACTTATGCTTAGCTGCATTTCCAATCGGTAACTATAATTGTATTTCCTCACTTTCAATTATATTTGGGGGTTTATAGCATACTCCAATCAATATTCTTTTGGAATTTGCTGCTCCACTTTTTAACTCTACCCACAAACATTCAACATTACTGCTAGTTGCAGCATAAATATATTCTCTGACTATAGTCTTAAATTCAGGCTTAACATACAGACAAATCCCACCTCCCCTTTAACCACTGCCCCTATCTTTCCTAAATAGGTTATAACCATCCAGATTAACAGTCCAGTCATGAGATTCATCCCACCATGTCTCGGTAATGCCTATTAAATCCCATGTTTTGTTAATTGCCAATAATTCTAGCTCTCCCATTTTTCCTGGCAAGCTTTTGGCATTAGCGAGCATACACCTTATGTTATGAGTCTGTAGTTCTGAAGTGCCTGCCACTGTACTTGAGTTACTATTACTACCTCCCTATTGACTTTACTACCCTTCCCCCATCTCCTCCCCTTTGAGTTATTAATTCATCCCTTATACCCTCTACACTTTCTACCCCATTACTTATATCTAGTCTCTCCCCCACCCACCTACTACTTTAATAACTCCACCAGCCTTTCCCCTATCCCCTAGCACAAAAGCTCCCTAATCATTAGGGTGCAATCCAACCCTGCTGTAGAGATTGTACTGAAGTGAGAAGTCAACCCAGTGCTCTAAAAACCCAAAGCCTTCCTTAGTGCAGCACATCTTTAGCCACACATTAACCTCCTTCTGCCTCCCTGGGCTAGCATGTGGTACTGGTAGTATCTCAGAAAATACTACCTTGGAGGTCCTTGCCTTCAGCTTATTACCTAGTTCTCTAAAATCATTATTTAGGACACTCCATCCACTCCTTCTGCCTCCCTGGGCTAGCATGTGGCACGTGGCACTGTTAATCTAATGCCTATTAGCAAGCCTAGTGGTGCAAGTGCTATGGCCTAACACCAGGAACACTTCTAACCCTAACCATGGAACCTGCACCCTAACCCTAACCCTTACACCCCACAGCCTAACCATAACCCTTACACCCCCTAGCCTAACCCTAACCCTTAGACCCCTAACCCTAAAACCTTTCAACCTAACAACCCTAAGCCCACCAGCCCACCTTACCTCAACTCCCTAACACCTCTAAGCCCACCAGCCCACCTTACCACAACTCCCTAACACCTCTAAGCCCAGCAGCCCACCCGCTATCGATGGGTGCGCTTTTATCTGTGCGCGCATGCGTTGGCGCGCATTTGTCAGCGTGCATTTATCAGGCACGCTAAAGTGGTGCTACCATTGTAGATAGATGCCTTAGACCTCAACCTAGCGTATCCAAGCTCATGTACTCCA
Organism: Discoglossus pictus; assembly: GCA_027410445.1. Taxonomy (NCBI): domain Eukaryota; kingdom Metazoa; phylum Chordata; class Amphibia; order Anura; family Alytidae; genus Discoglossus; species Discoglossus pictus. Next base: position 77,986,767 of record CM050170.1, on the reverse strand, counting down.
GGGACTCCAAAGAACATTGTCAACCAGACAAGTTTAACTGAAACACCAATTTATCGTTCCTCAGGTTCCTTGTCCCAGTCAAACTGATCAAGAAGACTCTGTCTTATTATTGTAGCTTGCCACTAGTAGTATAATTACCTGAGAATGTGCTTTTGCTCTGTGTGACTAGGTAGTTGGATATAGGTTAACAGATGTGTAATGGGGAACCCTGGTGCCTCTTGGAAGTCTTGGAAGTCATGACTTCAGTGACATTATCAATTAGCCCTTTTGAGTCGATTGCGGAACCCTTAAACAATGTGTCAGAGTCCATAGTGTCCAATGCAGTAAATCCAACTTATCGAAAGCAATATAGTCTCATTTTAGGAGTATTTAAATAGTTGTTCTAGTTTGACTGAGAGAAGAGAGAGACTTTGGGGATCTATTATTTGTAAAGCCTTTTTGGCAAATACATTCTAACACATTATTTAATATCTTACATAGTTACATAGTTTTTTGGAAATGCATTCTAACAGATTATTAAATATCATACATAGTTACATAATTACACAGTTCATCCTTTTAAGATCTCCTCTGATATGCAATATGCAGATTAATTGTTAATTGATCCACAGGAAGGCAAACCTTTCTTTAAGGTGTAATCTTTTTACTTCTAACCTCAAAGGTTGTCCTCTTGTCAGTTGAAAACCTCTTAACACAAATAGCTCCTATGACAAATCTTTATACTGACCCTGGATGTATTGATATTAGGTGATCATATCCCCTCTTAGATGCCTTTTTTCTAGAGAAAATATGTTTAATTTGTTTAGTCTTTCTTTATAAAAAGCCACACAATGATATAGCTTGACACAGGCAAAACCACACCCGTTCTCAGCAACCACTAATCAATGCACAAGTACCCAAGCACACTTTACTGTTCAGGAGAAATCACAGAACAGAGGCAAAAACAATATATATAGTGTGTGTATGTTGTCATCAGTGATGTCATAGGTCATCTACGATGACATCACTAAGGTCATGAATGCTGTAATGTGTGATGCTATCACTAATGTCAATGGTAATGTCATTTATTCCACAGGATGCTTATGGGATACACCGCACGAACCCTAAACCCAAGGTGACCTAAAGTGGACCAGACACAATACATATGCATTTCAATGTGTTAATAATTTCTGTTGTTATTGTTTATTTTATTCATCAGATACAAATTCCACACAAAAATAACACATTTTCATAACTTTGCGCAAAACTGTTGTGGTTCCATTGACCTGTTAATAATACTGAACTTAAATGAAGAATATATCAAATTTTATTATTCACTGGATTGATTCAGAAAGAAAAAATATTAATAAAAAACCATTATCATACATTACTATGCTGATAAAATTGTAAGTTTGGTAAGTTTAGACAAAGGACTAAGTAAAAGGAGTCATATAGTATATTGAATTATATTCCATTAAGTCTCATGAAACATTATTATTTAAAAAGGGCTTTAATTGGATTATTTTTAAATGAGTATAAATCTTTTTTTCAGTGTTTTAAAGTTTATAAATTCTAAATAGAAGATTGACTTGCTCTTCCATATTAATTTTTGTAATGATATTTCTATGCTGCAAAATGTAGGATATTTAAATATAAATATCTGTCCCTAATATGTTATTCTGTATAATCTATTAAATTGTACTACTTTGCAAGTGGATTTTCCTTTGCAAGTAAAGGCTGATAAATTGCGGAGTGCACTAATTGTGTCCAGGTTAGAGGGGTGTGGCTTGACTGTGTTAAACTAGTATAAAAGTTTGTGAGCTGCTTGGGGCTGTTTGCAAGTGGATTTTCCTTTGCAAGTAAAGGCTGATAAATTGCAGAGTGCAGTGGGAAGAATAAATAAATATATATATATATATATATATATATATATATATATATATATATATATATATAAAAGCTCAAATTGGAGAACTGGAGAGGAGAATTGCAGCACTTAGGGATATTGCTCCACTGGAAAGACAAATTATTGGGAGGGGCTGTAAATAACCGGCGGTCTTGGTACATATTGGTACCAATGACAAAGTTAGGGGAAGATGGAGTGTACTAAAGAATGATTTTAGAGAACTAGGTAATAAGCTAAAGGCAAGGACCTCCAATGTAGTATTTTCCGAGATACTACCAGTGCCACGTGCTTGCCCGGGGAGGCAGAAGAAGCTTAGGGAGGTTAATGCATGGCTAAAGATGTGGTGCACTAAGGAGGGCTTTGGGTTTTTAGAGCTCTGGGCTGACTTCTCACTTCGGTACAATCTCTACAGTGGGGATGGATTGCACCTTAATGACGAGGGAGCTTTTGTGCTAGGGGATAGGATGGTAGAAAGGCTGGAGGGATTTTTAAACTAGTAGGTGGGGGAGGGACTAGATATAAGTAATTGGGTAGAAAGTATAAAGTGAATGAATAACTCATAGGAGAGGAGATGGGGAGGGGTAGTATAGTCAATAGGGAGGTAGTACTAAGTAACTCAAGTACAGTGGCAGGCACATCAGAACTACAGACTCATAACATAATGTGTATGTTTCTAATGCCAGAAGCTTGCCAGGAAAAATGGGTGATGTAGAATTTTTAGCAATGAATGAAAATGGGATTTAATCGGCATTACCGAAAAGTGGTGGGATGAATCTCATGACTGGACTGTTAATCTGGATGGTTATAACCTATTTAGGAAAGATAGAGGCAATGGTAAATGTATGTTAAGCCTGAATTTAAGCCTATAGTCAGAGAAGATATTTATGGCGGAACTAGTGATAAAGTTGAATGTTTGTGGGAAAAGTTATAGCGGAGCAGCAAATTCCAAAAGAATATTAGTAGGAGTATGCTATAAACCCCCAAATATAGCTGAAAGTGAGGTATACAATTATTGTTACAGATTGGAAATGCAGCTAAGCATGGGCAAGTTCTAATAATGGGAAATTTTAATTACCTTGAAATAAACTGGATAAATGAGACCAGCAGTTCAGGTAAGGTGAGCAGGTTCTTGAGTACACTCAGGGATCATTATCTGGTCTAGGTTATACAAGAGCCTACTAGAAATTAAGCTATCTTAGATTTAGTCATCACAAATAATATTGATATAGTATCAAATGTTGAAATAGGGCAACCTTTGGGAAACTGTGATCATACCATTTGAGATTGAATTAAAAAAACTCAATTTTAAGGGGCCAACAAAAACTCTTAATTTTAAAAGGGCAGATTTTAACGGTCTAAGGGCCGCAATAGAAAGTATTGATGACGCGGAGGCTGCACAGGCTCCCTGGGTCAGCCTGCAGCATCGCGTGACCCAGCGGAGCCTGTAAGGCTGCATCAGAAGCATCGGGGGCGGGACTTCCGCTGCATTCGCTCGCCGGGAGTCAGTTCGGCGTGGTCTCTGTGGAAAACGGACAGAGGTCTGAGGGCTCCTGCATAAACATCAGAAAGTAGGAAGTCTAATACTGATAATACTCCCCAGCTACTAAAGCACATAAGGGGCAGTGTGTGAGAGCCTGTCTGTGTGTTTTGTCAGTGTTTTTCACTGTCCTCGCGGTCCCTTTTGTTTGTCTTGGGGGGGCCTGTTGTGGCGTGGGGTATGGATGCAATTGAGCTAAAGGCCTTGCTGGCTGATGTAAGGACCCGGGCCTTAAGCCAAGGGGTCAGGTGGGTGCAGGACAGGCTGGGCCCGCCCATGCCTTCTGTAGGAGGCCCCCCTTACATTGGACAGGCTCAGCATGTAGTAGCTGGAGGCCTAGACAATATTGGGGGTGCCACTGGGCTAGCCTCCCATCCCTATAGTGCAGAGCCATTAGATCCAGTGGATGACCAGGCCAAGGGTGACAGAGGTAACATGGGGCAGGGCAGCCAGGACCCTTTACCCCTCAGGCAAGAGAGAGCCAGACCCACGGGCGGTGAGGGTGAGGGCCTAGAACTCCGGCCACCAGCAGTCATTTGCCCAAGGGGCCACGGCCGCGGATAAGGACAAAAAACACCCCTTTACAATCCCAAAAAGGGGGCACAAGGGGTAATAAAAAAGCCGTGAGCCCTAAAAAGCTCCTACAAATCCCCAAAGTGCCGACCATGCAGTCCCCTCTATTTCCCATAATAACAGCGCTTCTGGTGCTTTGTAGGAACGCAGCCACGGCAGGGAGCTGGACATGGCTACAACACGGGAGAGAAGAAACAGAGTGATCAGCGAAACGAATAGCCAGAACAGCATGGTCGTGATCAACGACATGCCCGTAACAGTGGCGGTGGTGAGGCCGGCGCGCCCCACCAGAGCTAGGAAGACCACAAGCAGGTGCAGTCCACTGCTATTCACCCACACCCCCTTAAAACGACAGAGAACAGAGACTGAGGGCGTTACGGTTAGGCCACAGCAAAAAGTGACTAATCCTGACCCACAGGTAGAATTTGTAAGCAGTGTCGAGGGTACTTGTACAGAAGGCTGCAGAGCCCACTGCGCTAGCCCATTCCAGCCGCGCAAGCTTAGGTGACCATGACCAGTCCTCAGGGGAGGAACAGACGGTATGGGCACGGGCATGCAGGTCACGGAGAGCTAGTGACTGTTCCTCTTGCACCCATAGGTCCGGAAGACAATCAAGATCAAGGAGTAGGAGATCTTGCCGTTGCAGCTGTGCCTGCGGATCAGAGAGAGGACGGAGCCCGCGGAGGGCCAGACGGTCAGAATCCCCAGGGTGTCTGGTGAGATGCAGGGACACCCCGTTGGCCGTGTCTACTCTGAGGCTTCCGGAAGCAGGTGAGGTCCCGACAGTGGGAAGAGTAGAGGAGGCAGACAAATGCGAACTCCCACCCACAAAAAAGGGTTTCTTTGGGTCCCTTAAGACCATCTTAGCCTCACACAACATCGCGGTAAGCGAGCAGGAGATGGGTGCGTGGATAGTGGGCTTAGCCAGAGGTGCTTGGGCCGAGCAGTTCAACAGAGGCAGCAAGGCTCGGGTTAGTTTGTATACATAGATGAGATACGCAACGCCCACAAAGTGTACGGGGGCATGGCGGCGGTACGACGAGGAATTCCGCCAGTACCTGGCATCTAGGCCAGCGATGGCATGGAGTGATAAAGCGGTGGCATACTGGCTGAACATTATGACACCTATGCGCGTCATGCCGCCCTTTCGTGCCGGAGTGGGTGGGGTCAGGAGCGCCACCGCTGCTACAGGTCTCAAGGCCTGTTTTGCCTGCAACGGAGGGGTATGTAAATGGGTCCCTAACTGCAGGTTCAAGCACGCGTGCTCCAGCTGCGGCGGCGAACACCCCCTTGCCTGATGCACCAGGCCAAAGGAAGGGGGCAGAGCAGAGCCCTCTGCCAAAGGGCAAGACACCCATACACCTCCCCGGCATGCTGCCATGGCTAAAACCCTACGGTAGAATGGCGGGCAATGCCGCCGCGGCTCGCCTCCTGGAAGCGGGTTTCCAGGAAGGCTTAAGGATACCATGCACAACAGATCTGCGGGGGTCCACAGCCCCGAACTTGCGGTCGGTACGGGAATTCCCGGGAGTAGCAGATGCTAAGGTGCACAATGAGGTGCAGCTGGGGAGGATGGCATCGCCATTCGCTCCCACCCACCCCCCCCCCATCCAGGATCTTATCGTTTCCCCTCTAGGCGTCGTTCCCTAAAAAGAGACGGGAAAATTTAGGTTGATCCAGCATCTCTCCTACCCAAAAGGTGGGTCCATTAACGACGGGATCGCAAAGGATCAATCAGTCGTATCCTATGAATCGTTTGACCGGGCCGCCGAAATGGTTAGGTTTGCCGGCGCAGGGGCGCTCATGGCAAAAGTGGACATTGAAGCGGCTTTCAGATTGTTGCCGGTTCATCCATCGAGCCACCGGCTCCTGGGTTGCTACGTCGATGGCAGCTATTTCATCTACCTATGTCTACCTATGGGGTGCTCAATATCATGTGCCTACTTCGAGGCGTTCAGTTCATTCTTGCAACGGGTTGCATGCACGGAAGCTGGGTACAAGAGCATTACACACTATCTGGACGACTTCCTGTTCGTCGGTCCAGCAGGGCAAGATACCTGCCGTTTCATCTTGGAGGTGTTCACCAAGATCTGTCTGGATTTTGGGGTACCACTGGGCCACAAAAAAACCGAGGGCCCCATAAAGAAGTTGACTTTCCTGGGGATTCAGATAGATTCCAAGACAATGGAATGCAGTCTTCCCCGGGAAAAGGTGGCAGACATGAGAGCGGAACTGGAAGGTGCACGCAGGGTGTCACTGCGACGGTTACAATCCATTATGGGAAAGTTGAACTTTGCTTGTAGGATTATCCCTATGGGAAGGATATTCTGTAGGAGAATATCATTCGCTACCGTGGGTGTCATTAGGCCACATCACTTTATAAAAGTCTCCCGGGCGATGCAGGATGACGCACAGGTGTGGTCGGTTTTCCTGGTCGAGTTCAATGGGTCGGCGATTATTCAAAAAGGAAGCGCTACTAGCACCGAATTGAAACTAATTACCGGGGGGTCGGGAGCAGTTGGTTGCGGCGCATATTTTCAAGGAAAATGGTGCGCCGCGGCATGGCCAGACAAATGGGAGGTGGCAGGTCTTACGAAGAACCTGACATTCCTCGAGCTATTTCCCATAGTAGTGGCGGTGCACTTATGGGGTTCAGAGTTTCGGGATCGGCGTGTGTTAATCCACACGGAGAGCAAGGAAGTTGCACAAGCACTAAATAACCTCAGAGCAACTTCCACACCGGTGGTAAGGTTACTTCGGCACTTAGTGCTGTGATGCCTTCGCCTGAACATATGGTTTCAAGCAAGGCAGGTACTGGATTTAGAGAATGGCATTGCAGACGCCCTTTCTCGGTTTCAGGAAGAACGGTTCAGGGCTCTGGCCCCCTGGGCGAGCACGCTGGGTGAGGCCATTTCCACGGAGATTTGGGAGCTTGGAGCTGCCAGGTAACGAGACTCATCAGACAGTCTGTTGCCCCAGCGATGTGGGCCGCATAAAAACGCATGTGGGCTAAATGGAACGACCTAGTTAGGATGGCCGGTGGGTCGACATCAGAGGATAAGACCCTAGGGATACTGCTTTGGTTTCTGCTGCGGTGTGCCGAGGAAGGCGAGAAAAAAGCAGTGGTTTGGAGACAGGTCATGACCCTGGCTTTCATGTTCAAGCTGGCAGGGCAGAGGGACCTTACAAAGGAGTTCATAGTGTGCAAGATGGTGCGCGGCCAGATACCAGGCGGCCGATTACCTTCTCTTTGTTACTGCGAATGGCGCAGGTTTGGGCGGTAAAGTGCAGGACCCCCTTTGAATCTCTGCTTTTCCATACAGCTTTTTCCCTGGCGTTCTTCGGAGCGTTCCGGATAGGGGAGTTAGTCGCGAACAGTAGACACGGTTCCGGGGATATACAAGTGGTGGATACCTGCCTAAGGGAAGGCATGGTAGTGGTATGGCTTCGGAGATCTAAGACCGACCAGTTGGGTAAAAGTAAAGAGGTGGTATTGTACCGCGTGGGCACGGAGTGCTGCCCCTACGGGTGTATGGTGGAGTACCTTGGTCAGCGACCAGTGGGACAGTGTTCGCTGTTTATACATGCCGACGGGACGGCGTTATCCCAGTACCAATTTGAAAGGATGCTAAAGGTTGCACTATACAGTTTGGGTTTGGAGCAGTCAGAGTTTGGAACACACTCTTTTAGAATCGGGGCTGCTACCGAAGCAGCTAGGTTAGGCTTACCGGACTTGGCGGTCAACATATTGGGAGATTGAAGTCAGAACGTTTTCGATCCTATGTGTGGCCTAAGGCAGTAGTCTAATGGATGTTGCTTTCTGCTTTCTGGAGGACAGAAGCAACTGTGGATTGTGGGTCACTCGTACGTGTACTGGGCCCACAGGTTGAACGCAGTTACAGAGGGAAAGACACACTGGGTTTTCCTGTCACAGACTTACACGTGCGGTGGCTCAGGGTTCGAGGCCTGCGGTGGGCGCAGGTGGATGGGCTGTTGGACACGTACGCCCAGCGTTACGGTCAACCCAGTTTAATATTAATTCACGCTGGCGGTAATGACCTAGGAACGGTTCCCATGCGAAGAATGCTAAAAGTCATGAAGAGAAACATGGAGAACTGGACGAAGAAGTTCCCAGGTACGTTTATGAGATGGTCGGAAATGATAAAGAGAAGATCCTGGCGGAATGTGCGAGACCCCGTCCGGTTGGATAGATCAAGGCAGAAGATTAACCAGCAACTGGCAAGTTTCGTTCGGAAGTTGGGCTTAGTTGCCATCAGATAAAAGGAATTCGAACCGGCCGGTGCCGACTAGTTTTTGGGCAGGGACAAAGTACACCTTGAGGAAATCGGGCTGGAGTTATTGATGTTGGACTTTAGGGAGAGTGTCATACGGGCCTTGGCCTTGATTGACAGCAGGGGGGGATCGCAGTCTTGGGAGGCGTCCCTCGCGTGCTCTGTGGCAGGAGGTGAGTTGCCCGACCCACTGGCCTAAGTGGGCGTGGTCCTACCTCACAGGGCGTGCATAATAAAAGCATTGGTGCTTTGGGCAGGGCCCATGGCGTGAGGTCACTGTCCGTGGCCGGGCTCCTCCCCCTTTATGTTATATACAGATTTTTAAGTTATGTTAAAATGGTTAATTTATAATAAAGCTGTGGCTTGTGTTTTCTCCAAAAAAAATCGGTGTGGTGTCAATCATTTTTATATAAGCCTAAATGGATCATGCTTGGGTCAAGACTGGGAAAGATAACTGGCAGGTAAAAACACTGAACATAAACGGACAAAATGTAAATACTTACTAAATATACATACTTATCACCATATACCAAGTGGGAATACAAGTAAAAGGAGTAAATCCCATCCAATGTGGCTTAACAATGATTTAAAGATCAAGATACAGAGTAAAAAACAGGCATTTCAATTATATAAACAAGAGGGGACAGAGACTGCTTTACGGGAGTACTAGTAAATCAACAAGGCTTGCAAAACGGCTATTAGACTGGCTAAAATAGAAAATGAAAAATTAATTGCAAAAGTGAGTAAGCCTAACCCTAAAATAATCTTTAAGTATATTAATGGGAAGAAGGCAAGGAAGGAAGGTATAGGAACATTACAATGTGACACAGGCCGTCTGAAAATTAGTGACCAGGAAAAGGCAGATGAGCTAAATAGGTTCTTTTCTTCGGTATACACAAGGGAGGTACCAGTGGTTGGGACACTGCAACATAATGGGGCTACACTACCTTTGCCGAATAATTGGTTAATGCAGGAAGTAATCCAAAGGAGGTTGGAAAAAATAAATGTTAATAAAGCCCCGGGTCCTGATGGAATACATTCACGGGTACTGAGGGAACTGGGTTCTGTAACAGCCAAATCATTAAATTTAATTTTTCAAGATTCACTCAACACAGGGTCTCTATCAGATGACTGGAGAAAAGCAGATGTGATACCTATATTAAAAAGGGAGCAAGTGCAAATCCGGGGAATTATAGACCAGTGAGCCTCACTTCTGTAGTGGGGAAGCTTTTAGAAGGGTTAATAAGGGATAATATACTTGAATATGCCTATTTGAACAGGATTATAAGTAGGAGTCAACATAGATTTATGAGTGATAGGTCATGTCAAACAAATCTAATTAGTTTCTATGAGGAGGTTAGTAGGAACAACCTGGATCAAGGTAACTCAGTGGATGTAGTCATTTTGGATTTGCAAAGGCTTTTGATACAGTGCCACATGGGAGAATATTGTGCAAACTAAGAGATACAGGAATTGATTGAGAGCTGGCTAAAAGACAGGAAGTAAAGGGTTGTTGTAAATAGAACATACTCTGATTGGACAAATGTGGTTAATGGGGTTCCTCAAGGTTCAGTATTAGGTCCTCTCCTTTTTCGCTGATGACACGAAGTTGTGCAAGGTAATTAAATCAGATAAGGATGTGCTTTCCCTCCAAAGGGATTTACATAAAATTGACGAATGGGCATCTAAATGGCAGATGAGATTTAATACGAATAAATGTAAAGTTATGCATCTGGGAAGGAAAAATAGCCATGCAATTTATAATCTTAATGGAGCAAATCTAGGGGTATCAGATATTGAAAGGGATTTGGGAGTGCTTGTGGACAACCATTTAGGTAACAGCGCTCAAAGCCAAGCAGCAGCTGCAAAGGCAAATAAAAGATTAGCATGTAGTAAGAAGGGTATAGAAGCAAGGGAAGCAAATATAATTCTGCCACTATACAAATCCCTAGTACGCCCTCATTTGGAATATTGAGTAGAATTTTGGGCACCATTTCATAAAAAGGACATTTTAGAGCTGGAAAAGGTACAGAGGAGGGCAACACAACTAATAAGGGGAATGGAAGGGCTAAGTTATGAAGAAAGAGTAACCAAATTAAACGTATTTTCTCTAGAAAAAAGACGTCTACGAGGGGATATGATTACTTTATTTAAATACTTCCAGGGTCAATATAAGGCTTTGTCAAGTGAACTTTTTGTAGCAAGAGATTTTCAACTGACAAGAGGACCTCCTTTGAGGTTAGAAGTAAAAAGATTCCACCTTAAATAAAGAAAAGGGTTCTTCACAGTAAGGGTGGTTAATCTGTGGAATTCTCTACCAAAGGAGGTGATGACATCGGATTCGATAGATAACTTTAAAAGGGGACTGGATTCATTTCTAATTGAAAAGGGAATTCAGGGTTATCCTGGATAATTAGAGAGAGTATTGATCCAGGGACCAATCTGATTTTGCCATTATCTTGGGTCAGGAAGTAATTACTTTTATTTTCCCTTTGAGACAAGTTTCACTTAGGTTATTTTTTTGCCTATATATAGTTGATTAATAATTAACAACTAATTAATTAATAATTAATCTGCATATTGCAGATCAGAGGAGATCTTAAAAGGTTGAACTTGATGGACTGAAAGTCTTTTTTCAACTTTAATTACTATGTAACTATGTAACTATTATATGGATAGTATTATTCAAAGATAGTTCTACCTCATCTTGATCAGAATTCAATTTAAAGATCCCCAAAGTGTTATTTTTATAGTATGTTCATTTTAACAGTTTGATAATGTGCACTGTGTTTTTACAGTTTCAAGTAAATCTAGCCTTTCATTTTTAACTATTGTATTCAGTTTTTTGTCTTTGTTTCTAAAAGGATTATGGGCCGGGGAGGGGGGTGTAGGAGATACAGAGGATTCTGACAAGATCTCTATTAAGTTTTGTTGAAAACTGATTATCTCAATAAGATCATTAACATTAGAACTCAATGGAAAAGTAAATGCCACTGGATAACCCTTGCCTTCAAGCTTGCAGAGATGGTAACCCCCATAGAAAAATATATGTTTTAAAATTAAAATTCCCATCTTGCACAGCCTCTAATGCTGTTAGTTTGTTAAATACTTCACAAGCATGTAAAGATTTTATCAAACTACAGTGCTCCTTTAATCTTTTATCCTCTCAAAGAAAATGTGTTCTCACAATTTTCTTTTCCCCACCATCATATTCTCTCCATTATCCCTCAACCTCTCCAATGCTTTGATCACTGCCCTCTTAACCTCCTGGTTTCTCAGACAGTATATAATAGGGTTCAGTAGTGGGGTCACCACACAATAAAATACAGATATCACTTTGTCCATTGGGAATCTAATATGGGAGTTGGGTCGGATGTACATGAAGATGACAGTTCCATAATAAATGGACACCACAGCCAGATGGGATGCACATGTACTGAAAGCTTTCTTCTGTCCTGCAGCTGAGGGGATTCGAAGAACAGAAAGGATGATGAAAGAGTAGGATACCATAATTAGAAGGAAGCAGCCAAGTATCACACTCCATGACATGACCAAAAAGGCAAATTCCCCTTTTGTGGTGTCTTCACAAGACAGTTTTAATAGAGGAGCATAATCACAGAAGAAATGGTCAATACGGTTAGGGAAGCAAAACCTCAGGGTAGACATCCAGGCAGCAGGTGGGGAGGCAGCAAACAGTCCTCCCACACATGCTCCAATGGCCATGTTTAAGCTATTTCTACTAGTCATTATGGAGCTGTAATGCAAAGGCCTGCAGATGGCAACATAACGGTCATAGGCCATTACAGAAAGTAGGCAGTTCTCAGCAGCACCAAAACCAAAGAGTATGTAAAACTGTATGAGGCAGGAGGGAGAAGAAATCTCTTTGTGCTGAGTTAATAGAGCATCCAGCATTTTAGGGACTGTAACTGTAGTATATATGACTTCCAACATAGAAAAGTTGGCTAGAAGCAAGTACATGGGCTTATGAAGATGCTGATCAAAAGCTACCAGACTGATGACAAGAAGATGTGCCCCAATGGTGAGGACATACATGCAGGTGAAAAGGGAGAAAAGGAGTATCTCCAGCTCACGCAGTGTCTCAAATCCAACAATGATAAAAGTATAGGCCAAACTTTGGTTCCCATCATCATTTTTTAGCATTTTCCCTGAAACATGAACATAGAACATGTTGATGCATTACAAAAACTACATTTAAGACCAGTATAGATCATATAAAGGTACATAGCTACGTAGCTATTGAATAGATGTAAAGATCAAATTTAAGTCAGATTTTTTTGAAAGGTCAACTCAAATCAATATTGTATTTCAAGAAATCCAGAGAAAGTCAATAAAATTCCATTGAGCATTGTCATTCCTTTTATTTGGAGAAAATAAGTTCAATCTTGATGTCAGCTCTCATTATTCCCTGAATCAAAACTAATATATATGTTAAATGTCCTAACTCTTTGATTTCTTTTTTTTCTAATATTGTATCCAACCCCTTTTTAAAAAAATTCTATTCAAACTACCCTCTTTTGATAGTGGATTCCTTAACAGGACTTCACATCTACTAGGGTTATGATCTCATAGATTAATCCTTCCATTCATTTTATTAATTGTGTTACTAGCTTTTCTAGCTCTACAATGTCTATTTTTCAAAGTGATAACCAAAACGGTACTCTATATTGCAAGTAAGGTATGTAAGGTCTTACCAATTATGTATTTAGTGTCAGAATTATAGTTATTTCCCTTATTTCTATACCCCTCTTCCTGCATGCTAATATTTTACTTGCCTTTGCTGCTGCTTCCTGGCATTGAGTACTGTTCTATAGGTGCTTGATAAATAAGTACTTGATACATTTGAGAAGGGTATCTAACTACATAATAACCTTAGGGGGTATTGGTTTCACACTTTAGAGACAGACAAGCAGTCTGTAATCGTAATTAGCACATCAAAGCAGCAAATTATTATTCTGAGCCCTCGTTTGCTTAATAATACAGCAGCAAAAACACTGATTATCTTAGCTTTAAAAACAAATGACTAGTACAATGTATAGCTAGTTTTTGCTCTTTACAAAGTAACTTTAAATAAAGCTTGATTTTGGGGTTACAAACTGTCTTTGATTATTTTGCATACTCAAATAAATTGATAAATATGGAGCCATTGCTCTTCAGCACTACATTTAATCGTTAATAAATATATTAAATACATGTGAACCAAGCACTTATCCCTTCACAGTGCCAAAAACAAGCAAGAAATATATTCTAATTCTATCTATGATATACAGTGGATATAAAAAGTCTACACCCCCCCGTTAAAATGTCAGTTTTCTGTGCTGTAAAAAAATGAGACAAAGATAAATCATTTCAGAACTTTTTCCACCTTTAATGTGACCTATAAACTGTACAATCAATTGAAAAACAAACCTTTTGAAATATTCGGAAATCTTTTAGGTAGAGGGAAGAAAAAATATAAAAATAAAATAATATGGTTGCATAAGTATGCACACCCTTAAACTAATACTTTGTTAAAGCACCTTTTGATTTTATTACAGCACTCAGTCTATTTCGGTATGAGTCTATCAGCATGGCACATTTTGACATGGCAAGATTTGCCCACTCTTCTTTGCAAAAACACTCCAAATCTGTCAGATTGCGAGGGCATCTCCTGTGCACAGCCCTCTTCAGATCACCCCACAGATTTTCAATCGGATTCAGGTCTGGGCTCTGGCTGGGCCATTCCAAAACTTTAATCTTCTTCTGGTGAAGCCATTCCTTTGTTGATTTGGATGTATGCTTTGGGTCGTTGTCATGCTGAAAGATGAAGTTCCTCTTCATGTTCAGCTTTCTAGCCGGAAGCCTGAAGGTTTTGTGCCAATATTGACTGGTATTTGGAACTGTTCATAATTCCCTCTATCTTAACTAAGGCCCCAGTTCCAGCTGAAGAAAAACATCCCAAAGCATGATGCTGCCACCACCTTGTTTCACTGTGGGTATGGTATTCTTTTGGTGATGTGCAGTGTTGTTTTTGCGCCAAACATATGGAATTATGGTCCAAAAAGTTCAACCTTGGTTTAATCAGACCATAACACCTTTTCCCACATGCTTTTGGGAGACTTCAGGTGTGTTTTTGCAAAATGTAGCCTGGAAGGATGTTTTTCTTCGTAAGAAAAGGCTTTCATCTTGCCACTCTACCCCATAGCCCAGACATATGATGAATACGGGAGATTGTTGGCACATGTACCACACAGCCAGTACTTGCCAGATATTCATGCAGCTCCTTAAATGTTGCTGTAGGCCTCTTGGTAGCCTCCCAGACCAGTTTTCTTCTTGTCTTTTCATCAATTTTGGAGGGAGCTCCAGTTTTAGGAAATGTCACTGTTGTGCCATATTTTCTCCACTTGAGTCTTCACTGTGTTCCATGGTATATCTAATGCCGTGGAAATTCTTTTGTACCCTTCTCCTGACTGATACCTTTTAACAATGAGATCCCTCTGATGCTTTGGAAGCTCTCTGTGGACCATGGCTTTTGCTGTGGGATGCGACTAAGAAACTTTCAGGAAAGACCAACTAGAGCAGCTGAACTTTATTTGGGGTTAATCAGAGGCACTTTAAATGATGGCAGGTGTATGCTGACTCCTATTTAACACGATTTGGAATGTGATTGCTTCATTCTAAATACAGCTACATCCCCGTTTATAAGAGGGTGTGCAGACTTATGCAACCACATTATTTTTCTTTTCTTTTTTTTCTCCACCTTTCAGTTTGTTTTTCAATTGAGTTGTACAGTTTATAGGTCACATTAAAGGTGGAAAAAGTTCTGAAATGATTTATCTTTGTCTAATTTTTTACAGCACAACCTGACATTTTAACAGGGGTGTGTAGACTTTTTATATCCACTGTACAATACCCAGCCTATATGTATATATATATATATATATATACATTTATATATATATATATATATATATATATATATATATATACGGTATATATATATATATATATATATATATATATATATATATATATATATATATATATATACGGTATATTTATATATATATATATATATATATATATATATATATGAAATTAACTAGCGAGGTGAAATCTTTTATATATATATATATATATATATATATATATATATATATATATATATATATATATATTACCTTAAGCTCTATTCACAGGTAAATCTTTGATGCTGTAATATGTGATCTTTATATAAATTCTATAAACCTCATAAAAACTCCTACAACAGTGAAATATCACATGAAATAATCCATAGCCATTCAATACATGTAATCAACTAATTACATAACCTTAATTCAGTGAACTTTACCAATAAAATAAAAACATGCTATACATACGTTCTTGTGATACATTTTATCCAATGTACATATAAAACAAAATGGAAAACAATAGTGGAACATGTTCTTTTCTTAACTAGTTTTAATTTAGGTTTATTTGACATGACTCCCTCTGAAGTCACAAATTGCTGTAATGCATTTAAATAATAATTTTAATCATCATAAGTATTTTACCATGAACAATGAGTGATGAAAGTGTTTAAAGGTGTTCTTATAATCCCTGTACAAAATACACATGAAACAAGGACAGGACATACTGCTGAAATTATTTTTAACTGTACAAGGTTCAGCCAGTACAGCAAGTAACATTTTTTTTCAGAGAGCTCCATAACTCAACTGATTCAATGCCTGAACATACCCCATATATAGTTAGAGATGTATTAATCCACACAGCACTCATCCACTCACCAATGTATGCAGCAAACGTTAGAACATCAGTATAGTACAAAAGGACAACATGCCCCCCATTTAAAAATAGATCACTTTACATTTACATTCCTGAAGAGTTATGGTTGCAAGGTGTCTGTTTCTGGGCCAGTGAGGGCAACGGGGTGCAGAGTCAATTACAATATTATCCAGTTATCAAACATGGCATCTCCATACTTCCTTCTCCCCACACCACCCTCCACTAATAACTACAAATACCCCCAGTCATCCAGGTCCGAAGATGGGATGCAACAAACAGAAAATAGATTCCTGTTCTCATAAACAGAGTTTTCAAGTCAGATTTTCCCCCAAAAAGTGTTTTATGTCCATGGCTTACACATTTGCTAATATTTTTAGTCTGGTACATACTTGACAAACAAGTGTATTTTTTTCTGGAACTGCAGTAGTCTTTTGAAGAACAGCTCTGGCAATTGTTCCTGTATTGTTTTTTGAATAACTAAAGAAGATAATGCGTAAAATGTTTTAGAATGTAAAAAGAATATATAATCTTTATATTTTGGAACTTTTCTATTCTATTACTGTGGGGCTTCATTTTACTCGATCGCCAGTTAATTTCATATATATTTCTACAATTAAAGTGAATTATATTTTTACATCAAAATGTCAAGGGAATTATATATTACATTGACTGCGCATTCACAGTTCTGATAGCATGACATACCTGCGAGATGCTGGGCAGTCCTGACGTACTAAACAAATACACCAACCTCTTATAAGGTAGAGTACAATAGTAATTTGCTCTCTGTGGGGTTTACCTCCAGGGGTATTATATTCTTTATCCACTACACCATCGGGGGAAATAAACATAAATGTATTGGGAAAGACTCAAGATTATAAAACAAATGGTATAAAGAAGGAAATAATGGTCAAGATAAATATATATAAATATTACATATATATATATATATATATATATATATATATATATATATATATATCATACATATATAAAGTAATTAAGGTTGTGAAAAGACTTTCAGTCCATCAAGTTCAACCTGTTAAGATCTCCTCTGATCTGCAACATGCAGATTAGTTATTAATTAATTTGTTGTTAATTAATTATTAATAGTATAGTATTGGAGGATGAATAAAGAGTTAGTCCATCAAGTTCAACCTTTTTAGATCTCTATTGATCTTTTTAATATGTGGACTATTTATTATTAATTGTTAATTGATCCAGAGGAAGGCAAACAGAAAAAAAAAAAACATTGAAACTTTGCCAATTGTCTCATAAGGGGAAAAAAAGCAAAATTCCTTCCTGACCCCAGAAACTGGCGATCAAATTTCTCCCTGGATCAATATTCCTTTGCAAGTTATCTAGGATAGCCTTGAATGCCCTCTTTATTCAAAAATATATCTAACCCCTTTTTGAAGTTGTCTATCGAATTCGCTGTTACCACCTCCTTTGGTAGAGAATTCCACAGTTTAACCACCCTAACTGTGAAGAACCCTTTTCTTTGTTTAAGGTGAAATCGTTTTTCCTCTAACCTCCAAGGATGTCCTCTTGTCAGCTGAAAATCTCTTGCTACAAAAAGTTCACTTGACAAAGCCTTATATTGACCCTGGATTATTTAAATAAGGTAATCATATCCCCTCATAGACGCCTTTTTTCTAACGAAAATAAGTTTAGTTTGGTTAGTCTTTCTTCATAACTTAGCCCCTCCATTCCCATTATTAGTTTTGTAGCCCTTCTCTGTACTTTTTCCAGCACTAAAATGTCCTTTTTATGAAGTGGTTTCCAAAATTGTACTCCATATTCCAAATGAGGGCATACTAGAGATTTGTATAGTGGCAGAATTATATTTGCTTCCCTTGCTTCTATACCCTTCCTAATACATGCTAATATTTTACTTGCCATTGCAGCAGCTGCTTGGCATTGAGCACTGCTACCTAGGTGGTTGCCCACTAGTACTCCCAAATCACTTTCAATATCTGATACCCCTAGATTTGCTCCATTAAGATTATAAATTGTATGGCTATTTTTCCTTCCCAAATGAATAACCTTGCATTTATTTGTATTAAATCTCATCTGCCATTTAGCCGCCCATTTCTCTAATTTATGCAAATCCCTTTGTAGGGAAAGTACATCATTATCTGATTTTATTACCTTGCACAACTTAGTGTCATCAGCAAAAATGGAGACACTACTTTCGAGTCCTACTTCTATGTCATTAATAAAATATGTTAAAAAGGAGAGGACCTAATACTGAACCTTGAGGAACCCCACTTATCACAGACCAATCAGAGTATGTTCCATTTACAACAACCCTTTGCTTCCTGTCTTTTTGCCAGCTCTCGATCCATGAGCAGAAAATTAACTGCAATTCCTGTATCCCTTAGTTTGCTCACTAGTCTTCCATGTGGCACTGTATCAAATGCCTTTGAAAAATCTAAAAAGACTACATCCACTGAGTTGCCCTGCTCCAAGTTCCTACTAACCTCCTCATAGAAACTAATTAGATTGGTCTGACATGACCTATCCTTCATAAATCCGTGTTGACTGCTACCTATGATCTTGTTCAAATAGACATATTCTTGTATTCTGTCCCTTATTAACCCTTCTAAAAGCTTCCCAACTACAGATGTGAGGCTCACGGGTCTATAATTCCCCGGATTTGCTCTTGATCCCTTCTTAAATATAGGTATCATCTCTGCTTTTCTCCAGTCATCCGGTAGAGACCCTGTAGTAAATGAGTCTTGAAAGATTAGATATAATGGTTTGGCTATTACAGAACCCAGCTCCCTCAGTACCCTTGGATGTATTCCATCAGGACCTGGGGCTTTATTAACATTTATTTCTCCAATCTCTTTTGGATTTCTTCCTGCGTTAACCAATTATTTAGTGATGGTAGTGTAGCCCCATTATGTTGCGGTGTCCCAACCACTGATACCTCCCTTGTGTATACCGACGAAAATAACCTATTTAGCTCATCTGCCTTTTCCTGGTCACTAATTATCAGATGGCCTGTGTCACATTGTAATGTTACTATAGCTTCCTTCCTCGCCTTCTTCCCATTAATATATTTAAAAAATATTTTAGGGTTAGTCTTACTTTCCATTGCAACTAACTTCTAATTTTCTATTTTAACCAGTCTAATAGCCCTTTTGCAAGCCTTGTTGATTTCCTTATAGTCAAATAAAGCTGCCTCTGTGTTAAAGTCATTGTTAAGCCACATGGGATATGATTTACTCCTATTCATTTTATTATTGTGTTTTTTTTTTTATTATTATTATTTGCCTTTCTCTGGACTAATTAATAATAATAAAATAAAAAAACATAAAATAATTGATTAATAATTAATTAACAACTAATGAATTAATAGTTAATCCGCATATTGCAGATCAGAGGAGATCTTAAAAGGTTGAACTTGAAGGACTGAAAGTCTTTTTTCAACCTTAAATACTATGTAATTATGTAACTATGTAACTATATATATATATATATATATATATATATATTTATTTATTCCATCTCAACTCATCCCTCCCCTCTCTACCACAATTATCCCAGCTCTCACACATATTTTCAACTTTTCCCTAAATACTGGCACGTTTCCATCTTCTCTAAAACATGCCATAATTACAACCACCCTCAAAAAACCCTCATCTGACTCTGACATTGCATCTAACTGCTGCCCTATCTCTCTACTTCTGCTGGCTTCCAAACTGCTGGAGCGGCTCGTCTATAACTGCCTTACCAGCTTTATTTCCTCTAACTCCCTTCTTGACACCTTCCAATCCGGCTTTCGGCCCCAACACTCCACTGAGACAGCTCTCACTAAAGTCACCAATGACCTGCTTACCGCCAAGTCAAAAGGTCACTTTTCTATTCTTCTTCTTCTAGATCTCTCTGCTGCCTTTGACACAGTTAACCATCCACTTCTACTTCATATTCTCTCCTCCCTCGGTATTCGACACACTGCTCTCTCGTGGTTCTCATCATACCTACAAAATTGATCATTCAGTGTCGCCTTCACTGACACCTCTTCTTCTCCTCAGCCCCTATCTGTTGGCGTACCCCAAGTATCAGTCCTAGGCCCCCTCTTCTTCTCCATCTACACATCATCACTTGGTACCCTCATAAACTCTTTTGGACTTCAGTATCATCTCTATGCAGATGACACCCAAATCTACCTCTCAGCACCAGATCTATCCCTCTCTCTTCTATCACCCGTCAACAATTGCCTCTCTAGTATATCCTCTTGGATGTCCACCCACCATCTCAAACTCAACATGTTTAAGACTGAACTCCTTATCTTCCCTCCCTCTGACACAGCGTCAATTCCTCACATCTCTCTCACTGTCAACAATGACATCATCACCCCCACCTCCCAAGCCCGTTGCCTTGAGGTTCTACTGGTCCCCGCCCTGTCTTTCATCCCTCACATACAGTCATTAACTAAAGCTTGTCTTCTCCATCTAAAAAACATCTCCAAAATGTGTCACTATCTTACACAAGACACAACTAAAATCCTAATACACTCTCTCATAATCTCTCGACTACTGCAACTCGCTTCTTGTTGGCCTACCCACCACCTGACTATCTCCACTTCAATCCATTATGAATGCCTCTGCTAGACTCATCTTCCTTACACAACGTTCAGTGTCAGCATCACCTCTCTGTCAATCACTCCACTGGCTTCCCTTAGCCTCCAGAATAAAATGTAAAATCATGACCCTAACTTACAAAACCCTCAACAATTGTGCACCCCCTTATATTTCTGCTCTCATCTCCAAATACTGCCCCACCCACCCTCTTTGTTCCGCTAATGACCTTCTTTCTACAACTCTTGTCACATCCTCTCACTCTCGCCTTCATGACTTTTCTCGTGCTGCCCCTAGTCTCTGGAACTCCTTCCCTCACTCCACCAGATTATGCTCTTGCCTCAAAACATTCAAAACCTCACTAAAATCGAATCTCTTTAAAGAAGTGTATCACCTTCCACCCTAACACGCCTCTCTCTCCCTCCTTTTCACACACACATTACCTTTAGGTTGTAAGTCTGCAAATTTCAATCCTGCAATCTGCTTTGGGGAAAGCACTATGGACACTGGATTTGAGGCTCAAATACAGGGCCCTCCTTGCTTTGCTATGTGTTCATTTGTATTAACGTTTGCCTGGAACTTATCTTATGTACAGCGCTACTGAATATGTTAGCACGTTATAAATAAATAATAATATATATAGTAAATAAATAGTACATCTGTGTTCACATTTGAATGTCTAAAATTGGTTAAAAAACCTGCTTTCAGCTCAGAACTCCCAAAAAAACAGTTATTACGCTGCATTCTGGGAAGCTGAGCACGGACATTTAAATGTGCACACAAATGCTTCGCTCTTTAAGCCATAGCCCATTTTAAACATGGCTTCCATTAAGCTTTTGCCTGCTGCATTACACAGCTTTTATGCAAAGCCAAGGTTGGATTATATACAAGCTGAGAATCCTATCCACGTACAGCTATTTCAAGCTTACTGGCTATCATCAGCTTGTATTGTGGACCTTATTGAGTACCTAGTTCACCACAACAAAATTTAATATATGGTGGTCAAAAGAGCAATAGAAGCCCTCCACCGTAAAGTAGTACAGTAAATAAAAAGTACATCTGTGTTCACATTTGAATGTCTAAAACAAGTAAAAAAACTGCTTCCAGCACAGAAGTCCAAGAAAAACAGTTATCACACTGCATTCTGGGACGCTGAGCAGAGACATGAAATATATATTTATATTTATTGTTGTGTACATGTTATATATTGTTGAACATCAACACACAGCCATTAATGTCTAAACTGTTGGCAACAAAAGTGAGTACACCCCTAAGTGGAAATGCCCAAATTGGACCCAATGAGCCATTTACCCTCCCGGTGTCATGTGACTCAGTGTTACAAGGTCTGAATGGGGAGCAGTTGTGTTAAATTTGGTGTTATCGCTCTCACACTCTGTCATACTCCAGTGGGAAGTTCAACATGGCACCTCATGGCAAAGAACTCTCTGAGGATCTGAAAAAAAGAATTGTTACTCTACATAAAGTTGCCTAGGCTATAAGAAGATTGCCAAGACCCTGAAACTGAGCTACAGAACGGTGGGCAAGACCATCAAGCGGTTTCACAGAACAGGTTCCACTCAGAACATGCCTCGCTATGTTCGACCTAAGAAGTTGAGTGCACGTTCTCAGGGCCATATCCAGAGGTCGTCTTTGGGAAATAGACGTATGAGTGCTGCCAGCATTGCTGCAGAGGTTGAAGGGGTGGGGGGTCAGCCTGTCAGTGCTCAGACCATATGCCGCACACTGCATCAAATTGGTCTGCATGGTTGTCGTCCCAGAAGGAAGCCTCTTCTAAAGACGATGCACAAGAAGGCCCACAAACAGTTTGCTGAAGACAAGCAGACAAAGGACATGGATTACTGGAACTTATTTGGTTCAGATGGTGTCAAGCATGTGTGGCGGCAACCAGGTGAGGAGTTCAAAGTGTGTCTTGCCTACAGTTAAGCATGGTGGTGGGAGTGTCATGGTCTGGGCCTGCATGAGTGCTGGCGTTACTGGGGAGCTACAGTTCATTGAGGGAACCATGAATGCCAATATTTCCTGTAACATACTGAAGCAGAGCATGATCCCCTCCCTTTGGAGACTGGTGATAGACTGGCAAGCATGTCTTCAGACCTAAACCCTGCTGAGAATCTGGGGGCCATCCTCAAATGGAAGTCGGGGGAGTGCAAGGTCTCTAACACCCACCAGCTCCGTGATGTCATCATGGAGGAGTGGAAGAGGACTCCAGTGGCAACCTGTGAAGCTCTGGTGAACTCCATGCCCATAAGGGTTAAGGCAGTGCTGAGAAATAATGGTGGCCACACAAAATATTGACACTTTGGGCCCAATTTGAACATTTCCACTTAGGGGTTTACTCACTTTTGTTGTCAACAGTTTAGACATTAATGGCTGTGTGTTGAGTTATTTTGAGAGGACAGCAAATTTATACTGTTATATATTACTACTTTACATTGTAGCAGAGTGTCATTTCTTCAGTGTTGTCACATGAAAAGATATCACATTTAAGGTTGTCATACTGCGAGACGTCGTCACACTTTGCGTGGTGTGTACGAGTTAGGCGATGAACGCAACAGGCGCTCCTCGCTTGCAAGCCTCGCAAAGCGAGGCGAGCTGTTAACACATAGCCATTAACACATAGCACTTAGCCGATTAGCGCCAAAGGCATGCAGTGATATGCGCCATGCAGTGATGAGCGTTAGCAACAACTCGTACGCTCACAACTATATATGTGATACATATATATATATATATATATATATATACATATATATATACTGTATATACATATACATACATACATACATATACATACATACATACACATATACATATATACATACATACACATACACATATACATATACACATACATACACGTATACATACACATATACATACATACATACACACATACACATACACATTTTGGAGCATTTGGGAGCCTCCAGGAGCTCTTGACCCTCCCTGACCCTCCTGATCCTCCCCTTTCTTCTCCCCTATGCCCATCCATGATCATCCCTTGGCCCATTTTGATCTCACCCCATCGCGCAGCGCTTCCTACAAGCACTCCTCCTGTACTGCAGCCTTCCCTTGCGTCGCGTGTGTGACGTCACTAGGATGCACCGGCCGACGCGATTCAGTTTAGAGGCATGCTGCTGGTGCTGTAGGAAGTGCCAATGGGGGGGGATCAGCAGTGGGGATCTAAAGGGGGGCAAGGGAAGGATCAGAGGTGTCGAAGGGGAGAATCAGGAGGGGGAGAGGATCAAGAGGGGCAGAAAGAGGGATCGTGTTCATGAATTTGCAATGAAGCTTGCAGGTGCAACATATATGGACATTCATAAAGTTGGAGGAGGAATACACTATACTGTGAAGCACACCCAGGCAGCTTCTGAGGATGAGTTGTCAATCAGCTTCAAACAACATCTTGAGAGAATGGTCAAAACAGGGACCACATTCGTTGAATGTAAGAGTGGGTTTTAAAAGGTGTATTCGTCGTATAAGACGCACCAACTTTCCCCCCCCAGTTTTGGGGGGAAAAAAGTACGTCTTATACGGCGAAAAATACGGTAATATATGCAGACAATAGGCTAAAGAGCTAACAATCTGTTTGTATTTTCCGACAGCATAGAATATACATTTTGAGTGTTGGTGCCCTGCTGATTAAGTGTAATGAATGTTCCAAGTGTGCATTATACATAGGCTGCGTGCGCGAGGTAAAGCAGTTGGTTTATTGTGTTATTAAGCGGCATTGTATACTCGTAATGTTATTAATGAATTACGCGTGTCGTGAGCATTTTCCGGCTTTAGTAATAGTGTATCTTTCAGTTCGTAGTTTGATGTGTAAAGTGCTACGCATTTGGCAGTGTTTTGCGCGGTCCGGGGTCGTGTAGCCACATTTTCATTTTTTTGTCGACCTTTTTTTCCTCGCTTAGACGATTTTCGAGTGGCAAAAATCGTCTAAATCGGGTTAAATTCGCGTTCCACCTCACTCCCAGACGTCCTGGCTGTTGCCTCGCGCTGTCTGTGATGTTTTTGTAATTTTTGGAGGTGTATTTAGTGTGTTTTTATAGTTTTTTTCGTTTTCGCTGTTCATCCATTAATCTTGTCCGCATCTCGTATCTTTTTTTTCTATGGCCCGCATTTGTCAACCGCTTGCACGCCAAGGCGATCTTGCGCTTAGGAAGTGTTTTGCGGCTAAGTCCCACGTGCTTCATTGCCTCTTCGTGTTTGTGCTGATAGTTGTAGTGCGTTGTAGTGCCTTAACGGCTCGCCTCGCTATGAGAGGCTCGCAGGCACTGAGCTCTTTTGGTGCTCATCGCCCATGTGCTACATGGTAACGTTGCGAGGGCCGCGGCTTGCGCAGCGAGCCAAGGCGCTCGCAACGCGAGGGCACTGGCCAAGGGTCTCAGGTCTCAGTTGCTGGCATGGAGCGCCAAAGGCGCTCCATGCCAGCAACTGCGATCCTCGCAAACTTCACGTCGCAACCCAAAGAGCACGACACACACATTACGACACTCGCAAACAACATACGACACACGTTCACACACATTACGGCCTCGCAACACTCGGACGCAACTCGCGAACATTACAAAATTAAAAACACAATACATACACACAGCACATACATAAAAAGCTTACCTACACCAAGAGGGAGCACCCAGGACCTCCAAAATGCAACTTACACCTTTATTTCACTCGAAATAAAGGAGTTTACACACTAAAAAATTTGCTAAGCGAGAAAAAAATGGCCGCCGAAAAAAACTAAAACGAGGCTACACACGCAAACACCATACGACACACGTTAACAGATATTACGACCTCGCAAACATCGGACGCAACACGCCGACATACAAACATTTAAAACACACTAAATACACACAACACACACATAAAAAGCTTACCTACAGCAAGAGGAACCATCCAGCACCTCAAAAAAACAAGTTACACCTTTATTTAAATAAAAATAAAACACTTTAGACACTTTTAAGGTTCACATCCTATCTAAAAGATCGTACATTTAGCGTCTCCTTCTCTGGCACCTCTTCTTCACCTCTACCTCTGTCTGTTGGCGTTCCCCAAGGTTCTGTCCTAGGCCCCGTCCTCTTCTCTATCTACACCTCCTCCCTTGGCACCCTCATAAAATCCTTTGGATTTCAGTATCATCTCTATGCAGATGATACGCAAATCTACCTCTCTGCACCCGATCTATCCCCCTCTCTTCTAGCTCATGTTTCCAACTGCCTCTCTAGCATATCCTCCTGGATGTCTACCCGTCAACTCAAACTCAACATGTCTAAGACTGAACTCCTAATCTTTCCACCCTCTACTACAGCTTCCACTCCTCAAATATCTCTCACTGTTGACAACACCATCATCACTCCTACCTCCCAGGCCCGTTGTCTTGGGGTTCTACTGGATCCCGCCCTCTCTTTTATTCCTCACATCCAATCGATAACAAAATCTTGTCAGTTTCACCTAAAAAACATCTCCAAAATTCGTCATTATCTTACACAAGACACAGCTAAAATTCTAACACACTCTCTCATCATATCTCGACTCGACTACTGCAATTCCCTTCTTGCTGGCCTCCCCATCTCTCGTCTGTCTCCCCTCCAATCCATAATGAACGCCTCCGCTAGACTCATCTTCAATACCAAACGATCAGTGTCTGCAGCTCCTCTCTGTCAATCACTCCTCTGGCTTCCCATAGCTTCCCGAATCAAGTTTAAAATCATGACCCTAACACATAAAGCCCTCAACAACAGTGCACCCCCTTATATCTCTGCTCTTGTTTCAAAACACTCTCCCAACCGCCCCCTTCGTTCTGCTAACGACCTTCTTCTTTTCTCCTCTCTCATCACCTCCTATCACTCCCGTCTTCAGGACTTTTCTCGTGCAGCCCCTACTATCTGGAACTCCTTGCCTCGCTCCATTAGATTAACTTCCTGCCTCAAAACCTTTAAAAAATTACTAAAAACACACCTATTTAAAAAATCATATCACCTTCAGCCTTTATAATTACAACTGCACACTCCACAGCTTAAAAACACTCCCACCCACACTCTACAGTACAGCTCACAGACCCCTCCAATTGATTAAACAAATTGCTTTCACACTGCCATTTTGTATTTGTCACCCTCTTGTATCACACCTAAACCCTTAGATTGTAAGTTTGCGAGTTTTCAATTGTGTGTCCGTGTCTTGGAAACAAGCACTATGTACATTTGATTATATGCTCAAAAACAGGGCCCTCCATTCTTTAAGGTGTTAAGTTTGTATTTTGCCATGTACTAACCCCCTGTACAGCGCTACGGAATATGTTGGCGCGATATAAATAAAGATAATAATAATAATAATAATAATAATAATACAATCGCTAAGCGACAGAAAAAATGGCCGACGAACAAAACGAAAACGAGGCTTCAGATGTAACTATACTACACTTACACGCAATAATGAAACACATACTATGCGGAACGTATCACAATCATATTAAACACCATTTTGACCACTACTACGCACAAAATGGCGGATGGAACGCAAATTGTAAGCTGGAACGCAAATAGCGCATGCGTATTGCGTTCTAACGGTCTAACTTTCCAGAATTTTCTACAAGTTTATAAATACTGCCTATTTTACACAAAAAAAAACATTTCTCCTCAGGTGATGAACGGAGGCTTTTTACTTTTTGCTTTCCTCTGGATTCAATGTATATTAAAGTTAACAATTCTTCCGATACAAATTTCATGTTAAAAAACCATTACATCAACATTTTACAAAAATACACATTCATATCACAATACTTAGAAGTGTCAAAAATCTATATTAATAACTAAACAACTTGACAAACATATACATCACATTGCCGTCATTTTTTTGACGGGCAAGTCGCTAGTATATATATATATATATTTGTGTGTGATGTAGGTGTGTAAAGTGTATTTGTGTTTAATTCAGAATATTTTTTTCTTGTTTTCCTCCTCTAAAAACTAGGTGCGTCTTATGTGCAGGTGCGTCTTTTATGGCGAAAAATACGGTAATCATAAATACATAAAGTATATTAATTTATTAAATAAATAATAATTAATTATCTACATATACATAAAAATATATATTTCTCTTTATCATGAAGCATGAAGGTGCTCAGAGGACCAAAAGTACATGACAGGAGAGGATTGCAATGAGCGCCTAAGGAACTCATTGTGAGGCACGCAATGAGCACCAAAGGCGCTCATCGCAAGCCTCGCAATGAGCGCTGAAGGTCCTCACGCTACAAAATGGTTTACATTGTCAAACAGCATTCGCATGGCTTAAAATTTTATTGCCCTGTCATTTTTGACGGGTAAGTCGTTAGTAATAAAATAATTACGAAAATGTGAGGGATGTACTCATTTTGTGAGATACTGTAGATATATATGTATATATATATATATATATATATATATATATATATATATGTATAAAACCACATATATAATATAACACATAGAGGCCCACTAATACATACATGAACACATACATACCTCTGTGAGCCCTATAGCAGGAGGCAGAGACAGCTGGATTCAGTCACACTTGATGCACTTTCAGTATAGACTTCTAGGGTCTTCAATATTAAAGAGAAGTACAATGAACTCATGTAAAGATTTACCTTTCATGACTAACAAATGCACTTGCTTGAAAGATTTTTATTATAGTTTTTATTTACAAAACAAAAAAAAAAGAGAGTTTTATATGATTGATCAACTTGCCACTTTGTTTAAAAGCAGCATAACATACAATTTTATTTTTTGTTGATTTTTTTTTAAATAATAGTAATGCAAAAACTAAATATATAAATGATTAATAATAAATAATTAGCAATTAACAATTATTACCAGGTAATAAATAATCCACATATTATAATGATCAGAAGAGATCTAAAAAGTATGAACTTGATGGACTGACCATCTTTATTCAACCTCAATTACTATGTAACTGTAACTATGTAAAATATATTAAACTTACCTAAACATCTGTGTTTTAATTGGGGAAGGTGATGCGAGTTGAGTAAACTGTCATTGATTGTAATTCACAGCTACAACCTAGTAAGCTCAAAATGGACAATTTGTTGTTTTTTAGGCACAAGAATACTACTATATGATGTGTTGTGTTGTCAGTGTGCTGAAGTGTTGTAGATATATGCTGACCTGGCTCCCTCCACTCTTCTAAAACGAAAACAACTAAAACCAGCCTTGTTAATCTTGATCCAAAAGGGTATTAAGTACAGATGGGGGTTCCCCTTCAGCCTATCATTCCAAGTGGGGCGACGAATCACATAGTTCACACTCTAATCGAGTGCAACGCAGTCCTTTCAGATCTAAATCTCTTGCCCAGAGAGGACACTCTGGAAACTCCTCAAGGAATAAATTTGCCTCCTAGACCGGCAAGACAATGGACAGAAGTCCACAGGCTCAGACGACAAAGCAAGCAACAAGATCAAATTTTAGGATCCGTTACTTCGTCTCCAGGATCCTCGGTAAAGATCTAAACAAGACAAACATTATGAGACTGTGGAGAAAATAGGGCATAGTGGAATGCCTAAACGATGGTTGGAGGGATCTCTACCGGGTATAAATCTGGTGCTACCGGGGCAATAGAACCGATGGATGCTCTGGACACTAGGACCAATCCTCTTACAATTCATGAATGCAACCTTGGACTTAAAGCATGGGAGTTGAGAACTGTTGAATAAAGAGACTAAGGGGCATAGATCAAAACGGGCACAACATCGATCTATAGTTAGTATGTTCCATTTACAACAACCCTTTGCTTCCTGTCTTTTATCCAGCTCTCAATCCATGAGCAGATATTTACTGCAATTCCTGTATCCCTTAGTTTGCCCAATAGTCTCCCATATGGCACTGTATCAAAAGCCTTTGCAAAATCCAAAAAGACTACATCCACTGAGTTGCCTTGATCCAGGTTCCTACTAACCTCCTCATAGAAACTAATTAGATTTGTTTGACATGACCTATCCCTCATAAACCCATGTTGACTCCTACTTATAATCCTGTTCAAATAGACATATTCTTGTATATTATCCCTTATTAACCCTTCTAAAAGCTTCCCCACTACAGAAGTGAGGCTCACTGGTCTATAATTCCCCGGATTTGCTCTTGCTCCCTTTTTAAATATATGTATGACATCAGCTTTTCTCCAGTCATCTGGTAGAGACCCTGTGTTGAGTGAATCTTGAAAAATTAAATATAATGGTTTGGCTATTACAGAACCCAGTTCCCTTAGTACCCTTGGATGTATTCCATCAGTACCCGGGGCTTTATTAACATTTATTTTTCCCAACCTCTTTTGGATTACTTCCTGCGTTAACCAATTATTTGGCAAAGGTAGTGTAGCCCCATTATGTCGCAGTGTCCCAACCACTGGTACCTCCCTTGTGTATACCGAAGAAAAGAACCTATTTAGCTCATCTGCCTTTTCTTGGTCACTAATTATCAGACAGCCTGTTTCACATTGTAATGTTCCTATAGCTTCCTTCCTCGCCTTCTTCCCATTAATATACTTAAAAAATATTTTAAGCTTAGTCTTACTCTCTTTTGCAATTAATTTTTCATTAGACGCCTTTTTTCTAGAGAAAATAAGTTTAATTTGGTTAGTCTTTCTTCATAATATATTTAGTTGAATAATCAGAGTATTGCAGTGAATAGTGATACCTTTTTTATTGGACAAACGTATTCATAATAAAGCGACGAGCTTTCGAGAGATAATGCCTCTCTTTATCAAGTCAAAAAGCAATACTGATACAAGTATGAACTAAAAACAGCAAACAGAAAGAGATGGGAGAAAAAAAAACAAGAAAGACTAAATTAATTGGCCAGAGTTAAGTGAGAAACAGACCAGCACTGTGAATAATGTCCTGATAGGTCAGTAAGTCTTTAGATCAGGTTGTAGATAAGAACACAGCAGAGTGAAATAAAGAGCAATAAATTTAAGCATAGCATGTAGCTTACAAAAACAGCAATAGAAGGGGGGGGGGTAAGTGGAATGTGTTAGCTATAAGACATTAAGATAGTGGGTCAGAAAGCCTAAATCGATGTTAATACCAAAATCCTTGGTATTAAAAAATTGAATCATTTTTAATTCAAAAGTTTTCCGCTGTTGGAAAGTTCTGAAATTCCCTCTGAGTACTTTTATTTTGAGGTTCTGGATGGAGTGATTCTCCTGGGTGAAATGGTGTCCCACTGGAGTACAATAGCTGTCTTCCTGGTGTTTTTTGATGGAGCTTCGGTGGAGGTTCATTCGCATGTGTAGTTTCTGGCTGGTTTCCCCAATGTAGCACCCCCTTTTACATACAGTACATTGTATCATGTACACTACATTTGATGATGTACATGAATATGAGCCTCTGATGTTGTGGGTCTTGTTGTTGTGCGTGGCTGTGTCCTCTTTGCAGATGTGTTGGCATAGTTTACAGCGACTTTTATTGCAGGGTTTGGTGCCATTTTCTCTGTTATGCTGTTCATTTGGCAATCTTCTGTTCACCAATGTTTGTCTTAAATTTGGTGGCTGCCTAAATGCAAGAATGGGGGTTTAGGGAATATATGTTTCAATTCTGTGTTCTCTGTGAGTTGTGGTTGTCCTTAAATATTTTGCGTATTCCTTCTAGAACTGGATGGTATGTGGTTACCAGAGGTGTACGTGAAGTTGTTTCTTTGGTTTTGTATTGCAGCAGGTGTTCCCGGGGTGTTCTGATGGCAGAGGTTACTTTCTGAGTGATAATACGGGGTTTGTAACCCTTCTGTCTGAAGGAGGCAGACAGTGTTTTTAAGTGTTCATCACGTTCCTCTGTGTTTGAACATATGCGGTGGTATCTGATGGCTTGACTATGAATTATCCCTTGTTTAGTGTGGGGGGGGTGGAAGCTAGAGTTGTGGAGGTAACAACACCTGTCTGTAGGTTTCCTATAGATAGATGAATTCAGTTTGCCATTTGTAATGGAAATGGTGGTATCCAGAAAGTTAACCTTTTCTGTGGAATAATCCATTTTAAATTGAATGGATGGGTGAAAGGTATTGAACGAATTATGGAAGTCTTTGAGTTTTCCTTCCCCTTCTGTCCATATGATGAACAGGTCATCTATGTAACGGTAGTATCTGTAAGGTTTGTGGACATATGTGGACAGGAATCTCTTTTCCAGGAAGGCCATAAATATGTTGGCATATTGTGGTGCCATTTTCGTGCCCATTGCGGTCCCCATTATTTGTAGGTAAACATGCTGGTTGAAGGTGAAGTAGTTGTGGGTCAGGATGTATTCTAGTAGTTTGACAATGGTATCAGGCTTATATTTGTGATTCTGATTGTGTGTAGAAAGAAACTTCATGCATGCCTCAGTGCCATCTTTATGTGGGATGTTGCTGTAAAGGGATTCAACATCCATGGTTATCAGTAGTGTGTTGGCAGGTAGGCCCTCAATCTGACTGAGTTTGTTAAGGAAGACAGTGGTGTCTTGTATATAGCTGTCAGTGTTTTTAACTAGTGGCTTCAGGATGTTTTCAACAAGACCAGATAACTGTTTAGTCAGTGTGTCCATACCTGTAACAATAGGTCTCCCTGGATTGCCTGGCTTGTGGATCTTTGGCAGCATGTAGAAAGTCCCAGTTGTAGGATGGGTGGGTATAAGCTGCTCCAATTCGTGCTGCACGTTCTTAGGGAACGTTTGAATGAGTTTTCTTAGTTGGATGGTGTATTCCTCGGTAGGGTCCTTGTTCCATTTTTTGTAGTAGGTATTGTCTGTCAGTTGTCTGTTTCCTTCTTGTATGTAGTCCTCTGTGTTTATGATTACAACTGCGCCTCCTTTGTCTGCTGGTTTAATGGTGATGTTAGGGTTTGATTTTAAGCTTTTTATGGCAGCTCTTTCTGATGGAGAGAGATTGTATAAGTCTCTTTTCTGTTGGGATGTTATTAAGGATGTAGTTCTCAGGCGAAAGCTTTCTATGTAACTGTCCAGTTTGGGGTTGCGTCCAGGTGATGGAGTGAACTGTGTATTCTTTTTTCCTGCTGTTATAATCCAGTGATGGTGTGGTATCATCTTTGTTGTAGAAATATATATATATATATATATATATATATATATATATATATATATATATATTGTGTATATGTTATATATTGTTGTATACACACATATCATTAGGCAAGTCAAAGATTTGTAATTAGAAAAACAATATGTTTAATGTCTCTGCAGGACCTGGGATTAATCCATGAAACTTGGACAAAGGTTGAGTGTTTGAGAGGGGC
This sequence comes from Discoglossus pictus, assembly GCA_027410445.1. NCBI lineage: Eukaryota > Metazoa > Chordata > Amphibia > Anura > Alytidae > Discoglossus > Discoglossus pictus. Next base: position 77,953,815 of record CM050170.1, on the reverse strand, counting down.
ATTTATATTTCTGAAAAAGCATGGTTTTCATTTACTGATGCAAGCTTTCATTTATTGATGCAAGCTGCCTGCTTCTACATTAATGTATGTTCTCTTAGTATCTGACTTGTGATAATATAAAAAAGACTAATAGTAATAATAATTGGGATAAGAAATTATTTTTGTTTGTTTCTGACGCTTCTTTTTTTTACATTTTTTATTGATTTTGCTCTGTTTTGTGGAACTTGCAATGCGGATATATCATAGCAAATTTTTACTGAGCCATTTTTTGTATTAATGTTTAGATAAATCTACAAGTATATTTTGTAAAAAAAAAATGTTTATCTTGAGCTGTTATTATTATTATTATTATTATTAATAATAAACTGTGTTTTATATAACTTGCCAGAAATATATTATCGAAACAGTGAAACATTGGAGAAAATTCGAATCCCAAAAATATTGGTGTATTCTGTGACAGTTTATAGTTAACAAGGGCTTAATTATCTTAATTTACACACCTTAACCAAGCTAGAAAGTTTGTATACTGTCCTTATCCAAAAAACACTTTTTTTGGCTTGGATAAAAATGTTAGTAATTGCCCTAGTTTTTTGTATGAATTTCCATTGGGTAGACTATCATTTTGTTAATTGAACAATTGTATAATAAATGGATTGTCGGAAGGAATACCAATTGGCTGCTGGTCCACAAAACTATCAAAGTTTCCATTAATTATTATTTTTTCTACCTAAAATCTATTAACATTGCCCCAATCTCACCTCTCCTCATTGATCATCAATGTATCACAAGAATAAAGATCTTTTATGCAGAAAAAGAGACTAAATATAGAGCTATGTAAAATTATTAGAATAATAATAATAATTTTAATAATAATAATTAGTGATGTCGCAAACCTAAAATTTTCGGTTCGCGTACCGCGAACGCGAACCGCTGCAAATGTTCGCGAACCGGCGAACATCGGCGAACCGCCATAGACTTCAATGGGCAGGCGAATTTTAAGACCCACAGGGACTCTTTCTGGCCACAATAGTGATGGGAAAGTTGTTTCAACGGGACTAACACCTGGACTGTGGCATGCCGGAGGGGGATCCATGGCAAAACTCCCATGGAAAATTACATAGTTGATGCAGAGTCTGGTTTTAAGCCATAAAGGGCATAAATTACCTAACATTCCTAAATTGTTTGGAATAACGTGCTTTAAAACATCAGGTATGATGTTGTATCGATCAGGTAGTGTAAGGCCTGGATTTTTAGAACCAGGAGATGGAAAAAGATGCTTTGTTGGTCGTATCACTTCAATTTTGGGGCCTGGCACGTGCAGTCAAAGGTGCCACCAGATAGGAGTGACGTGTTTGTAAGTACTACTCTTATCAGTTTAATACTTGTTACGTCACCTATCAGGGGGCGTGTATAAGGCCTGGATTTTTAGAACCAGGAGATGGAAAAAGATGCTTTGTTGGTCGTATCACTTCAATTTTGGGGCACGGCACGTGCAGTCAAAGGTGCCACCAGATAGGAGTGACGTGTTTGTAAGTACTACTCTTATCAGTTTAATACTTGTTACGTTACCTATCAGGGGGCGTGTATAAGGCCTGGATTTTTAGAACCAGGAGATGGAAAAAGATGCTTTGTTGGTCGTATCACTTCAATTTTGGGGCACGGCACGTGCAGTCAAAGGTGCCACCAGATAGGAGTGACGTGTTTGTAAGTACTACTCTTATCAGTTTAATACTTGTTACGTTACCTATCAGGGGGCGTGTATAAGGCCTGGATTTTTAGAACCAGTAGATGGAAAAAGATGCTTTGTTGGTCGTATCACTTCAATTTTGGGGCACTTTGTGACATTAGCTTCTTACGCTCAAACATGTCCTTTACAGGCACCTGACTATGGGCAGATGAGCAGGAACTGCTCAAGGCGAGAGACGGAGTGGCGGATGGTTGAGAGGGGGCAAGGAGGACAGGAGTGGTTGATGTGGCTTATGATGCTGCACCAGGAGGAGGATGGCGGCTTTGAGTTTGTGTGCTGCTTGTACTCATGTGTTGGTCTGGAGTCACCCAAACATTAGGTCTCAACCTGTAGAGGATAAGGGAACCAGGCTACTCTAGACCTCATTCATCATTACAGGTTTTGACAGATCGGTACTATGCGTCCAAGCTACTGTGACAACAGATATGAGTGGCACTGTGCACTTGCAGAAGTTGGTAGAGTAGACGCTGTAGGTCTGACACACACGCTTGCAGACAACTAACTGCTATGCAATCTATTACAGTAGAATTTTGTTTTTGTTTTAAATGTACACTACTGTTACCCCAGATATGAGTGGTGTGTTAAGTAGTACTACTCCTATCAGTTTAATCCCTGTTATGTGCCTTTTTTTTGGGTTTGGTTGTTGAAGCCACAGTGCAGCACCAGAGGCCAGAAAAATTAGGCATGTACACATGCCTGAAAAATTAGGTATTGTTGATCTTGCAGCGAGCAGATAAGAAGGTAGGCCTGATTCAACGCCCCATCCCTGCATATCCACACTCAGAGATTGAGGGGGCAACCCTTACAAGGCCACGGGCCGGAGATATAAAGGGGGGCCATCCCAAATAAGGAAAAACAAGCGGGGACAAAGGTAGTGAAGGGGACATAGAGGCCCATGGACTGATGGTCGCCATCTTGGCAGGAAAAGGGCCCAGCAATTAAGCCAAACTGACCCAGCACAGGCAGCTACTTGAGTCAAATGCTGTACAATTACACCTTAATAAAGCTGAAACATGCAGCAGCAGGGATTCTAAACGGCCACACAGGACAAGGAGGCTAACAGCCCCCACAGTCTCTGCACCACTCTTTTTAACAGATAACCCAAGGGGCTAACCAGGGACCTTGCCCACAAAAAAAAAAGCAGAATTTTATTGGAGGAATTATTAGTGTCTTTACCCCCCAAGAGAGGACATAATATACGGTATCTTTAGACTACCTGATGGCCAAAGCTCCTTTAGCCCCAATGCTATCCAAGAAACATTTCAAAACTTCGATCAGACCATATATTCATCCCAATCCCGCTGCAGCGGATCTGACATAGAGTCCTTCCTACTACAGCAAGAAGACCACAAAATACCTGTACCTCAATTGGACAGCTTGAACCTAGACATATCCCAAGAGGAAGTTAAATCTACAATACAAGATCTTAAATTTGGCAAGTCCCCAGGGCCAGACGGTTTTACTCATCTGTACTATAAGAAATTTGAGCCCTTGCTTACCCCCGCACCTAACATCTTTGTTTAACGCTATACTAAATGGAGAACCTATGATCCCTTAATTGAATCAGGCCGACCTCATAGTCTTTCCAAAAGAGGGTAGGGACCCAAGTCTCAAACTGTATTACAGGGCAGCGCAGCTGGCTTTCATTCCTCTGGCGCATTCTCCAAAACACATCAGCCGCTCTGGGTATTTATGGAAAATGTAAGCATGTCACCTTATACATGGGATACAGTAATATGGATTCCAGGCCTGTATACTTTTTTGAGAAACTTGAAAAAACCCATTGATTAAGCACTCATTAAAAATATGGACGGAGATGAACTGGACACAAAAACTGGACACTCGGGTATCAGATCTTACCCCTATTGTACCCAATCCCCACTTTAAGATACATCTTCCGGAAAGCTCTCTCAGTTGGTGGAAGTCTCAGAACCTACTAAGGGTTGGTCCATGGTGGCATGACGACAAAATAATGACCTTTGAGTGGGTGAGAGATAGATACAATTTACCCCTGGCTGAACACTATATATTTTGCAGGATACATCATTTTATATATACAATAAGTGGTAGCGGAACCCCCCAAAGAAACACCTGGCTACTCAAAAAATGTAGGGATTCCCCCTTTCAGCCTGGTATTATTAGCCTCATGTATGAACTATTTAATGAAAACTCATGGGCAAACAAACCAGACTATACCAAAGCCTGGGAGAGGGATTTGGGCACCGAGTTGGCAGATAGCACATGGGATAAAAGTTGGCAAGGCTTAAGTAGGGGATCTTTAAAGTATAGTCTGCTTGAGACTTCAATAAAGGTCCTACACAGGACATATATTACTCCTTTTAAGCTAATAAATGGGATCCAAAACGGAGCAGCTCATGTTTTAGGAACAGTGGTAATGAGGCTACATTTATTCATGTCTGGTGGGAGTGTTCGGCAGTCATAAGACTATGGGAAGAAACATGCTTACTAGCTTCTAAAATGTTTAAGATTGACCTAATAAAATATTTTTTGAAAGAAAAAATACACATAGCTAGTAGTTGGAAAACCCCAAATTAAAACTTTCAGGAATTAATAAAAAAAATCAACTATTTACTGCTCAACGAGAGATTTAACCATGTAGTCTTGGATAGAATCACCCAGTTCCAGACAATTTGGTATCCCTGGATTACATCCCCATTTAGTGCCCCCCTAATATAATAAAACATTTGTTAATGGTTGAAGCGACTCGGGGGGAAGGACCGGAGTGGGGGAGCCCTGGAGGAGACCCTTCAGAAGCAACCGGCGGCAAAATCATCCGAGGAAAGGAGAGGTCGCCTACTGAAGCCTGCCCTAGGGTAACCCAAGGGCGATTGAGCAGGTTAGATATTGTAAATAATAAGCTACTGCTGGAGTGATGATAGATAATAGGACTTTACTATTGTCTGTTTTACCATGTCTTAGGTTTCTCTTAAAAATTGCAATCACAGTAAAAAAAAAAATGTATTAACCAAAAAAGTAAAAAAAAGAAGGCCTAGCCACCTAATTTTAACAAAATGTCTTCATTGTAAATATGTATTTTTGCACAACTGTTGTGTTATGCAAGACTGTTCAATATGCTTTCTTTTCCATGACATGCCGTACGCCTTCTGGCATAAAAATTGAAATTCAAAAATTAGATATTGTTGCAGCCGCTGCTGTTGCAGCGGCCAGAAAAATTGACCTAGTTGGTGGCGGATAATTCAAGCAAGTCATCCGGCATTCACAGATAACATACAGCAGCGTGCGGACCATTTATAGCCGAAGACAGCTCATCTCATCAGGCCTTTTTCAGTCGAATGTATCGCCCAGTGTCAGTCCCTTCGGGATCCATCCCTCATTCATCTTTATAAAGGTGAGGCAATCTAGACTTTTTTGCCCTAGGCGACTTCTCTTCTCGGTGACAAAACCTCCTGCTGCACTGAAGGTCCTTTCTGACAGGACACTTGAAGCGGGGCAGGCCAGAAGTTCAATTGCAAATTGGGATAGCTCAGGCCACAGGTCTAGCCTGCATACCCAGTAGTCAAGGGGTTCATCGCTCCTCAGAGTGTCGATATCTGCAGTTAAGGTGAGGTAGTCTGCTACCTGTCGGTCAAGTCGTTCTCTGAGGGTGGATCCTGAAGGGCTGATGCGATGCGTGGGACTGAAAAAGTTCCGCATGTCCTCCATCAACAACACGTCTTTTAAACCTCCTGTCCTTGCCAGCGTGGTCGTGGGAGGTGGATTACTTTCACCTCTTCCCCTGTTATATTGCCCTTGTGTTGTGACATCACCCTTATATGCTGTGTAAAGCATACTTGTTAATTTGTTTTGGACCTGCTGCATCCTTTCTGACTTGCGGTAATTTGGTAACAAATCAGGCACTTTCTGCTTATACCGGGGGTCTAGTAGCGTGCACACCCAGTACAGGTCGTTCCCCTTCAGCCTTTTTATACGAGGGTCCTGCGACAGGCACGACAGCATGAAAGACCCCATTTGCACAAGGTTGGATGCCGAGCTAGTCATGTCCCGTTCCTCGTCCTCAGTGATCTCGCTGAAGATATGTTCTTCCCCCCAGCCACGTACAACACCACGGGTACCAGATAAGTGACAACGAGCACCCTGGGATGCCTGTTGTGATTGGTCTTCCTCCTCCCCCTCAAAGCCACATTCCTCCTCTGACTCCTCTTCCTCACAATCCTCTTCCAGCGTTGCCGCAGGTCCAGCAAGCGATGCTGATAAGGCTGTTTCTGGTGGTGATGGTGACCACAACTCTTCCTCTTCCTCGTCACGCTCATCTACGGCCTGATCCAGCACTCTTCGCAGGGCACGCTCCAGGAATAAAACAAATGGTATGATGTCGCTGATGGTGCCTTCGGTGCGACTGACAAGGTTTGTCACCTCCTCAAAAGGACGCATGAGCCTACAGGCATTGCGCATGAGCGTCCAGTAACGTGGCAAAGAAATCCCCAGCTCCGCAGAGGCTGTCCTAGCACCCCGGTCATACAAATACTCGTTAATGGCTTTTTCTTGTTGGAGCAGGCGGTCGAACATTAGGAGTGTTGAATTCCAACCTGTGGGGCTGTCACAAATCAAGCGCCGCACTGGCATGTTGTTTCGCCGCTGGATATCTGAAAAGTGCGCCATGGCCGTGTAGGAACGCCTGAAATGGCCACACACCTTTCTGGCCTGCTTCAGGACGTCCTGTAAGCCTGGATACTTATCGACAAAGCGTTGTACGATCAGATTACACACATGTGCCATGCACGGCACATGCGTCAACTTGCCCAAATTCAATGCAGCCAAAAAATTTCTTCCGTTGTCACAAACCACTTTGCCAATCTCTAGTTGGTGCGGAGTCAGCCATTGATCCACCTGTGCGTTCAGGGCGGACAGGAGTGCTGGCCCGGTGTGACTCTCTGCTTTGAGGCAAGTCAACCCCAAGACGGCATGACACTGCCGTACCCGGGTTATGTGGAATAGTATCTGGGGAGCTGGGGGGGTGCCGTTGATGTGGAGCAAGACGCAGCAGCAGAAGAGGACTCAGCTGAGGAGGTTATGGAAGAGGATGGAGTAGGAGGAGTAGAGGAGGTGGCAGTAGGCCTGCCTGCAAGTCGTGGCGGTGTCACCAACTCCTCTGCAGAGCCACGCATTCCATGCTTGGCAGGCGTCAGCAGGTTTGCCCAATGCGCAGTGTAGGTGATATACCTGCCCTGACCATGCTTTGCAGACCAGGTATCAGTGGTCAGATGGACCCTTGCCCCAACACTGTGTGCCAGAGATGCCATTAGTTCCTTTTGCACAATTGAGTACAGGTTGGGGATTGCCTTTTGGGCAAATAAATTTCGTCCGGGTACCTTCCACTGCGGTATCCCAATCTCTAAAAACTTTTTGAACGCCTCAGACTCCACCAGCTTGTATGGTGAAAGCTGGCGGGCCAAGAGTTCAGACAAGCCAGCTGTCAGACGCCGGGCAAGGGGGTGACTTTGTGGCATTGGCTTCTTACGCTCAAACATGCCCTTGACAGACACCTGACTGTGAGGAGATGAGCAGGAACAGCAAGAGGCGAGAGACGGAGTGGTGGAGAGTTGAGAGGGGGCAAGGAGGACAGCAGTGGTTGATGTGGATGAAGATGCTGGACCAGGAGGAGGATGGCGGCTTTGAGTTTGTGTGCTGCTTGTACTCATGTGTTGATCCCATTGGCGTTTGTGATGTGACATCATGTGCCTTCGCAAAGCAGTTGTACCTAGGTGGGTGTTGGACTTCCCACGACTCAGTTTCTTTTGGCACAGGTTGCAAATGGCATCGCTGTTGTCAGAGGCAGACACACAAAAAAAATGCCACACTGCTGAGCTCGGCGGTGACGGCATTCTGGTGGTGGCAACAGCATGCGTTGATTGGAGTGCTGTCTGGCTGACCCCGGGTGCTGATGCATGCTGTCTGACTGTGCCACTAGCTCATTGCGATGACCTCCCTCTACTTCCAACTCGTCTCCTCCTCCTCTCTGTCTCCCCATCTGAACTTTCCCCCTGTTCTTCTTCTCTTCTAGCAGGCACCCACGTGACATCCACGGACGCATCGTCATCATCATCACCCGCCTCACTTGTATATGACAACTGAACAAAGGAAGCAGCAGCGGGTACATCATCATCATCATCATCATCACATCGTACGTACATGTGTGTAATGCTGCCTGACTGAGACATATCCCTGTTATCTACATTCTCTGGCAATAATGGTTGCGCATCACTCATTTCTTCAAACTGATGTGTAAATAACTCTTCTGACTGATCAATTGAATTGACTGTGGTACTAGTGTTGGTGGTGGCGGCAGGCGGGTGAGTGGTAACTTGAGAGGTGCCCGAAGCTAAGCTGGAGGAGGATGGTGCGTCAATGTTCCAAGCGGAAGCTGTAGAAGATTGGGTGTCCTGTGTTAGCCAGTCAACTACGTCCTCTGAACTTTTCAAGTTCAGGGTAACTGGCCTCTGAACACTTGGCATTATTGTAGGGCCAAAGGGAATCACAGCACCACGACCACGACGGCCTCTGCGGGGTGTCCTGCCTCTGCCTGTCATTTTTTTTTAAATGTGGACTGTTGGTACCCCAACTAGACTGGATTGGTTGAACTTGGCACAGTACTTGTAAGCAGGACACACACTATGGGTAGCGGTCAAGCAAATGAACTTTGATTGACGGTTATGCAAATGCACTTAGATTTAAGAAAATAAAAGTTTGGGTTTTTTAAATGTGGACTGTTGGTACCCCAACTAGACTGGATTGGTTGAACTTGGCACAGTACTTGTAAGCAGGACACACACTATGGGTAGCGGTCAGGCAAATTAACTTTGATTGATGGTAATGCAAATGCACTTAGATTTAAGAAAATAAAAGTTTGGGTTTTTTAAATGTGGACTGTTGGTACCCCAACTAGACTGGATTGGTTGAACTTGGCACAGTACTTGTAAGCAGGACACACACTATGGATAGCGGTCAAGCAAATGAACTTTGATTGACGGTCAGACAAATGCACTTAGATTTAAGAAAATAAAAGTTTGGGTTTTTTAAATGTGGACTGTTGGTACCCCAACTAGACTGGATTGGTTGAACTTGGCACAGTGTATTTTAAAATGATGAGAAAACATGTTCTGTAAACTAAATAAAAATCATATTAGGAGGTTGAAAGAAAAAGAAACCGGATGGGGGGATACCGAGCAGAGCACACCATCTACAGCCCACTGGGAGACAAACTCATCCATTCCCCCAGTGGACAAAGCCAGGTGGTACTCTGCCCGGATACGGGAGCGCACCAGCACCCGGAACATGGCCTCAGGTGACAAGGTAACCCCCCCTATCAAACACTGCTTCCTGGACTTATATATAGCCAACTTGGCTAATGCCAGGAGCAGGTTGACGAGGAGGTCCCTGGCCTTATTGCCCCGGGACACTGGGCGCCCAAAAATAAAAATGTGAGGGGAGAAATGCAGCCAAAACTGCAGGAGGAGGCCCCTCAAGAGTGACAAGAGGGGCTGCAGTCTGGCGCAACTAAAATAAATATGATACACGGACTCTCCCTTGCCACAGAATGGACAAGTGGAGGGAGAGTCCGTGAATTTAGCTAAGTACTCTCCCGTGCTCAGTGCACCATGGAGCACTCTCCAACTCAAGTCCCCGGTGGGTCGTGGAACTAAATCAGAATAAAGTTCCCTCCACCGGGGCCTCTTGCCCTCGTCAGCTGGTAGGACCCGCCTCCAGATGGTAAGGGGGGCAAGGAAGTGCACTGTATGGAGCACGAGAGAATATAAGCTCTTCCTCGTCATGCCGCGAAAGCATGCAGAGGGTATGTCCCTCAACCTCGAGAGGTTGGGGACAGGAGGAGCCTGAGGGGAAACACGGGGCTTGGGTCCAATGCAAACAGCCGGAGCAGGGGTGTTGAAAGGTGCATGTGGCACTCCGGCCTGCAAAGCCCCGCGAAGGAAGGTGCGCGAGTCGGGGGAGATGGCATCCCTAATCTCCTGGAGCAAGCGCCCTGAGACTTTGGGCGTCACATATCCCAAACGGAGCGCAAGCTCCTGGGGTGACACCCAATCAGAACGCCCGTATTCCAGGAGATCCCCGACTCGGGTCATCCGTGCATGACTAAGGCGGCGGATGATACTGGGGGACTGTAACATTGGAGCCCCCACTGCTGGATTAAATAGCAGGGGCTCCGTGAATATTTCATCCCCCAAAGGCACGCCCTGCCTGGTCACGGAGACCATGCTCCAGGCCTTGAGGGTTTCCTGGTAGTATGCCGGCAACACAGAGAGGTCTCTCCCAAACCCCTCGGGCCTGATCAGAAATAATTGCCGGTCATACCCCAGGTTGCGCAACTGGCGATAAAAGCTGGATGCCAGTGCGCACCACTGCGGAGAGGGATCTGCATATAGGTATCTCTGCAGGTACTGAAGGCGGAAGGTGGACAACTGGGAGCACACACAAACTACTCCCTGTCCACCCTCCACCAAAGGCAGACTTGCCACCCCTGCAGAGACCCAATGCCTTCCCATCCAGAGGAAATCTAACAAATTCCTCTGGATATTGGTGACAAACTCGGGGGTCGGACTCAGACAAATCAGCCGGTGCCAGATCTGAGAAGCCACCAGCTGATTCACCACTAGAGTCCGCCCCCTAAGGGAAAGCATTTTTGCTAGACCCCTCCATCGTCCCAGACGAGAGAGGACACTGCCCTCTAACTCCCTCCAGTTGTCTGGGACGGAAGCGTCCGCAGCGGACAGGTAGACCCCCAGATATTTAATGACATCTGCCTCCCAGGTGATGTCACGAAACGTGGGAGGCAAAGAGTCTACCTGTAAATTACCCTCTAAAAGGCCTGTGCATTTGGACCAGTTGATCTGAGCGGAGGAGGCAGCTGAATATACCTCCTGGCACTGTTTTGCCAGCTCAAGATCAACTGGATCCTGGGCCACGAGGAGCACATCGTCAGCATAAGCTGAAAGGACAATCCGCATGTCTGGATCTTTTAGCACCAGCCCTGTGAGCCTTTTCCTCAGTAGGCAGAGGAAAGGCTCAATGGCCAGTGCATATAACTGTCCAGACAAGGGACATCCTTGACGCACCCCTCGTCTAAATACCAAAGGTGCTGTTAGGGACCAATTGATTTTAAGTAAACACTCTGCAGAGGCGTACAGCGTTCTTATAAAGCCCACAAACTGTGGGCCAAAGCCGTACGCTTGCAGAGTGGCTATGAGGTAACCATGGCCCACCCTGTCAAGCGCCTTCTCTTGATCTAAAAAGAGAAAGGCGAGTGACAGACCAGTCCTGCGAGAATAATGCAATAGATCCCGGACCAGAAAGATACTATCAAAGATAGTCCGGCCCGGGATCGCATAGGACTGGTCAGGGTGAACCAATTCTGCCAGCACAGACCCAAGTCTAAGCGAGATGGCTTTAGCTACAATCTTGTAGTCCGTGCTGAGCAGAGAGACCGGTCGCCAGTTCTTAATAAGCCGGAGATCCCCCTTTTTGGGCAGCAGGGCAAGTACTGCCCTGCGACAAGACAGGGGCATCTCCCCAGTCTCCAGGGCTTCCCCAAGGACCAGATGGAAATCAGGTCCCAGAGTCTCCCAGAAAAATTGGAAAAACTCTACAGTCAGTCCGTCCAGTCCTGGAGACTTCTCACAGGACATGGCACGGAGGGCTTCAGAGAGCTCTTGAAAAGATAGTGGTATATCAAGCCGCTCTCTTACACCCTCACTGACTGTGGGGAGCCCCTCCCATAGCACCCTGCAGGCGTCTGGAGAAATGGGATCCGGAGAGTAAAGATCTTTATAAAAGTTCCGGGCTCTATCCCGGATACTCTCCGGATCTGTAAGGGGGGCACCGTCTTCATCTAGAAGACAGATAATGTGCCTACTGTTACCCCCCTTTTTCTCCAGTGAGTAGAAGAGGCGCGAGCCGCGGTCTAGATCTTTGAGAAAACCTAAGCGGCTGCGCACGTATGCCCCCTTGGCCTGGTGTCGTTCCAGGTCACAGAGGACACCCTTCCTCTCTACATACTCGCTCTGCAGGGATTGGTCCCTACAAGTGAACAGCCTCTGCTCCAGATGGAGTACCTCCCCCCGGAGTGACTCCAACTCAGCTTCGCGCTGCCCACTCGCACCCTTGGTATATTCCTGACACAGAAGTCGCAAATGAACCTTGCCCACGTCCCACCACAGTTTTAACGTGGCAAAGTCTCCCTTGCAAACCCTCCAGTCCGTCCAAAACTCCCGGATCAATGTCACGAGCCCCTGGTCCTTCAACAAAGTATTGTTGAAGTGCCAATAGGCAGCTCGTGGCGCTGTTGGCGTTAGCGCCACCGTCACAGACACACAATTGTGGTCTGTGAACGGAGCCAGCCTAATGGCACAAGAACCGACTCGTGACATATAGTGACTAGATATATATAGTCTGTCGATCCGGGAGTGGGACACCAGACCGGCTCTCACCCTGACGTAGGTGAAACCGTCTGATGCCCCTGGGTTCTGCTCTCGCCAGATGTCCTCCAGGGAGAAGCGGGCGATGATCTCCCGCAGGGCTGACGCAGAATGCGGGTACGGCTCTGGACTATTCCGGTCCAGAGCGTCGAGGGTGCAGTTGAAATCACCCCCGAGTGCCAAACACTCATCTGCGTCAACCGTCTCCAAAAACTGTGACAGTCTGGCGAGGAACCTCACTCTCTCGGGCCCTCCAGCAGGGGCATATATATTAACTAGGTTAATGATGCTACCCTGCTCTTGGACCCGGAGGTGGATTAGACGGCCTGGGATAACAGCTTTCACAAGCAGCAGCTCTGGCTGAAAAGACTCTGAGAACAGGGTCACCACTCCACATGACGCCGATGTGAAGTGGCTGAAGAAGACCCTGCCTCTCCACTCCAGTTGCCACGAGGCCTCAGCCTCTGGAGTGGTGTGAGTTTCCTGCAGGAAGCTCACAGAGTACCCTCCCTGATATAAATAGGAGAGTACCTGGAACCTGCGGAAACTGTCTTGACAGCCATTGGTATTTAGCGTGCTGATGTGCAAAGCCATTACTGTGTGTCAGGAATTGTGCGTTCCTCAGACCCTTGAGACTGCTGATAGGACACGCACATTTTATAGAATTTCCGGACGCGGAGATGCTCCGCAGTCCCAGAATTCTTGGCCCTAGTGCTGACCACTAGATATTGCTGGAGAGAGTGGAGAATAAACGACATATTCTTCCACCTCTCCAAGGCCAGCCGCACCTTCCTTTTCTTTTGTCCATGAAGGGTGCTCTCAAGGAATAGATCTATTTCCTTGACAGGGATAACCCACCAGAATCTGATGTTCCTTCTAGTGGGTCACCCCTGGGCTCCTCTTGGCTGAGGGCTTTTACTCCATCCTCCCCGGCTGGAGTCAGTTTCCTCAGCTTTATTCTCAGGGACCCCCTCTTAGATGATACAGAAGGAGTCCCTTTAGCACCCTTCAAGGTAAATAATGGACCCTTGGATTGCTGCTGCACCCCTGTAGCTTCAGGAGTGCATTCAGGGGTAGCTGGCTGGACAGCAGTGGCTGGCATGGCTTCCTTAATGGAAGCCTTGGAGGCTTTATATGCCTCCTCTGCCAGTTCCACCGCTGCTTGCTCAGCTTGGATGGCACCGATGTTAGGGTCAGTGGACGGCTGAGGAGGGTAGACAGGCTCTCCCATGATGTTAACAGGAAACCCTGTTTTATCACCCTCCCCCATTTCCACTTCCCCTTGTGCCACATCCCCCCTGACAGACAAATCCATGGGGTCCTGAATGGGGGTCATGCCTATATTCCCCCCCTCCAGTAGTGACTCGGCCTGGGGCTCTAACAAAGCCCGAGGTACGTCACTAGAGAGTGACACTGGAGGAGGAGACTGACTGGTGCCCTTGAAGCTCAGCACCTCAGGGACACTGACTACCCATTCAGCAGGGGCTTTGTTGGGACCCCCCTCAAAGGCCAGAGGCAGAACCTGATCTTTCTTGTCTACCCCTGCCTCACTTGGGAGACCCTCTTGCCCCTGCTTTTCCTCCAGACCCTTTTCCACATTAACCCCTATAGGGTCTGGAGAGAGAGATGTGTGGTCTGGCACCGGCTGGCTGAGCTTAATAACCGGACCAGACAATGTCACCGGATGAGGAGGAGATGTTTTGTTCCTCTTCTTGCTTTTAGAGGGAGGTGCTCCACTATAGAGCACTTCCCACTTATCAGCAACCTCCCTGTTGGTTTTATGCTTCCTCTTCCTGGGGACGTCACTCCTGGAAGAGGAGCTGCCACTAGCTGCCTCCCCTGCAGAGGGCTTATTATCCCTCTGCTTACACTGTGCCCCCACACTAACTGATGTAATTATGATGGGGGCAGATTGGGACTTGGGAGATGCAGCTGTGACACTGGGAGGACCGGTGACATTCTTCCCCTTTTTCCCCGTGTCTGCAGTCTTGCTGGAGACCACAGACACAGATGGCTTTTTTGGGGAAGAAGGGGGTTTGGAGGCCGTGGTGGTGGCTTGAGGAACGGCCTCCTTGCCTGAGCTCTGTGGGGGGGCTATGACCCTTGAAGTCCCCGCTGTTATGGGCTCAGCGGGGATGGGTGCCGTACTGACGGAGGTGCCATTTGCTGGGGCTGGGGCATGATGCTTTACATTAGGACAATTCCTACGTGTATGCCCCAACCCCTTGCAATGATAGCACTGCACCTCCGTAGTGCTGTAAAAAATCCTGTACAGCACCCCCTCAAATGGAACCCCAAAAGACCCCTCTATGTTTTCTGCGCCCTGAGGCAGGCACATTTGTACCTGCCTCTTGAAAGAGAGCACATGATGAAGTGCTCTCTCTCTGCACCCCAGGGGAATTTTAATAAATGGTGTTTTTACTTCCCCTAGGGTTAGCAGGTGGGGGCGCAGGAGGGAGTCTGGTAGGAAGGGGGGCACATTAGAGAGTGTTACTTTTGTGCCCAACCCTTCCAGGGGTTCTATTGGGACATATAATCCCCCCACTGTGATGCCTCTCTGTATAAGAATGTGTGCAGCAGCCAGAGTACGGGTAAAGAAAACTGCTTTCCCGTACATTTTGCTGGCTGCTACTATAACAGAGGGGCTGATGACATTAGCTGCAGCACGCAGATAGATATCAATGCTGTAGACCCCAGACATCTGACATTTAACCCCATGCTTCCTGGTGATCTGCCCCTCAGCCCCAGCGGTGGTATTACTGGGGCCAGCAGAAACCACCTGTGACCAGGTATTAGCCACAGGGGTAGGTCTGCTGGCCGAACCACCAGGAGCTGGGGCTGCCTTATCTGCCTGGGGCCTATGCTGTGCAGTGCTGCAGCTAGGATTTTCAGGGGCCATTATTCCCCCTTTTGACCCCTGAGGCTTCTTAATGGTCTTATCCCTCATGTTTAGACCCTTTTTTTTTTTTAGTTTATTTGTTTTATTTATTTTTATTTTTTATTTTATGATTTTCTTCTGTTCTCTTTTTTTAAAAATATAAAAGCGTGAAAAAGAAACAAAAAGACAAAACTAAGGGAGACAAAAACTAAGGGAGAGAGAGAGATGATGTTTGGCAGTGGAAGGGTTAATGGCCTGTTGCAAGGTGTTGCTAAATGCAAAAACACAGAGAACACAGCGGCTTTTTAACCCCTCTGTGTCTCTGTGTCAGATGTTAAAAAAGCCTTTTAAACAACAATTCTAATTGTTTCCCCCCCCCCCACTGCCTACAAAGATGTTACTTGTCTTCTCTCCCCCCAAAACATAAAACCCAACACCAAACAAACAAAACTTTAACAAAACCTGAAAAACTTTTAAAAAAAGTCAAAGTAAAAAAGCTCCAGGAGCTGCAGGTGAAGTGCTAAGGGAGGGGTGTGGCAAAGTATCCAGGAGACTGCTCACTCTCCTGGGATAGAGAGTTGAGCCTGACCCCCAGAAAACTAAAACTTAAATTAAACTAAGAAAAAAAACACAAAAAACTCCCAAAAAAGAACAACACCGTGCACAAAGTGCTTATTAACAGAAAGGTGTTAAAATAAAACTTGTATTTGAGGGACTAAGACCCTAAAAAGCCTTTTGTTTGGAGCTCAAGCATGCACACAACATGCTCTCTTGCACAGTACTTGAAAGCAGGACACACACTATGGGTAGCGGTCAAGCAAATAAACTTTGATTGACGGTCAGCCATTTGGCACTTAGATTTAAGAAAATAAAAGTTTGGGTTTTTTAAATGTGGACTGTTGGTACCCCAACTAGACTGGATTGGTTGAACTTGGCACAGTACTTGCAAGCAGGACACACACTATGGGTAGCGGTCAAGCAAATGAACTTTGATTGACGGTTATGCAAATGCACTTAGATTTAAGAAAATAAAAGTTTGGGTTTTTTAAATGTGGACTGTTGGTACCCCAACTAGACTGGATTGGTTGAACTTGGCACAGTACTTGAAAGCAGGACACACACTATGGGTAGCGGTCAAGCAAATGAACTTTGATTGACGGTTATGCAAATGCACTTAGATTTAAGAAAATAAAAGTTTGTTTTTTTTAAAAGTAGACAACTAGTAAACAATATTATATTGTATGTGTTGTGCACACACAGTATAAGCTGTGAGCCTGACACACACACTTACAAGCAGGGGCTGGCAGGGAGACAGGCAAATGAAGTTAGATTAAAAAAACGGGAATAAAATGATGTTATAGCCCTAAAAAGGGCTTTTTGGGGTGCTGTGTTTACAGCAGAGATCTGATGAGTCCTTCAGCACTGCACTGGACACTGAATAAACTTGCCTAGCTATGGTTTTCCCTATTGATGCAGTATCACCTACACTCTACCTCCTCTCAGTAAGACTGCAAGTTAGTTCTGATTCCAAAATGGCTGCTGTCCATGAGGTAGAAGGGTGTGGAAGGGAGTGTATGCTGCTGATTGGCTGGAATGTGTCTGCTGACTGTGACATGCAGGGTCAAAGTTTTCTCAATGATAAAGTATTGGGGGCGGGTCGAATCTCGCATATGTTCGCTGTTCGCCGCGAACGCGAACATGCTATGTTCGCCGGGAACAATCCGCCGGCGAACTATTCGCGACATCTCTAATAATAATACATTGATTCCAAAGCCCTATACAGACTTACCACTGAACATGTATAAGACAATACAAATTATATTCTAATCATATGTATAAAGTTTTAAACATACATTTCCAGCTATAGTGATATTCGGTGGTGATGCTGGTGATTATCCGGAATATATAAAAAAAATATACATATATATAGTAAAAAAATAAATCAATAAATGTTATGGCTTTTCTTAAATCCAGCAGTCACTTACTGAGGAACATGTTTTATTGTGAGATATATTTATAGGAATAGATGTAAGTAGGGATAAAGATATGTAATCCACATTGGGATTAATTAATTACCATAAAGAGCCTTGTAATTGTATAACAGTTAATATATATTTCCAAAATATACTTTATTATTAAAAAATGTTATTTTTTAGATTAACCAGGAGATAAATTCTACTCCTGCTTATGTATTAGCCAGATCTGTTCAAACCACCAAAATAATATTTAAACATTTCAGATCTGAATTGAGATCTGTTTAAAAATCTATACATTTGAATTGTATTGAAAACAAAAGTCCATACCACCAACCATGGCCAAAGCCTGCCCCTCCCACTATAGCGAACTGTCCTCAGTCATGGTTCATTTCAATTGATTCCACCTACTGTGATCCCAAGGTTCCCTTAAGAAATGTTCAATTAAGAAAATGACTGATAGTCTTCACAATAGTATATTGCTAAAAACTGTGTTCATTTCCAAACCACAACCAATTACATATGTCTTAAAATTATATATCCAAAAAGTAAAATTATGATTCACCAATATATACAAATATACTTTTCCCCAAACAAAATACATTTAAGGAAATAAAAAAAAATAATAATTACCCTAGGTTAATTGAGAATCATATATACTATTTGACCTCCACATCCATAATGGAGATAAAACAAACCCTGATTGGTTTACATCTAAGGTTATAGACAGATTGAGGGATCTGAACTGATTGGTTAAAAATATTCAAAGTATAGAGTGATCAGGGTGACATCCAAATAATCCATTCTGATTGTCTGAAATATGACTGAAATCTATTCCAGCCAATCAGAATGCTCCAAGTGCTTATTTAACCCGCAGCAAGTGTGGCAACTGACATGGGTTTCAGTCAAGATAGACGAGGACTGGACTTTCTTCTTATTATTATAATTATCTGTATTTGTAATCCGCCAACATTTTCCGTAGCTCTATACAGGGGTTAAGGATATGTCAAAAACCAAATGAACCCTTTACAAAGAATGGAGGCTCCTGTTTTTGAGTTTACAATCAAATATACATAGTGCTTGTTTCAAACACCAACACAAGATAGAAACTCGCAAACTTACTATCTAAATTGAAGTGAGAACCAGGGCATTGTGGATCTTCACTGGGGGATCATTTTGGGGAGGTAAGTAGTATTATTAATATTTTCTTTTACAGGTTTATTTATTTTTTTCATAGTGTTTATTCATAAAGCTTAGTTTGGGTACCTCCTACACTGAAATCTCTTGCAGGCAAGGCAAGGATTTATGGATGTGGGCTGAGTGCCCTAATGTGGGGGAAATAAATATTTAAATAGAGTTGGAGTTTAGGGAAAGAAAGCTCCCGCATCCGATTTCCAGTAGTGCACTAGCTTAGAGCATTTAATTTACATGGATGCCAATATTTCTATTTGTATGCCATTTAGAATCGTAAATGTAGGTACCATAAAATACTTGACTGATATAATTCCTCAATAATAAAATTAAATAAATGTAATTGAATAAAATGTAAATAAATACAACATTTATATTTAATAAAAAACAATACTTAAAAGCATGTTAATGCCTCCCTAACCTTTTATTATAACATGTAAAGTAGCATAAAGTAAATTGAAGCAATGAACATAAGCTTTAGGAGCAGTGGCTGATCTCCTTAGGGTCATGGAGCGTCAAACAAAAATATCAATAAGTGATATTAGGCAATAAAAATAATATATTACAACTAAACCAAATAATAATAATGAGTAAGGAGCTCCTTCTAATACCTGGGGCCTTCATCATGTAGACCTTTGTACGTCGAGCAGGCCGAGCTTAAACTTTACCCAGCATTTCACAGGGAGCCAGTGAAGCACGCAGAGGGCAGGTGTTATGTGGCAGGAACGAGGTTGGTGTTTTAATAACCCTGTAACATTGTTTGTACCAACTGTAAGCAATGTAACTCTTGTGGCAGTCGTAGATAAAAGCAGTTAAGCAGTTCCAGTAGTCCATGAACCAAAGTAGGAATTCTTCTGAGGTTATGAAGTGTTTTTTCCTGGCTATGATCTTTAGATGGAAAAATTATGATTTGATTACAACTCACACTTGATGTTTTAGTGTTAGACCACAATCTAGAACAACCCAACAATCCCGAGCCATTTCACGGAGACCCTGCAGAACAGGGGCACCTTATCTTACATATCTGCTCTCCCAGACACAAAGGCGGAGCCGCAGCTCGAGAGCAGAGGAGAAGGCCCATGAGCCGGACCGCTGTGAAGAGGTAAGGGCCGGGGTACTGGAGCACCCGGGAGGAGGCGGCCATCTTCCCCACGTGGCTGAGGCCCATAGAGGGTATCAACACGGAGCAGTAGAGAACTGCACAAAATCGTGCAACCCTGGCTAAGCGGACAGATCCCTGAAGGGTGGGAGAAGGTGGTCAGACCCTGCAACACAGGGGAGAGACTTCCCGACAAATGAGCGGCGGCCATATTAGATCCCCCTGGGGCATTTTAATTGCCTTAGGCCAAACAAGCAGGCGCAGAGAACGCAGTGGCAGGCTTCCCCAAGCTTTCCTAAAAAACCTACATTAAGGCTAAATATATACTCTACCAAACAACCTAACAATAAATAAGTGCTGGAAAATAGTAAAAGGACAGGAACATTGCATTTAACCCTGCACCGCTAAGGCTGGAAGGATAGCTGAAGTTAATCAGTAAAAACAAAAAGTGAGCTGGATAAATATATACACTCACGCGCTTCCCTTGCAGGCCAGATGCGAGAAGACACAACCCAGATATGGCAGTTTGCTCCTAAAAATGAAGTTTCCTAATCTGTAACCCCCACATGAGTCTCTAGGACCGGCCGATTGACCCCCCTGATGCTGTGAATTGATAGGCTTGGGCTGGAGGGGACATCCCACTTTTGGAAAAGCTACTTGATATTATTGAAATATCTTGGAGGGATAACAATCTATAAATCACACTTTTAAAAATTGCTGGATTGATTTACAGATCTGGACCCCACCATGGGTAAATCAAAACGGAATCTACCCTCAAAGAGCATCCAAGACCATTTTAAAGCACAACAACAAGCCCATGCCTCCCTGCATACATCCACAGTGGGCTCATCGGAAGGCTCAGATATGGAAGAAGATACCTCTCACACAAAACAGCCTATGAAATTGTCAGACATTTCGCTGGCAGATTTCAATAACCTACTTGGATCTCATTTTGATAAGGCTGTGAAGGAAATCAGGCAGGATTTGCAAGACCTTGGGCACCATACCCACTTACTGGAAACAGTAACCGATCAGATTGTGGATACCCAGCAAAAAGACCGTCTGGACATAACCCAGAACTGTGCACATATTGCTGGGCTAGAAAATAAATGGGAAGACCTAGAAAACAGGTCCAGACGCAATAATATAAGATTCAGAGGGATACCAAAAACAGTGGGAGATCTGAAACTATATTTGAATGCGATTATCCACAATCTACTGCCTGACTACCCTCAGGACTCCTGGGAGATTGAAAGGGTGCATAGGGCCCTGGGGGGTCCAAACTCATTGGAGCAGCCGAAAGATGTCATAGCTCAATTTCTTCGTCAAGGGACAAGAGACTTGATCTTGGCAACATCACGAAAGACGAGGTCCATTGCCGGCCCTGATGGCGCCCAGATACAGATATATGCTGACCTGGCTCCCTCCACTCTTCCAAAATGAAAACAACTAAAACCAGCCTTGTTAATCTGGATCCAAAAGGGTGGTGCCACCGGGGCAATAGAACTGATGGACGCTCTGGACACTAGGACCAATCCTCTTACAACTCATGAATGCAACCTTGGACTTAAAGCATGGGAGTTGAGAACTGTTGAATAAAGAGACTAAGGGGCATAGATCAAAACGGGCACAACATTGATCTATAGTTAGATCACTAAGTCCACTTAAACAGGGTACTTTATGCCCTATGCAATATATTATAAGGTTATATGATGATTGTATTATAAGTTTACAGTTCAAGGGACAGGAATAAAATAATTAAGAGATTGTAGGATCCAATAGATAGAGAACCGTTTTATAGGCTCCTAGATAGAGGGCTAATTGGGGGTCAGGTCTTTAGATATAGACTCTATGATCGGGTAGTATGTGGTAGACCTTTGATATCTATAAATGTTAGTTTATCAGATATTTCTTCCTCAGTAGAGGGAATTGTTAGGAAAATGGGAATTTTCATATTCCTTCCCTGGCATAAAAGTGCCTTAAGAAACTGGCTGAGGAAAAGTCAAAGTTTATATGTTACAATGTTTTGGTTACTTATGTTATGCTTTTTCTCCCTCACTTTCTTAGTTCTAGACACCAGGCTTTACGAAGCAGTTCCTCCGC
Organism: Discoglossus pictus; assembly: GCA_027410445.1. NCBI lineage: Eukaryota > Metazoa > Chordata > Amphibia > Anura > Alytidae > Discoglossus > Discoglossus pictus. The sequence goes on along the minus strand of CM050170.1, from coordinate 77,932,355 downwards.
CTTCTCCAGGGCCAACTCCGCAAACCATCAAAACTCAAGTACAAGGGGCGGTATGGGGCAACAGAGATACGGTCTGGGATAGGCACAGCATCTTCATATCTATAGAGGTATTATGACAGACACCCCTTTTGTCTTTTTTTCACACAATGTCCGGGGTTTTAACTCCCAGTTTAAGAGGCGCAAGGCCTTTTTGTCCTATAAACCACTACACCCAGATGTGATCTTCCTACAGGAAACACATTTTGCGCATAACAGACTCCCTAAATATCTACATAATGCATATCCGTTTTTTGTCACTTCCACCCAACCTACTAAAAAAGGGGGAGTGGCTGTCTTGCTACATAAACATTTTCCATTTATCATTGGGCATCGGAAGATAGACCCAGGGAGTAATTTTATAGTGTTGACAGGTACATTGTGGGGTGCAAAACTATCCCTAGTATCATTCTACTCGCAAACGAATAACCCCACATAAATCATTTATAAACCTTATCAAATACCTAAGGTCAGTTGGTCTTGGGAGGATTGTGCTGGGGGAGGATCGTAATCTGGTCTTAGATCCTAATCTAGATAGATCAAGCTGCGATGGATGTGGCAAATACTCAAACAAATTGAAACAGATTAACTCATTACTTAATGACCTGCATCTTCTAGACGCATGGAGATTGCTGCATAAGGGTGAGAGGGGGTACAGCTTCTATTCGCCAGTACATGGCACGTATTCCCGAATAGACACCATCCTAATAGACTCATCACTTTCAGATAATATAGACAAGGCAGAAATCCATCTGTGCCCGTGGTCGGACCACTCACAGGTTAGCGTCTCCATAGATATGGGGCAGAAAAGCAGACCTCCCTACAGCTGGAGACTCAATGAAAACATCTTATCAAACCCAATAGTGGGAAAACAAATAGCTGATGATCTTGAGCTATTCTTTTCGACCAATATCACACCGGAGTCTGACATGGGATGGAAATGGCTCACAAGGCCTTCATAAGGGGCTCTCTTATTAAAATCGCAAGCGGACTCAAAAGACAATCTAAATTGAGAGAGGAGATCCTAAGAAAGGACTTGGGAGATCTAGAAAGACTGAATCAACAAAACCCTTCCAGGCATTTAAAAATAGATAAAATTAGACTGGAGCTGGATTTATTATTATCTAACCGCACTGAAAAAGCGATTAGATGGACAAACCACAGATTCTATGCCAAGGCTAAGAAGCCAGATAGCTTACTAGCCAAGAAACTTAGAAACAAGATTTCGCAGTCAAAAATTTATAGAATTAGAACCTCTGCTGGTGAGGTCACGGCCAACCCTAATCTTATACGAAAAACATTTCTGGAATTTTTACAGAAAATATATTTATCTGGCCCACACCAACATCAGCAAGAGCAACAGAAACTTGCCTTCCTAGATTCATGTTATCTGCCCACTCTGTCTCTGGAGGAAGCGGAGCTCCTTAACTCGACGATTGGGGAACCGGAGGTTAGAAAGACTATCATCAGCCCTTAAGGGTGGGAAGGCCCTGGGCCCGGATGGATTTACCAACTTATACTAAAAGAAATATATAGACACTCTGGCCCCTCACCTCACAAATCTTTTTAATCAAATCTTAGAAGGCCATCAAATGCGCCAGGAATTAAACCAGGCGGACTTGATATTCTTCCCCAAGGAAGGTCGGGACCCCCTAGAAGTTAAAAATTATCGCCCAATATCGTTCCTAAATGGGATATTAACATTTTAGCAAAGCTGATGGCTAATAGAATCTCCCAATTTCTTCCCAGACTCATTCATAAAAACCAGGCGGGATTTGTCCCTTATAGACAAACAGGGGCAATCAGGCGCAATCTCAATTTGATTTCATGGGCGTCCCAAAACCGCATCCCAACCTGCTTAGTGGCCTTTGATATAGAAAAGGCTTTTGATACATGGCCTTATCTCAAAGCGGTATTATTTAAATTTGGTTTTGGGGGGAAATTTATGGACCTGATTGAGACCTATTATAGATCTCCCAAGGCAAGGTTAAAATTACCAGGCAATACCATGGCGCAAATTTAGGTACAAAGGGGAACCAGATAGGGATGCCCTCTCTCACCCTTACTTTTCGCCTTAGCAATAGAGCCACTAGCGCAGTCTATACGAGCGAATCCAAAAATGAAGGGGATCCAGATAGGTCTCCATCACTTCAAATGCAGTCTCTTTGCGGATGACTTCTTAGTCTCACTCACAAGTCCGGCCACCTCTATCAACCACTTTGGAAACCTCTCGGGACTCACAATAAATGTAACAAAGTCAGAAGCGTTAGGTATAGCACTCACTCAAGCAGAGACTCAATATCTTAAACAAAACTTCGATTTTTCCTGGCCTAATTCACATATTAAATATTTAGGGGTGTCCATCACCAATAGAGTAACAGATCTATATAAAACTAATTATTTACCCCTGTATATCAGATCTACAGAGATGGTTGAAAAGTAGAATCATATGGCTAGGCAGGATACACACGGTTAAAATGAATATTCTTCCCCGGCTTTTATACTTATTCCGCACACTTCGGGTCGGCCCCAATAGTTTATAGGGATCTCGAGGGGTTTTAAAATCAAATCTTTAAATTCATATGGAACCACAAATCCGCAAAGATTTCCAAATCTACCATGTATAAAACTAAAACTAAAGGGGGGCTTTCATGCCCCAACTTCAAATTGTATTATAAAGCAGCACAGCTCTCGTTTATCCCCCTAGCGCATTCCTCTCAACATCAACCCTTTGTGGGTTTTTATAGAAAATTTACAAATGCCCCCATACTCATGGGACACCATTATATGGCTTCCCAAGCCAAATAATATACTGTGGAAAATAAAGAACCCAATGACCATTACACCATTACAGAGCATTACACCTACTGTAGAATATAACATTTCGTAAGCTCCACTATAAATTCTCTAGGAGCCCCGGAAACCAATTGGCTAGTTAGAATTTGTAGGGATCTTCCACTGTCGAGCAATATTATAAGCTTATTATACAATACATTTAATGAGACACTGAGGTCACAAAAAATAAAATATATACAACTATGGGAAGAAGACCTGGGATACACTCTAGACCAAACAATCTGGAAACAGAGCTGGCGCAGCCTAACTAGAGGATCATTAAACTATAGCGTTCTGGAGACATCGATAAAGGTCCTACATAGAATTTATCCCACACCAGCTAAACTCTTTAAGTGGGGGCTGACCGAAGATGCTAAATGCTTCAGAGGTTGCAGAGATTCAGGTACATTCTTACATATATGGTGGGTGTGCCCTGCGGTGAGGGGGCTTTGGTCAGTAGTATTTAAGCTGGCCTTGAAAAATTTTAAAGTCAAAATACACAAGTCCATTGAGATCTGCCTCCTTGGCCTCACCAGCTCACTTCTAACATCCCATTAAAATTGGTTACTGTAGTTCCTGATGCTGGCCACAAAAAGTCATATTGCTCAGCAGTGGAAGTCCCCAAATTTGAGCCTACAGGCAGTGAAGAATAAGATACATTTTATTTTAATTAATGAACAAATAACCCACCTCCTAAAAGACTCAATTCCTAAGTTTATGGATGTGAGGCCTCCACGGTCAATGGAACCTGATAGGATCCCGCTAGAACCCAATACGAGCCGTTAAGTCATAGGTGCGATGGGGGGGAGTAGGCGGCCCTGGAGGAGGCGGATGGAGGTAAGAAATGCTTTCAACCTGGGGAAACTGTAAAGGAACTGTTCTATGATTTATGTTTTTATCTATTATTATTACTTTTTCTTTGTTTCTTTTTTCTCTTTCTCTTTTTCAACAATGGTGTTTTTCTTTGTTCCCTTCCCAAGTTGGGAATTTGATTGTACCAACATTCTAAGATTGAGAAACTACAATTTAATTATTTAAAGGAAAAAAAAAAATAGGCTTTGGCAGATGGCTCTCCAGGGAGGGTACTATAAAGATAATAATCTAACAATCTGATACTTCAAGATTCTGAGCCAGTTTTGTTGATACAAAGTGCAAAATGAAGTTGTATATGTGAATGATGTACTAACCGGATATGAATGCTTAATGCAAAAAAAAAAAAAAAAAAAAAGGGATTGTGTCCAGAAGCTGCCATCCAGGCCAGCCTCCATAATCTACAAACACTGATATTGACGAGAAATCAGCAGATGAGAAGGGCAGGACCAAACAAAGCTGCAAATGCTGGCCATGTACTGAAATAAACTATTAATTAGTTACATAGTTACATAGCAATTAAGGTTGAAAAAATACTTTTAGCCCATCAAGTTCTACCTTTTAAGATCTCCACTGGTCTGCAATATGCAGATTAGTGGTTAATTGATCCAGAGGAAGGCAAACAAAAAAAAACCAGAGAAACTTTATCAATTGTCTCAAAAGGGGAAACAAATTAATTCCTTCCTGACCCCAGATACTAGCGATCGGATTCCTCCCTGGATCAACACTCCCTCTCTATTTAACCAGGAGAACCCTGAATGCCCTTTTTAATTAAAAATATATCCAATCCCTTTTTAAAGTTATCTATTGAATCCGCTGTCACCACCTCCCTTGGTAGAGAATTTCACAGATTAACCACCCTTACTGTGAAGAAACCTTTTCTTTCTTTAAGGGGGAATCTTTCTAGTTCTAACCTCAAAGGATGTCTCTTGTCAGTTGAAAACCTCTTGGCACAAAAAGGTCCCTTGACAAATTTTTATACTGACCCTGGATGTATTAAAAAAGGATAATCATATCCCCTCTTAGATGCCTTTTTTTCTAGAGAAAATAAATTTAAATTGGATAGTCTTTCTTCATAACTTAGCCCCTCCATTCCCCTTATTAGTTTTGTAGCCCTTCTCTGTACTTTTTCCCGTTCCAAAATGCCATTTTTATGAATTGGTGCCCAAAACTGTACTCTGTATTCCAAATGTACTAGGGATTTGTATAGTGGCAGAATTATATCTGTCTCCCTTGCTTCTATACCCTTCTTAATACATGCTAATAGTTTATTTGCCTTTGCAGCTGCTGCTTGGCATTGAGAACTGTTACGTAGGTGGTTGTCCACAAGCACTCCCAAATCCCTCTCAATATCAGATACCCCTAGAATTGCTTCATTAAGTTTATAGATTGCATGGTTATTTTTCCTTCCCAGATGCATAACCTTACATTTATTCGTATTGAATCTCCTCTGCCATTTAATTGCCCATTTCTCTCATTTATGCAAATCCCTTTGGAGGGAAAATACCTCATTTTCTGATTTAATTACCTTGCACAATTTTGTGTCATCCTACTTCTAAGTCGTTAATAAATATGTTAAAAAGGAGAGGACCTAATACTGAGCCCTGAGGAACCCCACTTACCACATTAGTCCAATCCGAGTATATTCCATTTACAACAACCCTTTGTTTCCTGTCTTTTAGCCAGCCCTCAATCTATGTGCATATATTTACTGCAATTCCTGTATCCCTTAGTTTGCACAATAGTCTACCATGTGGCACTGTATCAAAAGCCTTTGCAAAATCTAAAAAGACTACATCCACTGAGTTGCCCTGATCCAGGTTCCTACTACCCTCCTCATAGAAACTAATTAGGTTTGTTTGACACAACCTATCCCTCATAAATCCATGTTGGCTCCTACTTATAATGCTGTTTGAATAGACATACTCTTGTATATTATCCCTTATTAACCATTCTAAAAGCTTTCCCACTACAGAAGTGAGGCTTACAGGTCTATAATTTCCCGGGTTTGCTCTTGCCCCTATCTTAAATATAGGTATGACCTCCGCTTTTCTCCAGTCATCTGGTAGTGACCCAGTGTTGAGTGAATCTTGAAAAATTAGATATAATGGTTTGGCTATTACAGAACCCAGTTCCCTCAGTACCCTTGGATGTATTCCATCAGGACCTGGGGCTTTATTTACATTTATTTTTTCCAACCTCTTTTGGATTTCTTCCTGCATTAACCAGTTATTTGGTGAAGGTAGTGTAGCCCCATTATGGTGCAGTGACCCAACCACTCCCTCCCTTGTGTATACCGAAGAAAAGAACATATTTAGCTCATCTACCTTTTCCTGGTCACTAATTGTCAGACGGCCTGTGTCACATTGTAATGCTCCTATAGATTCCTTCCTGGCCTTCTTCCCAGTTATATACTTAAAAAATATTTTAGGTTTAGTCTTACTCGTTTTTGCAACAAATTTTTTATTTTCTATTTTAGCCAGTCTGATAGCCCCTTTGCAAGCCTTGTTGATTTCCTTGTACTCCTGTAAAGCAGTCTCTGTCCCCTCATTTTTTGTATAATTAAAATGCCTGTTTTTTACTCTGTATCTTGATCTTTAAGTCATTGTTAAGCCATGTTGGATGTAATTTACTCCTCTTACTTTTATTCCCACACATCCAGGCAGGTAATACTGTTTGGTCGAGACATTAATTTTGTTGGTGGTCCAAGATCCTTTGGCGCTCATTGCGAGCCTTCGCCGTTAATTGCGAGGCTGTTGTATTTTTTTGTTTATTGGCATTTTTTTTTGTTTTTGTGTATATTTGTTTTTGTATGCTAATGAAATAATTAATACATTAATAAATTAATATACTTTACCTATTTTGAAGTAATATATGCGGGAAGCATTGTGCTGAAGAGCTGACAATCTGTTTTGATGTTGCTGCAGCATACAATGTAGGTTTGCAGTGTTGTGGAACTGAGGTGTAAGTGTCATCAATCTGTGCAGTGTGTAGTTTAAATAGGCTGCGTACGCGAGGGGTAGCTGTGTACTTCCGCATTGTGTAAGTTAGTTTTGGGAAATGGTGTATGTAGTACGCGGGTGTGTATGATGTAGCGTCCTTGTTAAGAGTGTATGTTCTATCTTGTACGGCATTTTTGAAAAAACATAGCTGCTTGGTGTTGTTTTGCGTCTTTCGTGTCCTGTAGCCTCGTTTTCGGGGTTTTTCGGCTGCCATTTTTTCTCTTGCTTAGGGGATTTTTGTGTGTCTAAACTCGTGAATTTGGACTTAAATTGAGGGCCAACTTCACTTGCAGAGGTCCTGGGTGCCCCCCCCCCCCCCCCCTTGCTGTGGGCAAGGTTTTTATGTATTCTTTGTGGGTATTTTGTGTGTTTTTAATGTTTTCAGGTTTGCGCGGTTCGGACGTTAAGGTTGTATTTTTGCGACGTCGTAATGTTTTTTTTCTAAGTTCTGCTTCTGGTATTTTTTTAAATAGTCTGTAAATTTTCCGTTCTAAGTGCTGCGGTTCATCTTTTTTTGTGTAAGTCCGTAGAGCCTCCACCTCCACCAGCGCAAGGATCGCCTTTGGCGGTCCTTGCCATCAACTATGCGAGCCCACAAGCGTTAGCAACAACCCGCACTGCAGACAACTATATATGTGATGGTATATGCCGATGTGTATGTATATTAAGTACGGATTTAAATGTTGTTTATTTATGTTCAGTATGTTTACCTGCCGGTTCTCTGTCCCAGTCTATACTTTTTATCGCTGCCCTTAGACCATTAAAATCTGCCCTTTAAAAATTAAGAGTTTTTGCTGGCCCCTTACAGTTTTGTTTTTTTAATTCAATCTCAAATGAAACTGTGTTGTGATCACTGTTTCCCAAGAGTTGTCCTATTTCAACATTTGATACCATATCAATATTATTTGTGATAACTAAATCCAAGATAGCCTCATTTCTAGTAGGCTCTTGTAAAGCCTGGGACAGATAATGATCCCTGAGTGTACTCATGAACCTGCTCCCTTTGCCCGTACTGCTGGTCTCATTCATCCAGTATATTTCTGGGTAGTTAAAATCTCCTGTTAATAGAACTTATGCTTAGCTGCATTTCCAATCGGTAACAATAATTGTATTTCCTCACTTTCAATTATATTTGGGGGTTTATAGCATACTCCAACCAATATTCTTTTGGAATTCGCTGCTCCACTTTTTAACTCTATCCACAAACATTCAACATTGCAGCTAGTTCCAGCATAATATATATTCTCTGACTATAGTCTTAAATTCAGGCTTAACATACAGACAAATCCCCCCTCCCCTTTTACTACTGCCCCTATCTTTCCTAAATAGGTTATAACCATCCAGATTAGCAGTCCAGTCATGAGATTCATCCCACCATGTCTCGGTTACATAGTTACATAGTTACATAGTATTTAAGGTTGAAAAAAGACTTTCAGTCCATCAAGTTCAACCTTTTAAGATCTCCTCTGATCTGCAATATGAGGATTAACTATTAATTCATTAGTTGTTAATTAATTATTAATCAATTATTTAATGTTTTGTTTTTTTAAATTATTAATTAGTCCAGAGGAAGGAAAATAGAAAAAAAAAAAAAAAAAAACACAAGCGAGACTTAGCCAATTGTCTCAAAGGGAAATGTAAAAAATTTGGATCAATACTGTCTCTCTAATTATTCATGATAACCCTGAATTCCCTTTTTAATTATAAATAAATCTAGTCCCCTTTTAAAGTTATCTATCGAATCCGCTGTCACCACCTCCTCTGGTAGAGAATTCCACAGATTAACCACTCTTACTGTGAAGAACTCTTTTCTTTCTTTGAGGTGGAATCTTTTTACTTCTAACCTCAAGGGATGTCTTCTTGTCAGTTGAAAACCTCTTGGCACAAAAAAACTCCCCTGACAAATCTTTATACTGACCCTGGATGTATTTATATATCTCCTCTTAGACGCCTTTTTTCTAGAGAAAATAAGTTTAATTTGGTTTGTCTTTCTTCATAACTTAGCCCCTCCATTCCCCTTATTAGTTTTATTGCCCTTCTCTGTACCTTTTCCAGCTCTATTTTTCCTTCCCAGATGCATAACCTTACATTTATTCGTATTAAATCTCATCTGCCATTTAGATGCCCATTCCTCAATTTTATGTAAATCCCCTTGGAGGGAAAGCACATCATTATCTGATTTAATTACCTTACACAACTTTGAATCATCAGTGAAAATGGAGACCCCACACTCCAATCCTACCTCTAAGTCATTAATAAATATGTTAAAAAGGAGAGGACCTAATACTGAACCCTGAGGAACCCCACTTACCACATTAGTCAAATCTGAGTATGTTCCTTTTACAACAACCCTTTGCTTCCTGTCTTTTAGCCAGCTCTCAATCCATGAGCAGATATTTACTGCAATTCCTGTATCCCTTAGTTTGCCCAATAGTCTCCCATGTGGCACTGTATCAAAAGCCTTTGCAAAATCCAAAAAGACTACATCCACTGAGTTGCCTTGATCCAGGTTCCTACTAGCCTTGTCATAGAAACTAATTAGATTTGTTTGACATGACCTATCCCTCATAAATCCATCTTGACTCCTACTTATAATGCTGTTCAAATAGACATATTTTTGTATATTATCCCTTATTAACCCTTCTAAAAGCTTCCCAACTACAGAAGTGAGGCTCACTGGTCTATAATTCCCCGGATTTGCTCTTGCACCCTTTTTAATTATAGGTATCACATCAGCTTTTCTCCAGTCATCTGGTAGAGACCCTGTGTTGAGTGAATCTTGAAAAATTAAATATAATGGTTTGGCTTTTACAGAACCCAGTTCCCTTAGTACCCTTGGATGTATTCCATCAGGACCCGGGGCTTTATTAACATTTATTTTTTCCTCCCTCTTTTGGATTACTTCCTGTGTTAACCAATTATTTGGCAAAGGTAGTGTAGCCCAATTATGTTGCAGTTTCCCAACCACTTGTACCTCCCTTGTGTATACCGAAGAAAAGAACCTATTTAGCTCATCTGCCTTTTCCTGGTCACTAATTTTCAGGCAGCCTGTGTCACATTCTAATGTTCCTGTAGCTTCCTTCCTCGCCTTCTTCCCATTAATGTACTTAAAAAATATTTTAGGGTTAGTCTTACTCTCTTTTGCAATACATGTTTCATTTTCTATTTTAGCCAGTCTAATCGCGCTTTTGCAAGCCTTGTTGATTTCCTTGTATTCCCGTAAAGCAGTCTCTGTCCCCTCTTGTTTGTATAATTTAAATGCCTTTTTTTTACTCTGTATCTTGATCTTTAAATCATTGTTAAGCCACATGGGTTGTGATTTACTCCTTTTACTTTTATTCCCACACTGTTTATGCCGATGTGTATGTATATTTAGTAAGGATTAAAATGTTGTCCATTTATGTTCAGTGTTTTTACCTATCAGTTCTCTGTCCCAGTCTATACTTTGTATTGCTGCCCTTAGACCGTCAAAATCTGCCCTTTTAAAATTAAGAGTTTTTGTTGGCCCCTTAAAATGTTGTTTTTTTAATTCAATCTCAAATGAGACTGTGTTGTGATCACTGTTTCCCAAAGGTTGACCTTTTTCAACATTTGATACTATATCAATATTATTTGTGATGAGTAAATATAAAATAGCTTCATTTCTAGTAGGCTCCTGTATAACCTGGGCCAGATAATGATGCCTAAGTGTACTCAAGAACCTGCTCCCCTTAGCTGAACTGCTGGTCTCATTTATCCAGTTTATTTCAGGGTAATTAAAATCTCCCATTATTAGAACTTGCCCATGCTTAGCTGCATTTCCAATCTGTAACAATAATTGTATTTCCTCACTTTCAGCTATATTTGGGGGTTTATAGCATACCTCTACTAATATTATTTTGGAATTTGCTGCTCTGCTATTTAACTCTACCCACAAACATTCAACTTTATCACTAGGTCCACCATAAATATGTTCTCTGACTATAGGCTTAAATTCAGGCTTAACATACAGACAAATCCCTCCTCCTCGTTTACCATTGCCTCTATCTTTCCTAAATAGGTTATAACCATCCAGATTAACAGTCCAGTCATGAGATTAATCCCACCTTGTTTCGGTAATGCCTATTAAATCCCATTTTTCATTAATTGCTAATAATTCTAACTCTCGCATTTTTCCTGGCAAGCTTCTGGCATTAGCTCCTTCTGCCTCCCTGGGCTAGCATGTGGTACTGGTAGTATCTCAGAAAATAATACATTGGAGGTCCTTGCCTTCAGCTTATTACCTAGTTCTCTCAAATCATTATTTAGGACACTCCATCCACTCCTTCTGCCTCCCTGGGCTAGCATGTGGCACGTGGCACAGTTAATCTAATGCCTATTAGCAAGCCTAGTGGTGCAAGTGCTATGGCCTAACACCAGGAACACTTCTAACCCTAACCATGGAACCTGGACCCTAACCCTAACCCTTACATCCCACAGACTAACCCTAACCCTTACACCCCCTAGCCTAACCCTAACCCTTAGACCCCTAACCCTAAAACCTTTCAACCTAACAACCCTAAGCCCACCAGCCCACATTACCTCAACTCCCTAACACCCCTAAGCCCACCAGCCCACCTTACCACAACTCCCTAACACCTCTAAGCCCACCAGCCCACCCGCTATCGATGGGTGCGCTTTTATCTGTGCGCACATGCGTTGGCGCGCATTTGTCAGTGTGCATTTATCAGGCACGCTAAAGTCGTGTTACCATTGTAGCTAGATGCCTTAGACCTCAACCTAGCGTATCCATCTCATGTACTCCAGGGACTCCAAAGTGAACATTGTCAACCAGACAAGTTTAACTGAAACACCAATTTCTCGTTCCTCAGGTTCCTTGTCCCAGTCAAACTGATCAAGAAGACTCTGTCTTATTATTGTAGCTTGCCACTATTAGTATAATTACCTGAGAATGTGCTTTTGCTCTGTGTGACTAGGTAGTTGGATATACGTTAACAGATGTGTAATGGGGAACCCTGGTGCCTCTTGGAAGTCATGACTTTAGTGACATTATCAATTAGCCCTTTTGAGGTGATTGCGGAACCCTTAAACAATGTGTCAGAGTCCATAGTGTCCAACGCAGTAAGTCCAACTTATCGAAAGCAATATAGTCTCATTTTAGGAGTATTTAAATAGTTGTTTTAGTTAGAGTGAGAGAAGAGAGAGACTTTGGGGATCTATTATTTGTAAAGCCTTTTTGGCAAATACATTCTAACACATTATTTAATATCTTACATAGTTACATAATTACACACTATTGGAGGTTGAAAAAAGACGTTTAGTGCATCAAGTTCATCCTTTTAAGATCTCCTCTGACCTGCAATATGCAGATTAATTGTTAATTGATCCAGAGGAAGGCAAGCTTAAAAAAAAAAACATTGATACTTTTCCGATCGTTTCAAAAGGAATAAAAATGAATTCCTTCCTGACCCCAGATACAGGCGAGCGGATTCCTCCCTGAATCAATATTCCCTCTCTAATTAACCAGGATAACCCTGAATTCCCTTTTTATTTAAAAATATGTCTACTCCCCTTTTAAAGTTATCTAACAAATCTGCTGTCACCACCTCATTTGGTAGAGAATTCCACAGATTAACCACCTGTGAAGAACCCTTTTCTTTCTTTAAGGTGTAATCTTTTTACTTCTAACATCAAAGGATGTCCTCTTGTCAGTTTAAAACCTCTTAACACAAATAGCTCCTATGACAAATCTTTATACTGACCCTGGATGTATTGATATTAGGTGACGCCTTTTTTCTAGAGAAAAAAAGTTTAATTTGGTTAGTCTTTCTTCATAACTTAGCCTCTTCATTCCCCTTATTAGTTTTAGACTGACCCTAGATGTATTTATATAGGGTAATCATATCCCCTCTTAGACATCTTTTTTCTGGAGAAAATATGTTTAATTTGTTTAGTCTTTCTTTATAAAAAGCCACACACTGATATAGCTTTACACAGGCAAAACCACACCCGTTCTCAGCAACCACTAATCAATGCACACTTTACTGTTCAGGAGAAATCACAGAACAGAGGTATAGTGTGTGTATGTTGTCATCAGTAATGTCATAGGTCATCTACAATGACATCACTAAGGTCATGAATGCTGTAATGTGTGATGCTATCACTAATGTCAATGGTAATGTCATTTATTCCACAGGATGCTTATGGGATACACTGCAAGAACCCTAAACCCAAGGTGACCTAAAGTGGACCAGACACAATACATATGCATTTCAATGTGTTAATAATTTCTGTAGTTATTGTTTATTTTATTCATCAGATACAAATTCCACACAAAAATAACACATTTTCATAACTTTGCGCAACACTGTTGTGGTTCCATAGACCTGTTAATAATACTGAACTTAAATGAAGAATATATCAAATTTTATTATTCACTGGATTGATTCAGCAAGAAAAAATATTATTAAAAAAACATTATCATACATTACTATGCTGATAAAATTGTAAGTTTGGTAAGTTTAAACAAAGGACTAAGTAAAAGGAGTCATATAGTATATTGAGTTATATTCCATTAAGTCTCATGAAACATTATTATTTAAAAAGAGCTTTAATTGGATTATTTTTAAATTAGTATAAATCTATTTTTCAGTGTTTTAAAGTTTATAATTTCTAAATAGAAGATTGACTTGCTCTTCCATATTCATTTTTGTAATAGTATTTCTATGCTGCAAAATGTAGGATATTTAAATATAAATATCTGTCCCTAATATGTTATTCAGTATAATCTATTAAATTGTACTACTTTGCAAGTAAAGGCTGATAAATTGCGGAGTGCACCAATTGTGTCCAGGTTAGAGGAGTGTGGCTTGACTGTATATATATACATATACAGTATATAAGCTCAAATTGGAGAACTGGAGAGGAGAATTGCAGCACTTAGAGATATTGCTCCACTGGAAAGGGAGTTGGTGCTCACTGAGCACAGTTGAGCTGGGCCTAGCATGGAGGGTGGAGCTGGGGCTAGTGAGAATGTCCAGGGAGGTAGCTGGGTTAAAGTTAGAAAGGGAAGCAGGGGGAACAGAAGGAGGCTGGCCAGTTCTGAATTGGCAAGCACTAACGGATTTGCCAGATTGAGTGAAACTGTTGGGGATGTCCATTCAGGAATGGCAATGACAGATAGAGCTGTTCCCTCTAACAGCCGGAGAACAGCTCTACTGGAGGAGAGGGAGGGCAGAATAGGCAGAGCAACAGACAAGGTTTTGGTGGTAGGGGGCTCTATTATTAGGAAGACAGGGTGATTTGTCACCCAGATCCAAGCAATTGAACAGTTTGCTGTCTCCCGGGAGCTCGGGTTCGTCATGTTGTGAATCGGGTAGACAAATTATTGGGAGGGGCTGGAAATAACCGGCGGTCTTGGTACATATTGGTACCAATGACAAAGTTAGGGGAAGATGGAGTGTACTAAAGAATGATTTTAGAGAACTAGGTAATAAGCTGAAGGCAAGTACCTCCGATGTAGTATTTTCCGAGATACTACCAGTGCCACGTGCTAGCCCAGGGAGGCAGAAGAAGCTTAGGGAGGTTATTGCATGGCTAAAGATGTGGTGCACTAAGGAGGGCTTTCGGTACAATCTCTACAGTGGGGATGGGTTGCACCTTAATGATGAGGGAGCTTTTGTGCTAGGGGATAGGATGGTAGAAAGGCTGGAGGAGTTTTTAAACTAGTAGGTAGGGGGGAGGGACTAGATATAAGTAATTGGGTAGAAAGTGTAAAGTGAATGAATAACTCATAGGCGGGAGATGGGGGAGGGGTAGTATAGTCAATAGGGAGGTAGTACTAAGTAACAGTACAGTGGCAGGCACTTCAGAACTACAGACTCATAACATAATGTGTATGTTTGCTAATGCCAGAAGCTTGCCAGGAAAAATGGGAGATGTAGAATTTTTAGCAATTAATGAAAATGGGATTTAATCGGCATTACCGAAAAGTGGTGGGAGGAATCTCATGACTGGACTGTTAATCCGGATGGTTATAACCTATTTAGGAAAGATAGAGGCATTGGTTAAATAGGAGGAGGAATTTGTCTGTATGTTAAGCCTGAATATAAGCCTATAGTCAGAGAACATATTTATGGCGGAACTAGTGATAAAGTTGAATGTTTGTGGGTAGAGTTATATAGCAGAGCAGCAAATTCCAAAAGAATATTAGTAGGAGTACGCTATAAACCCCCAAATATAGCTGAAAGTGAGGTATACAATTATTGTTACAGATTGGAAATGCAGCTAAGCATGGGCAAGTTCTAATAATTGGAGATTTTAATTACCCTGAAATAAACTGGATCATTAGTCAAATGTTGAAATAGGGCAACCTTTGGGAAACAGTGATCACAACAGTCTCATTTCAGATTGAATTAAAAAAACTAAATTTTAAGGGGCCAACAAAAACTCTTAATTTTAAAAGGGCAAATTTTCTAAGGGCAGCAATACAAAGTATTGATGACGCAGAGGCTGCACAGGCTCCCTGGGTCATCCCGCAGCGTCGCGTGACCCAGCGGAGCCTGTAAGACTGCATCAGCCAATCAAAAGCGTCGGGGGCGGGACATCCGCCGCATTCGCACGCAGGGAGTCAGTTCGGCGGGGTCTCTGTGGAAAACGGACGGAGGTCTGAGGGCTCCTGCATAAACATCAGAAAGTAGAATACTGAGAATACTCCCCAGCTACTAAAGCACATAAGGGGCAGTGTGTGAGAACCTGTCTGTGTGTTTTGTCAGTGTTTTTCACTGTCCTCGCAGTCCGTTTTGTTTGTCTTGGGGGGCCTGTTGTGGCGTGGGGTATGCATGCAATTGAGCTAAAGGCCTTGCTGGCTGATGTTAGGACCCGGGCCTTAAGCCAAGGGGTCAGGTGGGTGCAGGACAGTCTGGGCTCGCCCATGCCTTCTGTAGGAGGCCCCCCTTACATTGGACAGGCTCAGCATGTAGTAGCTGGAGGCCTAGACAATATTGGGGGTGCCACTGGGCTAGCCTCCCATCCCTATAGTGCAGAGCCATTAGACCACCGTCCAGTGGATGACCAGGCCAAGGGTGACAGAGGTAACATGGGGCAGGGCAGCCAGGACCCTTTACCCCTCAGGCAAGAGAGAGCCGGGCCCACGGGCGGTGAGCGTGAGTGCCTAGAACTCTGGCCACCAGCAGTCATTTTGCCCAAGGGGCCCTGGCCACGGCAAAGGACAAAGAACACCCCTTTACCACCCCAAAAAGGGGGCACAAGGGGTAATAAAAAAGCCGGGAGCCCTAAAAAAGCTCCTACAGATCCCCAAAGTGCTGACCATGCGGTCTCCTCTATTTCCCATAATAGCAGAGCTTCTGGTGCTTTGCAGGAACGCAGCCACGGCAGGGAGCTGGGCATGGCTACCACATGGGAGAGAAGAAACAGAGTGGTCAGTGAAACGAATAGCCAGGACAGCATGGTCATGATCAACGACATGCCTGTAACAGTGGCGTGGCGAGGCCGGCGAGCCCCACCAGTGCTAGGAAGACCACAAGCAGGTGCAGTCCACTGCTATTCACCCACACCCCCTTAAAACAACAGAGAACCGAGACAGAGGGCGTTACGGTTAGGCCACAGCAAAAAGTGACTAATCCTGACCCACAGGTAGAATTTGTAACGCCCCAAGCAGTGTCGAGGGTACTTGTACAGAAGGCTGCAGAGCCCACTGCGCTAGCCCATTCCAGCCGCGCAAGCTTAGGTGACCACGACCAGTCCTCAGGGGAGGAACAGACGGTATGGGCACGGGCATGCAGGTCACAGAGAGCTAGTGACTGTTCCTCTTGCACCCATAGGTCCGGAAGATGATCAAGATCAAGGAGTAGGAGATCTTGCCGTTGCAGCTGTGCCTGCGGATCAGAGAGAGGACGGAGCCTGCGGAGGGCCAGACGGTCAGAATCCCCAGGGCGTCTGGAGAGACGCAGGGAAGAGTAGAGGAGGCAGACAAATGCGAACTGCCACACACAAAAAGGGGTTTCTTTGGGTCGCTTAAGACCCTCTTAGCCACAAACAACATCGCAGTAAGCGAGCAGGAGATGGGTGCGTGGATAGTGGGCTTAGCCAGAGGTGCGTGGGCCGAGCAGTACAACAGATGCAGCAAGGCTCGGGTTTGTTTGTATACATAGATGAGATACCCCATGCCCACAAAGTGTACGGGGGCATGGCGGCGGTACGACGAGGAATTCCGCCAGTACCTGGCATCTAGGCCAGCGATGGCATGGAGCGATAAAGCGGTGGCATACTGGCTGAACATTATGACACCTATGCGCGTCATGTCGCCCTTTCGTGCCGGAGTGGGTGGGGTCAGGAGCCCCATCGCCACCGAGGCTACAGGTCTCAAGATCTGTTTTGCCTACAACGAAGGGGTATGTAAATGGGTCCCTAACTGCAGGTTCAAGCACGCGTGCTTCAGCTGCGGCGGCGAACACCCCCTTGCCAGATGCACCAGGCCAAAAGAAGGGGGCAGAGAAGAGCCCTCTGTCAAAGGGCAAGACACCCATACACCTCCCCGGCATGCTGCCTTGGCTAAACCGCTACGGTAGAACGGCGGGCAACGCCGCCGCGTCTCGCCTCCTGGAAGCGGGTTTCCAGGAAGGCTTAAGGATCCCATGCACAACAGATCAGCACCGAACTTGCGGTCGGAACGGGAATTCCCGGGAGTAGCAGAGGCTAAGGTGCACAATGAGGTGCAGCTGGGGAGGATGGCAGGGCCATTACCCCCCCATCCAGGATCTTATCGTTTCCCCTCTAGGCGTCGTTCCCAAAAAACAGACGGGAAAATTTAGGTTGATCCAGCATCTCTCCTACCCAAAAGGTGGGTCGGTTAACAACGGGATCGCAAAGGATCAATCAGCAGTATCCTATGAATCGTTTGACCGGGCTGCCGAAATGGTCAGGTTTGCCGGCGCAGGCAAAAGTGGACATTGAAGCGGCTTTCAGATTGTTGCCGGTTCATCCGTCGAGCCACCGGCTCCTGGGTTGCTACGTCGATGGCAGCTATTTCATCGACCTATGTCTACCTATGGGGTGCTCAATATCATGTGCCTACTTCAAGGCGTTCAGTTCATTCTTGCAATGGGTTGCACGCACGGAAGCTGGGTACAAGAGCATTACACACTATCTGGACGACTTCCTGTTCGTCGGTCCAGCATGGCAAGATACCTGCCGTTTCATCTTGGAGGTGTTCACCAAAATCTGCCTGGATTTTGGGGTACCACTGGCCCACAAAAAACCCAAGGTCCCCACAACGAAGTTGACTTTCTTGGGGATTCAGATAGATTCCAAGACAATGGAATGCAGTCTTCCCCAGAAAAAGGTGGCAGACATGAGAGCGGAACTCAGCGCACTGGAAGGTACATGCAGGGTGTCACTGCGACGGTTACAATCCATTATGGGAAAGTTGAACTTTGCCTGTAGGATTATCCCTATGGGAAGGATATTCTGTAGGAGAATGTCACTCGCTACCGCGGGTGTCATTAGGCCACATCACTTTATAAAAGTCACCCGGGCCATGCGGGACGACGCACAGGTGTGGTCAGTTTTCCTGGCCGAGTTCAATGGGTCGGCGATTATTCAAAAAGTAAGCGCTACTAGCACCTACTTGAAACTCTTTACTGGGGGGTCGGGAGCTGCCAGGTAACGAGACTCATCAGACAATCTGTTACCACAGCGACGGGGGCTGTGCCGAGGAAGGCGAGAAAAAAGCAGTGGTTGGGAGACAGGTCATGGCCCTGGCTTTCATGTTTAAGCTGGCAGGGCAGAGGGACCTTGCAAAGGAGTTCATAGTGCGCAAGATGGTGAGCGGCATGTTTAACGGTGTTCGCAGGCCAGATACCAGACGGCCGATTACCTTCTCTTTGTTACTGCGAATGGTGCAGGTTTTGGCGGTAAAGTGCAGGACCCCCTTTGAATCTCTGCTTTTCCATACAGCTTTTTCCCTGGCGTTCTTCGGAGCGTTCCGGATAGGGGAGTTAGTCGCGAACAGTAGACACGGTTCCGGGGATATACAAGTGGTGGATACCTGCCTAAGGGAAGGCATGGTAGTGGTATGGCTTCGGAGGTCTAAGACCGACCAGTTGGGTAAAGGTAAGTGCTGCCCCTACGGGTGTATGGTGGAGTACCTTGGTCAGCGACCGGTGGGACAGTGTTCGCTGTTTATACATGCCGACGGGACGTCGTTATCCCTGTACCATTTGAAAGGATGCTAAAGTTTGCACTACACAGTTTGGGTTTGGAGCAGTCAGAGTTTGGAACACACTCTTTTAGAATCGGGGCTGCTACCGAAGCAGCTAGGTTAGGCTTACCGGACGCGGCGGTCAAGCGTATTGGGAGATGGGAGTCAGAACGTTTTCGGTCCTATGTGCAGCCTAAGGCAGTAGTCAAGAGGACAGAAGCAACTGTGGATTGTGGGTCACTCGTACGTGTACTGGGCCCACAGGTTGGCCGCAGTTACAGAGGGAAAGACCCAACTGGGTTTTCCTGTCACGGACTTACACGTGCAGTGGCTCAGTTTAATATTAATTCACGCCGGCGGTAACAACCTAGGAACGGTTCCCATGCGAAGAATGCTAAAAGTCATGAAGAGAGACGTGGAGAACTGGACGAAGAAGTTCCCGGGTACATTTATGATATGGTCGGAAATGATAAAGAGAAGATCCTGGCGGAACGCGTCGGGTTGGATAGATCAAGGCAGAAGATTATCCAGCAGCTGGCAAGTTTCGTTCGGAAGTTGAGCTTCATTGCCATCAGATATAAGGAATTCGAACCGGCCTGTGCCGACTAGTTTTTCGGCAAGGATAAAGTACACCTTGCGGAAATTGGGCTGGAGTTATTGATGTTGGAGTTTAGGGAGAGTGTCGTATGGGCCTTGGCTTTGATTGACAGCAGGGGGGGATCGCAGTCTTGGGAGGTGTCCCTTGCGTGCTCTGTGGCGGGAGGTGAGTTGCCCGGCCCACTGGCCTAAGTGGGCGTGGCCCTACCTCACAGGGGGTGCATATTATAAGCATTGGGGCTTTGGGCAGGGCCCAAGGCGTGAGTTCACTGTCCGTGGCCAGGCTCCTCCCCCTTTATGTTATATACAGGTTTTTAAGTTATGTTAAAATGGTTAATTTATAATAAAGCTGTGGCCCGTGTTTTCTCACAAAAAAATCGGTGTGGTGTCAATCATTTTTATATAAGCCTAAATGGATCATGCTTGGGTCAAGACTGGGAAAGATAATTGGCAGGTAAAAATACTGAACATAAATGGACAACATTTAAATCCTTACTAAATATACATACTTATCACCATATACCAAGTGGGAATACAAGTAAAAGGAGTAAATCCCATCCAATGTGGCTTAACAATGATTGAAAGATCAAGATACAGAGTAAAAAACAGGCATTTCAATTATATAAACAAGAGGGGGCAGAGACTGCTTTACGGGAGTACTGGGAAATCAACAAGGCTTGCAAAAGGGCTATTAGACTGGCTACAATAGAAAATGAAAAATCAATTGCAAAAGTGAGTAAGGCTAACCCTAAAATAATCTTTAAGTATATTAATGGTAAGAAGGCGAGGAAGGAAGGTATAGGAACATAACAATGTGACACAGGCCGTCTGAAAATTAGTGACCAGGAAAAGGCAGATGAGCTAAATAGGTTATTTTCTTCGGTATACACAAGTGTACCAGTGGTTGGGACACTGCAACATAAAGGGGCTACACTACCTTTGGTTAACGCAGGAAGTAATCCAAAGGAGGTTTGGAAAAAATAAATGTTAATAAAGCCCCGGGTCCTGATGGAATACATTAACAGGTACTGAGGGAACTGGGTTCTGTAATGGCCAAATGATTAAATTTAATTTTTCAAGATTCACTCAACACAGGGTCTCTACCAGATGACTGGAGAAAAGCAGATGTGATACCTATATTAAAAAGGGAGCAAGAGCAAATCAGGGGAATTATAGACCCGTGAGCCTCATAGACCCGTGGGGAAGCTTTTAGAAGGGTTAATAAGGGATAATATACTCAAATATGTCTATTTGAACAGGATTATAAGTAGGAGTCAACATGGGTTTATGAGTGATAGGTCATGTCAAACAAATCTAATTAGTTTCTATGAGGAGGTTAGTAGGAACAACCTGGATCAAGGCAACTCAGTGGATGTAGTCTTTTTGGATTTTGCAAAGGCTTTTGATACAGTGCCACATGGGAGACTATTGTGCAAACTAAGAGATACAGAAATTAATCGAGAGCTGGCTAAAAGACAGGAAGTAAAGGGTTGTTGTAAATAGAACATACTCTAATTGGACACATGTGGTTAATGGGGTTCCTCAAGGTTCAGTATTGGGTCCTCTCCTTTTTAACATATTTATTAATGACTTAGAGGTGGGACTGGAAAATAGTGTATCCATTTTCGCTGATGACACGAAGTTGTGCAAGGTAATTAAATCAGATAAGGATGTGCTTTCCCTCCAAGGGATTTACATAAAATTGAGGAATGGGCATCTAAATGGCAGATGAGATTTAATACGAATAAATGTAAAGTTATGCATCTGGGAAGGAAAAATAGCCATGTAATTTATAATCTTAATGGAGCAAATCTAGGGGTATCAGATATTGAAAGGGATTTGGGAGTGCTTGTGGACAACCATTTAGGTAACAGCGCTCAAAGCCAAGCAGCAGCTGCAAAGGCAAATAAAAGATTAGCATGTATTAGGAAGGGTATAGAAGCAAGGGAAGCAAATATAATTCTGCCACTATACAAATCCCTAGTATGCCCTCATTTGGAATATGGAGTACAGTTTTGGGCACCATTTCATAAAAAGGACATTTTAGAGCTGGAAAAGGTACAGAGGAGGGTAACAAAACTAATAAGGGGAATGGAGGGGCTAAGTTATGAAGAAAGAGTAACCAAATTAAACGTATCTTCTCTAGAAAAAAGACGTCTACGAGGGGATATGATTACCTTATTTAAATACTTCCAAGGTCAATATAAGGCTTTGTCAAGTGAACATTTTGTAGCAATAGATTTTCAATTGACAAGAGGACCTCCTTTGAGGTTAGACGTAAAAAAATTCCACCTTTAATAAAGAAAAGGGTTCTTCACAGTAAGGGTGGTTATTCTGTGGAATTCTCTACCAAAGGAGGTGATGACATCGGATTCGATAGATAACTTTAAAAGGGGACTGGATTCATTTCTAATTAAAAAGGGAATTCAGGGTTATCCTGGATAATTAGAGAGAGTATTGATCCAGGGACCAATCTGATTTTGCCATTATCTTGGGTCAGGAAGTAATTACTTTTATTTTCCCTTTGAGACAAGTTTCACTTGTTTGTTTTTTTTGCCTATATATAGTTGATTTTTTGCCTATATATAGTTGATTAGTAATTAACAACGAATTAATTAATGACTAATCTGCATATTGCAGATCAGAGGAGATCTTAAAAGGTTGAACTTGATGGACTGAAAGTCTTTTTTCAACTTTAATTACTATGGGCCTCATTCTATTACGGCCGCAGCCGCTGCGGGGCCGCAAAGACCGGCCGCAAGCTTTACGGCTATTCTATTCCCCTCCGGCCGGGGACTCCGGCAGGCTTGCGGCCGGCGCCTTGCTATCTCTTGCGGCCGAGGAAAGCCTTTGATCTAAAACAGCCGCAAGGAAATCGGCCGTAAGAAAAGCCTGGTTGCGATTCTATTGCACCGGGAACCC
Source organism: Discoglossus pictus (assembly GCA_027410445.1). Lineage (NCBI taxonomy): Eukaryota > Metazoa > Chordata > Amphibia > Anura > Alytidae > Discoglossus > Discoglossus pictus. The sequence goes on along the minus strand of CM050170.1, from coordinate 77,909,894 downwards.
TGTCTGCAAAGCTAAAAACGAGCCACAGCTTACTTGCAGCAAACAGGTCCCGCTAGCACCGATTAAGCACATAAAATAGCTCAAATAAAGCCATCCTGCACTTTGAGAAGACTATAAAGTGATATTCGGTGTTAGAAAAAATAGCACATAATTACCCTATACTCAAATCCGTAAAATAATATTTTTTTAATATACGTAAAATATTGATGTAAAAAGTCCAGAGTGCTTGGAGCACCTCAGACACACCCACGCCGCAGCCGGAAAATAAACAGTTAATTCGAACTCGGGTTTGTGCAAGCTTGAGAGTGGGTTACTATTAATCCTCATGTCCCCCAATATGATCCCTAGCATTTACAAAGCTGTACAGTGCAGGCTTGAATTTATTTTTGAGTTTTTATATTTCAGAGCTTACGGCCGGTTCCAAGATATGCGGACGGCCGTAAGGGGAGATCCTTGCGGGGCCGTATAATAGAATCGCGAGTTAACTGAACCCCCGCAAGGAATCGCAGCCTTACGGACGATTTACGGCCGGTAATAGAATGAGGCCCTATGTAACTATGTAACTATTATATGGATAGTATTATTTAAAGATAGTTCTACCTCATCTTGATCAAAATTCAATTTAAAGACCCCCAAAGTGTTATTTTTATAGTATGTTCATTTTAACAGTTTGATAATGTGCATGGTGTTTTTACAGTTTCAAGTAAATCTAGTCTTTCATTTTTAACTATTGTATTCAGTTTTTTTGTCTTTGTTTCTAAAAGCATTGTCTTTGTTTCTAAAAGGATTAGGGGCCAGGGAGGGGGGTGTAGGAGAAACAGAGGATTTTGATAAGATCTCTATTCAGTTTTGTTGAAAACTGATTATCTAAATAAGATCCTTAACAATACAACTCAATGGAAAAGTAAATACCATTGAATAACCCTTGCCTTCCAGCTTGCAGAGATGGTAACCCCCATAGAAAAATATATGTTTTTCTCTAATAATTGATTAAAATTCCCATCTTGCACAGCCTCTAATGCTGCTAGTTTGTTAAATACTTCACAAGCATGTAAAGATTTTATCAAACTACAGTGCTCCTTTAATCTTTTATCCTCTCAAAGAAAATTTGTTCTCCCAATTTTCTTTTCCCCACCATCATATTCTCTCCATTATCCCTCAACCTCTCCAGTGCTTTGACCACTGCCCTCTTAACCTCCTGGTTTCTCAGACAGTATATAATAGGGTTCATTAGTGGGGTCACCACACAATAAAATACAGATATCACTTTGTCCATTGGGAATCTAATATGGGAGTTGGGTCGGATGTACATGAAGATGACAGTTCCATAAAATATGGACACCACAGTCAGATGGGATGCACATGTACTGAAAGCTTTCTTCTGTCCTGCAGTTGAGGGGATTCGAAGAACAGAAAGGATGATGAAAGAGTAGGATACCATAATTAGAAGGAAGCAGCCAAGTATCACACTCCATGACATGACCAAAAAGGCAAATTCCCCTTTTGTGGTGTCTTCACAAGACAGTTTTAATAGAGGAGCATAATCACAGAAGAAATGGTCAATACGGTTAGGGAAGCAAAACCTCAGGGTAGAAATCCAGGCAGCAGGTGGGGAGGCAGCAAACAGTCCTCCCACACATGCTCCAATGGCCATGTTTAAGCTATTTCTACTAGTCATTATGGTGCTGTAATGCAAAGGCCTGCAGATGGCAACATACCGGTCATAGGCCATTACAGCAAGTAGGCAGTTCTCAGCAGCACCAAAACCAAAGAGTAGGTAAAACTGTATGAGGCAGGAGGGAGAAGAAATCTCTTTGTGCTGAGTTAATAGAGCATCCAGCATTTTAGGGACTGTAACTGTAGTATATATGACTTCCAACATAGAAAAGTTTGCTAGAAGCAAGTACATGGGCTTATGAAGATGCTGATCAAAAGCTACCAGACTGATGACAAGAAGATGTGCCCCAATGGTGAGGACATACATGCAGGTGAAAAGGGAGAAGAGGAGTATCTCCAGCTCACGCAGTGTCTCAAATCCAACAATGATAAAAGTATAGGCCAAACTTTGGTTCCCATCATCATTTTTTAGCATTTTCCCTGAAATATGAACATAGAACATGTTGATGCATTACAAAAACTACATTTAAGACCAGTATAGATCATATAAAGGTACATAGCTACGTAGCTATTGAATAGATGTAAAGATCAAATTTAAGTCAGATTTTTTTGAATGGTCAACTCAAATCAATATTGTATTTCAAGAAATCCAGAGAAAGTCAATAAAATTCCATTGAGCATTGTCATTCCTTTTATTTGGAGAAAATAAGTTCAATCTTGATGTCAGCTCTCATTATTCCCTGAATCAAAACTAATATATATGTTAAATGTCCTTACTCTTTGTGTTCTTTTTTTTCTAATATTGTATCCAACCCCTTTTAAAAAAAATTATATTCCAACTACCGTCTTTTGATAGTGGATTCCTTAACATGACTTCACATCTACTAGGGTTATGATCTCATAGATTAATCCTTCCATTCGTTTTATTAATTGTGTTACTAGCTTTTCTAGCTCTACAATGTCTATTTTTCAAAGTGATAACCAAAACGGTACTCTATATTGCAAGTAAGGTATGTAAGGTCTTACCAATGATGTATTTAGTTTCAGAATTATAGTTATTTCTATACCCCTCTTAATGCATGCTAATATTTTACTTGCCTTTGCTGCTGCTTCCTGGCATTGAGTACTGTTATATAGGTGCTTGATAAATAAGTACTTGATAATTTTGAGGAGAGTATCTAACTACATGATAACCTTAGGGGGTATTGGTTTCACACTTTAGAGACAGACAAGCAGTCTGTAATCCTAATTAGCACATCAAAGCAGCAAATTATTATTCAGAGCCCTCGTTAGCTCAATAATACAGCAGCAAAAACACTGATTATCTTAGCTTTAGAAACAAATGACTAGTACAACGTATAGCTAGTTTTTGCTCTTTACAAAGAAACTTTAAATAAAGCTTGATTTTGGGGTTACAAACTGTCTTTGATTATTTTGCATACTCAAATAAATCGATAAATATGGAGCCATTGCTCATCAGCACTACATTTAATCATTAATACATATATTAAATACATGTGAACCAAGCACATATCCCTTCACAGTGCCAAAAACAAGCAAGAAATATATTAAAATTATATCTGTGATATACAGTGGATATAAAAAGTCTACACACCCCTGTTAAAATGTCAGGTTTCTGTGCTGTAAAAAAAATAGACAAAAATAAATAATTTCAGAACTTTTTCCACCTTTAATGTGACCTATAAACTGTACAACTCAATTGAAAAACAAACCTTTTGAAATCTTCGGAAATCTTTTAGGTAGAGGGAAGAAAAAATATAAAAATAAAATAATATGGTTGCATAAGTATGCACACCCTTAAACTAATACTTAGCACCTGTTGATTTTATTACAGCACTCAGTCTTTTTCGGTATGAGTCTATCAGCATGGCACATTTTGACATGGCAAGATTTGCCCACTCTTCTTTGCAAAAACACTCCAAATCTGTCAGATTGCGAGAGCATCTCCTGTGCACAGCCCTCTTCAGATCACCACACAGATTTTCAATCGGATTCAGGTCTGGGCTCTGGCTGGGCCATTCCAAAACGTTAAACTTCTTCTGGTGAAGCCATTCCTTTGTTGATTTGGATGTATGCTTTGGGTCGTTGTCATGCTGAAAGATGAAGTTCCTCTTCATGTTCAGCTTTCTAGCCGGAAGCCTGAAGGTTTTATGCCAATACTGACTGGTATTTGGAACTGTTCATAATTCCCTCTATCTTAACTAAGGCCCCAGTTCCAGCTGAAGAAAAACAGCCCAAAGCATGATGCTGCCACCACCATGCTTCACTGTGGGTATGGTATTCTTTTGGTGATGTGCAGTGTTGTTTTTGCGCCAAACATATATTTTGGATTTATGGCCAAAAAGTTCAACCTTGGTTTCATCAGACCATAACACCTTTTCCCACATGCTTTTGGGAGACTTCAGATGTGTTTTTGCAAAATGTGGCCTGGCTTGGATATTTTTCTTCGTAAGAAAAGGCTTTTGTCCTGCCACTCTACCCCATAGCCCAGACATATGATGAATACGGGAGATTGTTGTCACATGTACCACACAGCCAGTACTTGCCAGATATTCCTGCAGCTCCTTTAATGTTACTGTAGGCCTCTTGGTAGCCTCCCAGACCAGTTTTCTTCTCGTCTTTTCATCAATTTTGGAGGGAGCTCCAGTTTTTGGTAATGTCACTGTTGTGCCATATTTTCTCCACTTGATGATGACTGTCTTCACTGTGTTCCATGATATTAGATATGCCTTGTAAATTCTTTTGTACCCTTCTCCTGACTGATACCTTTTAACAATGAGATCCCTCTGATGCTTTGGAAGCTCTCTGTGGACCATGGCTTTTGATGTGGGATGCGACTAAGAAAATTTCAGGAAAGACCAACTAGAGCAACTGAACTTTATTTGGGGTTAATCAGAGGCACTTTAAATGATGGCAGGTGTATGCTGACTCCTATTTAACACGATTTGGAATGTGATTGCTTAATTCTGAACACAGCTACATCCCCGGTTATAAGAGGGTGTGCAGACTTATGCAACCACATTATTTTTCTTTTTTTTTTCTTCCCTCCACCTAAAAGATTTTAGTTTGTTTTTCAGTTGAGTTGTACAGTTTATAGGTCACATTAAAGGTGGAAAAAGTTCTGAAATGATTTATGTTTGTCTCATTTTTTTACAGCACAACCTGACATTTTAACAGGGGTGTGTAGACTTTTTATATCCACTGTACAATACCCAGCCTATATATATATATATATATATATATATATATATATATATATATATATATATATATAGAATTACATAACCTTAATTCAATGAACTTTACCAGATAAAATAAAAACATGCTATACATACGTTCTTGTGATACATTTTATCCAATGTACATATAAAACAAAATGGAAAACAATAGTGGAACATGTTCTTTTCTTAACTAGTTTTAAATTAGGTTTATTTGACATGACTCCCTCTAAAGTCACAAATTGCTGTAATTCATTGAAATAATCATTTAAATCATCATAATTTTTCCATGAAAAATTAGTGATGGAAGTGTTTAAAGGTGTTCTTATAATCCCTGTAAAAAATGCACATGAAACATGGACAGGACATACTGCTGAAATTATTTTTAACTGTACCAGGTTCAGCCAGTACAGCGAGTAACATTTTTTTTCACAGAGCTCCATAATTCAACTGATTTAATGCCTGAACATACCCCATATATAGTTAGAGATGTATTAATCCATACAGCACGCATCCACTCACTAATGTATGCAGCAAACATTAGAACATCAGTATAGTACAAAAGGACAACATGCCCTCCATTTGAAAATAGATCACTTTACATTTACATTCCTGAAGAGTTATGGTTGCAAGGTGTCTGTTTCTGGGCCAGTGAGGGCAATGGGGTGCAGTGTCAATTGCAATATTATCCAGTTATCAAACATGGCATCTCCATACTTTCTTCTCCTCCCACCACCCTCTACTAATAACTACAAATACCCCCAGTCATCCAGATCCGAAGATGGGATGCAACAAACAGAAAATAGATTCCTGTTCTCATAAACAGAGTCAGATTTTCCCCAAAAAAGTGTTTTATGTCCATGGCTTACACATTTGCTAATATTTTTAGTTTGGTACATACTTGACAAACAAGTGTATTTTTTTTTGGAACTGCAGTAGTCTTTTGAAGGACAGCTCTGGCAATTTTTCCTGTATTGCTTTTTGAATAACTAAAGAAGATAATGCGTAAAATGTTTTTAGAATGTAAACTTTTTTATTCTATTACTGTGGGGCTTCATTTTACTTGATCACCAGTTAATTTCATATATATTTCTACAATTAAAATGAATTATATTTTTAAATTAAAATGTAAAGGGAATTATATATTACATTGACTGTGCATTCACAGTTCTGATAGCATGACATACCTGCGAGATGCTGGGCAGTCCTGACGTACTAAACAAATACACCAACCTCTTATAAGCTAGAGTACAATAGTAATTTGTTCTCTGTGGGGTTTACCTCCAGGGGTATTATATTCTTTATCCACTACACCATCGGGGGAAATAAACATAAATATATTGTGAAAGACTCAAGATTATAAAACAAATGGTATAAAGAAGGAAATAATGTCCAAGATAAATATATATAAATATTACATATATATATATATATATATATATATATATATATATATATATATAACATATATATATATATATATATATATATATATATATATATAGTAATTAAGGGTGAAAAAAGACTTTCAGTCCATCAAGTTCAACCTGTTAAGATCTCCTCTGAACTGCAATATGCGAATTAGTTATTAATTAATTTGTTGTTAAATAATTATTAATAGTATAGTATTACTAAAGAGTTAGTCCATCAAGTTCAACCTTTTTAGATCTCTATTGATCTTTTTAATATGTGGACTATTTATTATTAATTGTTAATTGATCCAGAGGAAGGCAAACAGAAAAAAAACTATTGAAAATTTGCCAATTGTCTCATAAGGGGAAAAAAGCAAAATTCTTTCCTGACCCCAGAAACTGGCGATCAAATTTCTCCCTGGATCAATATTCCTTCGCTAGTTATCTAGGATAGCCTTGAATGCCCTCTTTATTCAAAAATATATATAACCCCTTTTTGAAGTTGTCTATCGAATTCGCTGTCACCACCTCCTTTGGTAGAGAATTCCACAGTTTAACCACCCTAACTGTGAAGAACCCTTTTCTTTCTTTAAGGTGAAATCTTTTTTCCTCTAACCTCAAAGGGTGTCCTCTTGTCAGTTGAAAATCTCTTGCTACAAAAAGTTCACTTGACAAAGCCTTATATTGACCCTGGATGTATTTAAATAAGGTAATCATATCCCCTCGTAAATGCTTTTTTTCTAGTGAAAATAAGTTTAGTTTGGTTAGTCTTTCTTCATAACTTATCCCCTCCATTCCCCTTATTAGTTTTGTAGCCCTTCTCTGTACTTTTTCCATCTCTAAAATGTCCTTTTTATGAAGTGGTGCCCAAAATTGTACTCCATATTCCAAATGAGGGGGTACTAGAGATTTGTATAGTGGTAGAATTATATTTGCTTCCCTTGCTTCTATACCCTTCTTAATACATGCTAATATTTTACTTGACTTTACAGCTGCTGCTTGGCATTGATCACTGCTACCTAGGTGGTTGTCCACTAGTACTCCCAAATCCCTTTCAATATCTGATACCCCTAGATTTGCTCCATTAAGATTACAAATTGCCTGGCTATTTTTCCTTCCCAAATGCATAACCTTGCATTTCTTTGTATTAAATCTCATCTGCCATTTAACCGCCCATTTTTCTAATTTATGCAATACCCTTTTTTTAGGGAAAGTACATCATTATCTGATTTTATTACCTTGCACAACTTAGTGTCATCAACAAAAATGGAGACACGACTTTCGAGTCCTACTTCTATGTCATTAATAAATATGTTAAAAAGGAGAGGATCTAATACTGAACCTTGAGGAACCCCACTTATCACAGACCAATCGGAGTATGTTCCATTTACAACAACGCTTCGCTTCCTGTCTTTTAGCCAGCTCTCGATCCATCAGCAGAAAATTAACTGCAATTCCTGTATCCCTTAGTTTGCTCACAAGTCTTCCATGTGGCACTGTATCAAATGCCTTTGAAAAATCTAAAAAGACTACATCCACTGAGTTGCCCTGATCCAAGTTCCTACTAACCTCCTCATAGAAACTAATTAGATTGGTCTGACACAACCTATCCTTCATAAATCCGTGTTGACTGCTACCTATGATCTTGTTCAAATAGACATATTCTTGTATTCTGTCCCTTATTAACCCTAATAGCTTCCCAACTACAGATGTGAGGCTCACTGGTCTATAATTCCCCAGATTTGCTCTTGATCCCTTCTTAAATATAGGTATAGATTTTCTTCAGTCATCTGGTAGAGACCCTGTGTTGAGGGAATCTTGAAAAAATACATATAATGGTTTGGCTATTACAGAGCCCAATTCCCTCAGTACCCTTGGATGTATTCCATCAGGACCCGGGGCTTTATTAACATTTATTTTATCCAACCTCTTTTGAAATGTTTTCCTGTGTTAACCAATTATTTAGTGATGGTAGTGTAGCTCTATGTTGCAGTGTCTTAACCACTGGTATCTCCCTTGTATCTCACCTGCCTTTTCCTGGTCACTAATTATCAGATGCCTGTGTCACATTATAATGTTCCTATAGCTTCCTTACCTTCTTCCCATTAATATATTTAAAAAATATGTTAGGGTTAGTCTTACTCTCCTTTGCAACTAATTTTTTATTTTCTATTATAGACAAAATAGCGCTTTTGCAAGCCTTGTTGATTTCCTTGTACTCACGTAAAACAGTCTCTATCCCCTCTTGTTTGTAGAATTTAAATGTGTGTTTTTTACTCCGTATCTTGATCTTTAAAATCATTGTTAAGCCATGTTGGATGTAATTTACTTTCTTTACTTTTATTCCCACATGGTATATGCCTATTGTGTATTTTCATTGTTTTTACCTATCAGTTCTCTGTCCCAGTCGATACTTTGTATTGCTCCCCTTAGACCGTTAAAATCTGCCCTTTTAAAATTAAGAGTTTTTGTTGGCCCCTTAAAATTTAGTTTTTTTAATTAAATCTCAAATGAGACTGTGTTGTGATCACTGTTTCCCTAAGGTTGCCCTATTCCAACATTTGACACTATATCAATATTATTTGTGATGACTAAATCTAAGATAGCTTAATTTCTAGTAGGCTCTTCAATAACCTGGGCCAGATAATGATCCCTGATTGTACTCAAGAACCTGCTCCCCTTACCTGAACTGCTGGTCTCATTTATCAGGTTTATTCCGGGGTAATTAAAATCCCCCATTATTAGAACTTCCCCATGCTAGTAGGCTCTTGTATAACCTGGGCAGTGGTATTGCTCTGATTGATTGGGCTATTTAAGAACACCATTGCTGGTCCTCATTAATTAGACTGAACAGTCATTGTGTTTTTAAAATAAAATGCCAAATGGGTGTGTCACTCCTTCCAAACTTCTATGGAATTTGTGTGTCTGTAGATGGGGGGAGGGGTAGTATAGTCAATAGGGAGGTAGTACGTAATTCAAGTACAGTGGCAGGCACTTCAGAACTACAGATTCATAACATAAGGTGTATGCCTGCTAATGCCAGAAGCTTGCAAGGAAAAATGGGAGAGATAGAATTATTAGAAATTAATGAAAATGGGATTTAATAGGCAATACCGAAACGTGGTGGGATGAATCTCATGACTGGACTGTTAATCTGGATAGTTATAACCAATTTAGGAAAGATAGAGGCAATGGTAAACGAGGAGGAGGGATTTGTCTGTATGTTAAGCCTGAATTTAAGCCTATAGTCAGAGAACATATTTATGGTGGACCTAGTGATGATAGTTGAATGTTTGTGGGTAGAGTTAAATAGCAGAGCAGCAAATTCCAAAAATAATATTAGTAGGAGTATGCTATAAACCCCCAAATATAGCTGAAAGTGAGGAAATACAATTATTGTTACAGATTGGAAATGCAGCTAAGCATGGGCAAGTTCTAATAATGGGATATTTTAATGAATGAAATAAACTGGATAAATGAGACAAGCAGTTCAGCTAAGGGGAGCAGGTTCTTGAGAGCCTACTTGAAATGAAGCTATCTTAGATTTACTCATCACAAATAATATTGATATAGCATCAAATGTTGGAATAGGGCAACCTTTGGGAAACAGTGATCACAACACAGTCTCATTTGAGATTGAATTAAAAAAAACTAAATTTTAAGGGGCCAACAAAAACTCTTACTTTTAAAAGGGCAGATTTTAACGGTCTACGGGCAGCAATACAAAGTATAGACTGGGACAGAGAACTGATAGGTAAAAACACTGAACATAAATGGACAACATTTAAATCCTTACTAAATATACATACACATCGGCATATACCGTGTGGAAATAAAAGTAAAAGGAGTAAATCCCATCCAATGTGGCTTAACAATGATTGAAAGATCAATATACGGAGTGAAAAACAGGCATTTAAATTATACAAACAAGGGGGGACAGAGACTGCTTTACGGGAATACAAGGAAAACAACAAGGCTTGCAAAAGCGCAATTAGACTGGGTAAAATAGAAAATGAAAAATGTATTGCAAAAGAGAGTAAGACTAGCCCTAAAATATTTTTTAAGTATATTAATGGGAAGAAGGTGAGGAAGGAAGCTATAGGAACATTACAATGTGACACAGGCCGTCTGAAAATTAGTGACCAGGAAAAGGCAGATAAGCTAAATAAGTTCTTTTCTTCGGTATTCACAAGGGAGGTACCAGTGGTTGGGACACAGCAACATAATGGGGCTACACTACCTTTGCCAAATAATTGGTTAACACAGGAAGTAATCCAAAAGGGGTTGGAAAAAAATAATGTTAATAAAGCCCTGGGTCCTGATGGAATACATCCAAGGGTACTAAGGGAACTGGGTTCTGTAATAGCCAAACCATTTTTTTTAATTTTTCAAGATTCACTCAACACAGGGTTTCTACCCGATGACTGGAGAAAAGCTGATGTGATACATATTAGTCCGATTGGACTAATGTGGTAAGTGGGGTTCCTCAGGGTTCAGTATTAGGTCCTCTCCTCTTTTTTTTTTGAGCACCACTTCATAAAAAGGACATTTTAGAGCTGGAAAAGGTACAGAGGAGGGCAACAAAGGGGAATGGAGGGGCTAAGTTATGAAGAAAGACTTACCAAATTAAACTTATTTTCGCTAGAAAAAAGGCGTCTAATACGAGATATGATTACCTTATATAAATACATCCAGGGTCAGTATAAAGATTTAAGGGAGCTTTTTGTGCCAAGAGGTTTTCAACTGACAAGAGGACATCCCTTGAAAAAGATGCCACCTTAAAGAAAGAAAAGGGTTCTTCACAGTAAGGACGGTTAATCTGTGGAATTATCTACCAGAGGAGGTGGTGACAGCGGATTCGATAGATAAGTTTAAAAGGGGACTAGATTTATTTCTAATTAAAAAGGGAATTCAGGGTTATCATGGATAACAACTAATTAATTAATAGTTAATCCGCATATTGCAGATCAGAGGAGATCTTAAAAGGTTGAACTTGATGGACTGAAAGTCTTTTTTCAACCTTAAATACTATTGCCCTCATTCTATTATCGGCCGTAAAACGGCCGCAAAGCTGCGATTCCTTGCAGCCGTCTTACGGCCCGTGTAGAGCTACCTTTACCTTGCAATTCAAATAGACGGCGCCGCAAGGATATCCCCTTACGGTGTTTTGCCAGCGCCCGTAAATCTTGTTTTCCGGAAGCAAAGTCAGAAAACTGTAAATGCAAATATAAATTCGAGATGGCACTGTAAAGCTCCGTAAATGCTAGGCATCATAATGGGGGACATGAGGATTAATAGCAACACCCTCTCAAGCTTGCATATCAGCCCAAATCCGATATATCATTTACGGTATACTTTCCATGTCGTAGTCCCGCGGGCTTGTCCTTGGGGAACATAATGGGGGGGCATGAGGATTAATAGAAAAACATTCTCTAGCTTGCACATCGCCAAATTGTACTTTGATTTTAAAATCCGTACAAGTCCCACGGACTTCAATAATCAAGCCCGTAGCTCCTTATTCAAGCCTGTGCGGGCTTGGAGGGCGCATGTCCTCCAAGCCCGTAGCTCGTTCTTAAAGCCAGTACGTGCTTGGAGGTTGAAGGTATCCATTTTGTTACGGTTTTTGCAGTCTGCATGGTTTAAGCCTGTAACCCTAAAATGGAGGCCCAAGCATTACAGCCTCCAAATTAACAATTGTTCAAATTAGTTTAATATTCCTCATATGTTTGATTGGTCAACACACATACAGGTTCCTTTGTATAATAGAATATGTCACCCAAACAAATGTGTTTTGACAACATGTAGCTGACATGAGCGGGCCCACATCATTGCGCAGTTCTAATGTTTTTGACTACTGCGCGTTGATGAAAGGGCACAAGTGATATGACCTAATGCCATAAACCCTTCTAACCCTTGTAGCCGCAGCCTAATCCTAACCCTTACACCCCACAGCCTAATCCTATTAATTAGATCCGCTAGCCTCCTGTCGGGCCTGCTGTTGTTGATGCGCGCATGTGTCGGTGCGCAGATGACAGCGCACATTCGATGCACGCTATATAGTTGATCAACGATAGAATACACATCTCGCTCATCACATCTACATTAGAGAATACAAATAGTGGCCAAATCAGACCGCCACTTGGCATATATCAAGTACCAGGGGAATATTTCATTATATGTGGTTAAGTTCTTCAGTTGTGTCCGACTCTCTGTGACCCTATGGACTGCAGCACATTCAGCTATGTTTCTGCCTGTGCTGTTCTCCAAATTTTGAAGGCCAAAGAGATTGGAGTGGGTTGTCAGTTCATCCTCTAGTGGATTGGGATTTGTCTGATCTCTCTGCTATGACCTGCCCACCTACAGTAGCTCACAGCTTCATTCAGGTACACAAGCTGCTTCACCACCACCACCACTTAGCAACCCTCACCCATGTAAATTGATAAATAGCAGAACAGTTTGGAAGTTCACCAAATGGGAATAACTAGACACCTGGCACATGGCTCCCACCAGGATGGGCGTAGCAGAGATTATGCCTGATGGCAGTGAGTTTGCTGTCGATCCCAGAGCCTCTGGACTGTCTCCCTTTGTGCTTGCGGCCTTTCCTGATGGGTCAGAGTAGATATGTGTGGTGTATGTTCCCCTGGTCCCCTTCAGCATTGCTAAGTGGTGTGAAGGGGCTTGTGTATCTGAATGAAGCTGTGAGCTATAACATGTAGGGCCACTGTAGGTGGGCAAATCATAGCAGAGAGATCAGACAAGGTCCAATCCACTTGAGAAGGAACTGATAAACCACACCAGTATATTTAGCATGCAAACCGTGGATAACAGCACAGGTAGAGACCTAGCTGAATGTGCTGCAGCTCATAGGGTCACAGAGTGTCAGACACAACTGAAGAACTGAACAACATACATTACAATGTTTCCCTGCTACTTGATATATGCCATGTGGCGGTGTAATTTGCAAAATAATTGTGTTACCAAATGTAGATGTGATGAGCGAGATGTATATGCAGTTAGATAGAGATTTAAGGGATCACAATAGAGCTTATGTGCGTGGCAAAGGGTTCATATGACCTGACTCATGTTTTACTCTTGCTATTGAATTGGGTAGTGTGGCTTTAATCATATTATGCATGTTGCAGCATGGTTTGTCATATTGGCATGTGCATGGCCATTACAACATATGATAACCAAAGGATATTTAGCCAATGCATGTTCATTATTGGGCAACTAACTGTATTCACACATATGCTAAGTGATGTTGGTGAAGGGGTTTGTGTACTTCAATGAAGCTGTGAGCTATACTACATAGGGCCAGTGTAGGTGGGTACGTCTTATCAGAGAGGTCAGACTAATCCCAATCAAGTAGAGAAGGAACTGGAAAACCACTCCAGTGTCACCTGTCCTATTCATTGTAGACCCTCAGGGGAATGTTCCTACTCCACAGTATCGCTAATCAGACTTGTCATGGGTATTAACCCTATATTAGTAGTAGATATGATATTTGGGATCATGTGATATCTAAAGCTATTCTGACTCCTTAACAGTTTTATATGTATTGATCTATTGCATGTTAACTATGGCTCATCAGTTAACATTTATAGGAATGTGACACTAATGTAATGCATGTGGATTTCCCAGAACCAAACATATTCATAACACACGGACGCAGTCAGAAAGGTCTAACAAAGCTTTATTTTTTACACAGACCACAATCAGCAGTGGTCAAGAGTGTGCATTCACATAACAGTATAACAAAGCTTTATTTGCTAGACAGACCACAATCAGCAGTGGTCAGGATTGTGCATTCACATAACAGTATAACAAAGCTTTATTTGCTAGACAGACCACAGTCAGCAGTGGTCAAGATTGTGCATTCACATAACAGTATAACCAAACTTTATTTGATAGACAGACCACAATCAGCAGTGGTCAAAACTGCATTAATATCATGGGTGTGGTGTGGGCGGGTCCTTGAAGAGCAAGAGGCTGGAAAAAAGGGGAAACCTACAGGAGTCAATCTAATAGTCTAGAATAAGCATGATGCATAGCACCTACCAGGGTCACATGCTGCAACCGGAACCAGAAATCTCTCCATTTAACTGAAGAAACCATTTATGTGCATAGCACTTACAACTTGTAACTAGATCTGCTCAGTGAAACAGATGATTCAACCTTTGGACTGTGTAATCCAATCCAGTTTCACACATACAGTGTGTTGACCAAACAAAAATCTGAAATAAGTGTTCAAATAAGAAAAGGCGGAGGAGGATCCAAAAAATTTTTAGAATCACGATGTATGTACAGTACAGTTCTAAATACTGTACCAATATACCAACTCACCTGATTCCCATCTGCAAGCATTACTAACCTTTAGCTAGGTCTGTGGATAATCAGAAATATGGGCAGATTATTATGGAGAGGACACAAAGGTCAGCAGCCAGATTCAATGTTACTTACATCAGACCCAAAGATCTGTTCTCAGACTGATATTGAGGTCAGGATCACATGCTTCACTACTGCATATATTCTTGCTGGCTGTCATTAACATGCCATTGTGAGACTTTGCAAGTCCACCGCCATAGCGGTATTAGTCTACATTTAAGCTAACAACAATCATGTCGGAGATATCTGGCTATATGATAGCTGTAAGATTGTGGGAGCTACATGTTAAGGGGGCTGCCATTGAAGGCATGTCTACCTGAGAGGCGGTGACAGGCAGCGGTGGTCTGGCCGGTGGCGGACACATGGGAGGAGAGGAGGGGCCAGGCTGCTCTTGACTGGGGGATTGGGAGATCCCCGTTGATGTCGGGCTGGGGACCATCTCCTGTCTGAGCAGCCTGACCTGAAGGTGTTCTGTTGTCATGTGGTGCCTCCTCACCTCCCTGGACAGCCTGGCCAGGCTGTGGGTCATATGCGACCGGAGGCCAGAGAGCTGGCTGGTCGTCGACTCCTGAAAGCTGGCCTCGATCCTCTGGGAGCTTGCCAGCTGCTCCTTCATGACGGCCAGCATCTCCACCAGCACAGCCTGGCTCTGCGGCGACGACACCGCTGGGTGGGCCTGGTGAGGTGTAGTGGGGAGGTCCACAGCTGGAGCCTGGGGTGACAATGCGCCCGGTGGTGACCAGGCCAGCACACTGTGTGGGGAAAGAGGTGTTGTCCCAAGGGCGTGGGAGGGCCCCAGAGCAAGTCTTTGGAGTATGGGCATAGTCCCAGGGCTTGTGGCAGTTGAGCTGGCGAGGTCAATGACCAGCCCATCCTCTGACCCAGGGCCCTCCGACCTTCTTCCTCCCCCTGTGCTGGAAGATCCTGGTACGGGGCCGATGGCCCCGCCTCCTCTGCCTGGTCACAGGACCCAGAACTCCTCCTGGATGCTGAGAGATAGAGAAGAAAGGTAAATGTCATTAGTATGTTGATTAGCGCATTGATATGTGTTCATTTCTAATTATCTGACATCTAGCCTTGAATATGGATGATTCTCCTCTTTGCAACTCTGATTAGCTATCTTATACTAGCTGTTATCTATTCTTAGGTTTACGTTCTTGATGGTTCTCGGCTCACAACGCTATCTGTATTACGGCTTATGTCTGTAACTGCATAGGCTGAAAGGGCACACCAATACATGGACTCTCTATTACAGGGGTGTCCAAACTCTTTCCTGGATTGGAAGATATCCTTTCTGTGCACTGGTGAGTTAATCAGGATGACTGAAGAAGCGATTGACTCACCTGTGCGCAGCAGGGTTATCAAATCCAGGCATGTGTGTGGCCCACCAGGACCGAGTTTGGACACACCTGCTCTATTGCTTGATACTGTTGTGGTGACCAGGAATGACAGTGATTTGTCAGCTTCATGAATTTAATGATGCATCCATCTATCCCTTGTTATTTCATGGAGCTGACATGTCAGTGTCATGTCCATGTGTAATATGTGCAATGACTTCATGTCCCAGGTACTTGACCCTCCGCCCCTCGGCCTCCTGCGCCATCTTCTTCCTCACTGCGGCCCTGATGTCGTCAAACCGGTGCTTAATGGACCGCAGACTCCGTCCACGGCCCGCCACACCATTGACCAGATCGACCACCTGCTGCCAAGCATTAGCCCTGGGCCCAGCCTTGACTTCCCTACCCCCCGAGGTGATGACGGGGCCGGCACGGATGGCCTCCAGGAGGACCATGTTCTCCTCCCGGCTATAATTGTGGGCCCTGGACCTGCCGCCAGTCTCTTGCTCTCCAGACTGGGGTTGAGGACCCTCTCCACTCTCCTCCTCCCTCCTCTCCTCCCTCCTCCTCCTCCTTCCTCCTCCTACTCTCCTCTCCCTCCTCCCTCCTCTCCTCCCTCCTTCCTCTACTCTCCTTCCTCTACTCTCCCCCCTCCTCCCTCCTACTCTCCTCTCCTCCCTCCTTCCTCTCCTCTCCTCCCTCCTTCCTCTCCTCTTCTCCCTCCTTCCTCCTTCCCTCCTCTCCTCCCTCCTTCTCCTCCTCTCCTCCCTCAATCAAACTCAATCAAAATCAAACTCAATCAAACTCAATCAAAATCAAACTCAATCAAACTCAATCAAACTCAATCAAACTCAAACTCAATCAAACTCAATCAAACTCAATCAAACTCAATCAAAATCAAACTCAATCAAACTCAATCAAACTCAATCAAAATCAAACTCAATCAAAATCAATCAAACTCAATCAAACTCAAACTCAATCAAACTCAATCAAACTCAATCAAACTCAATCAAAATCAAACTCAATCAAACTTAATCAAACTAAATCAAAATCAAACTCAATCAAAATCAAACTCAATCAAACTCAATCAAACTCAATCAAACTCAATCAAAATCAAACTCAATCAAAATCAAACTCAATCAAACTCAAACTCTCTCGCTCTCAATCCCTCGCTCTTAATCCCTCGCTCTCAATCTCTCTCTCTCTCTCAATCTCTCTCTCTCTCTCAATCTCTCTCTCAATCTCTCTCTCTCAATCTCTCTCTCTCAATCTCTCTCTCTCTCAATCTCTCTCTCTCTCTCTCTCTCAATCTCTCTCTCTCAATCTCTCTCTCTCTCAATCTCTCAATCTCTCTCTCTCTCTCAATCTCTCTCTCTCTCTCTCAATCTCTCAATCTCTCTCTATCTCAATCTCTCAATCTCTCTGTCTCAATCTCTCTCTATCTCTCTCTCTCTCTCTCAATATATATATATATATATATAGAGAGAGAGAGAGAGAGAGAGAGAGAGAGCGAGAGATATCAGAGATATAATACGAAACATAAAAAACAAAATAACTTACCTCCCTCCACCAAACTCCTCTCCCCACACAAAAAAACTCTCCAAACCTATAAGCCAACCCAAAAAAAACACAATTGTACTTCTCGCCAGTGTATTCAGTAAATATAGAAATTGTCAAAACCGAAAAATAAAATATAGCTTGATAGGATGAAAAGCATGTACAATGCAACTTACCTCCCTCCAAACTCCTTTGTGCCGGACAAAATACACAAACACTACAAACACCTATAAACAAGAAAAAAACACAATTGTACTTCTCGCCAGTGTATTCAGTAAATATAGAAATTGGCAAAACATACAAATAAAATACAGCTTGATAGGATGAAAAGCATGTACAATGCAACATACCTCCCTCCAAACTCCTTTGTGCCGGAACAAATTCACAAACACTCAAGAAACCTATAAACAAGAAAAAGAACGCAATTATACTTCTCGCCAGTGTATTCAGTAAATATAGAAATTGGCAAAACATACAAATAAAATACAGCTTGATAGGATGAAAAGCATGTACAATGCAACTTACCTCCCTCCAAACTCCTTTGTGCCGGAAAAAAATCACAAACACTCAAGAAACCTATAAACAAGAAAAAGAACGCAATTGTACTTCTTTACATCGTAATCTGTAAATGTAGAAACGTATTTCCGTAAAAAGAACATAAAACGCGACTTGATAATAAAGCAACTTACCTCCTCTCACCCACCAAGCTCCGGGAACCGCGTGCTACTTCGTCCGAAATCGCAACACAGTCGAGGCGTGGGCGCATTCCTATTTATTCACTCCCACTGTCAATCAAATGGTCTATCCCGTAAGTGATTGGCTGTGAGACCTGTGGCGCAATGCGTGATTCCGCTATTGGATGGTTCGTGCCGGGCGCGGCTAGTCCATCCCCCTTCCAGCTTGCGTGCGCGCCTAAACGTCACGGCCTTCCTACATTCTGAAGGCCGCGATTCGCGCCTGGCTAGATTAAATTTACAGCCGCATCCGTTGAAGTCCACACGATGCACTTACGGCATTGGAATGAAACCGGGCTGAAAGGGCCCTAAAAGTATAAATGAAGCAATAAAAGGCATTCAAATTACTGGCAAAACAATACCCAATGATCAAATAGGTTAATAAAAGATATATTTTTATTGTCATGTACATCCTCAATATGGCGGCCATATTAACCCTTTATCACTCAGAAAGGCTAGAATGTGTCCCCTAAAGATATCAACATTATCTGATTTACATCTCTCTTATCACATCTACTTTTTGGAATACAAATATTGGCTATATTTCAACGCCACATTACATAGATCATGTAGCATGGGCCCAAATTCAAATGTGGGCCAGAATATTAGGGGTTACTAATTAAAATGGCTAAACCAATCCATAATCAGGGAACTTCATAACATGATGAAGCTTAGATACACCAGTGAGTTTTTCCATTTGTGAAATCCACCAGGATAATAACAGCTGTGGTAATTAGCAAGCTATAAAACCACATCATCATCCATGAATTAGCAAGTCTGAACCATCATTGATAGCAGCAACCTGAGTGCGGTGTATATGTATGTGAGTAGAGCAGCGTCGTAGGAATGGATATTTGTTTTGAATGTTGCAGAGTGGAAACCCAGCTGTCAGGCGTGTGACTGAGGAGTGGCTTAGGCGTGACAGAGAGGGGCGGCTGGGAGTGAATGTGGGTGAGCATGCTGATGCAATCCATGGTGGTCCGGAACCAAGCCAGGCAAGTGGCTCATCACAGGATATGCCTAGGGTCATGGTGGGGGGTCAGTTAGGGGAGAGAGCTCCAGTGGCACAGGGACAGGGGGATATGAGGGCACCTTCAGACAGGGAGGAGGACCTTGATGTGGGTGATCAGCTGATGGGGGGCCAGATGAGAGACCCCTAGAGGGTGTGGCACATGAAGTGGGGGCTCCGGCACAGCCAGACCCACAGGGGGGTGAGCAGGCCCAGGAGCCTGCCAGGAGGCTTCGTGCACCCAGGGTACAGGGAGAGAGTCACATTAGAGGGGTTAACTGATGTGGAAGTGTATGAGCGTTTTAGGCTAACCCGTGCCAGCCTGGAGGAGCTCAATGGGGTCCTGAGGGAGGACATGGAGCCTTCCTCATGGACCAATAGAGCCATCCCAGGCATGACACGGATGTTAGCCGCCATACACATCCTATCACCTGGTAGTTTGCCTGAGCACATTCCTCCATGCTGTCGTTCCGAAAGCTGCCAGATACATCAGTTTTCCCCACACTGGGGAAGAGATCTTGAAGGTGAAAGCAGATTTCTTTCGAATGGGAGGTATCCCCAATGTGCTCGGTGCTATATATTGTACACATGTAGCATTGATACCTCCTAGAGAGCAAGAAGCGCTGTTCCGAAATCGCAAACACTATCATTCCATCAATGTCCAGGTTGTTTGTGATGCAGACATGCGCATACAAAATGTGGTTGCAGGCTTCCCAGGAAGTACTCATGATGCCCATATCCTGCGTCAGTCATCCACCCATCTTTATTTTGAGTCTGGAGAAGCTCCACCTGGGTGGCTACTGGCTGAGTACCCATAAAGGATCCCCTAACATATACATCAATACATCATGTTCCACTGTAATGCTATTCCATTGTTGCATGCAAAATGCGCAACGACGCATGCGCCAACAGACAAAATAGAGTCCCTCAATAGCGCGCAAAACATCGCGCAGGAGTTGAGATAAGGACTTAAGGGTGGACTTAGGGGTTTTAGGGTTAGGGGTCTTTGGGCTAAGGCTTTGGATTCTGAGTGTTAGTGTTAGGCATGGGGTCTCAGTGGTTCGGGTTAGGTATAGGGGTCTGAGGGCTCGGGTTAGAGGGTTTTGGCCCATTAGGCAATAGATTCTACAACTTGCGCTCTTTGATCGACGCACATTTTGCCACACAATTTTCAACAGTGCGCTACTGTCGCCGGCTTCTGTCAGCGCCGTATTGTCCGCGCTCATTTGCCGTGCGCCCTAAAGAAGGTGTGCCGACTGAGCCATTGCATCGTAGCTTGTTGCTGTGCCTAACCCGATGTGACGTGGTCATAGGAGTATGAAGTTCCAAGCCAGAGATCCCTAAACTAACGTCACATTAATCATTGTGTATATTTACAGATGCTTTAACGAGTAGCACAACCTCACATTCATATCTACATCTCCCATTTTTGTTTCCTTCAGGTGATGCAGGATATAGGTGTTTGCCGTGGTTGTTGACCCCTGTGAACAATCCACGCACAGAGGGGGAGGAGAGGTACAATGCGGCCCATGCCAGAACCCGGAATGTAATAGAGCGCACCTTTGGCCTCCTGAAGATGCGCTTCAGATGTTTACATTCCACTGGCGGAGCGCTACAGTATACACCAGTGAAGGTTTGTCACATCATCATGGCCTGCTGTTGTCTGCACAATATAGCAGTACAGGTAAACTGTCTGGGGAACATTGATGATGCTCCGCTTGAACCGGCGGAGCGTCCAGTACCTCCCCCTGGTGAGGATAACTTTCAGGGGTCACAACTACGTGCCCACGTCATTCGGGAGTACTTCCCATGTAAGTCTGAAACTAATAACAACCAACTATAATGTACCTTGATTATGGTTACTAATACATCTCTTTTCTCCTTCCCCATTGTCATACAGAATATCCAACAGTCCACAGTAGAGGATAGCTTTGTGATGTAACATATGTCTCGTGACGCATTCTTAATATTGGATCAAATACAGCCTGCTCTGATATCCGTTAATGGTAAGTATGCGCACATTCCCATACACATCATATATATTGATATCTGCCAACCTCCAGAAGCTAAGCTAAATGGATGGTCTGATGTATTCCACAATGTCAATGGATATAGGCCTCACAATCGTATTTGAAAACATCTTCCCAGAACTGTAATGTTCACATTGTCTGATCATGCTATTCCACATCCCATGGAGGTCAATGCAATTCAAAGCAATCTGGATATATGAACATACCAGCATATTGTAAACCATAATAAATGTACCTCATGGGATGCAAAGAGGGGATCTCTCCAGTTCTTTGTCAGCGAATGCTGGTAAAAGCATTCTCAGTCAGATAACAGGAATAGTCTCAAGGGTGTGTTAACTAGGAATCATTGTGCAATATATCATATGGATTGTGTGACTCATATCATCATATTGCCATTACAGAACTGTTGCCGTGTGTCAACACATTGTTTACCCACACAGACATGGGAAACGACCTGTACAGCAACAGAACATCAGCTACATCAATGTCGTCTACATTGTAAGTGAGGATTTGCGGGAAACATGTGCATGTATGCATGAGAGGAAATGACTAATAACTCCATTAATGTAGGCCTAACTTTCTTTTCCCCAAGATATCCCCTATGTATTGCTGAAGTGGTCAGAAACGTTTATCGGACCATGCAGACGTGTCCTGGGGGAACAGATCTCTTCGTTGAATACTCCACTTGATCTATCCAAGGTAGAGAACCACATGTGGATGTCCGAACATGTATCAATATGTGATAGTTGGGATCTTCCATTTCTCTGTCTCTCTCTGTCTCTCTATCTGTCTGTCTGTCTGTCTGTCTCTCTCCTCATCCCACCCACCCCTGTTTCCCCTTAATTTATTGAGTCACACAAGTCTTCGACACCTGAACAATTAGCAACTTCTGCTAACTATCCCAATTAACCCTTTACACTATGTTTTCTCTTGTCTTCTTCCTCACATCCCCTGCCTTTTCCTCAGACTCTTCTTTACTTCTCCCCTTTTTGTCTCCAACATTTTCATTTCAACTCTCATGCCCACCTCTCTCCTTTTATTCACCCATCAGCTAATCTTACTCAAGCTGTGGTTAAACTATGTGTCTCCTGACTGTCCCATCTGCAGATTACATTATCTGTCCACATGGGGCAGATACCTTATTACATAATAGTGCATCGCACTTTACATCTGATACCTTTCCTCTCCGACTAATGCATATCTTTCTACTTGACACAACATCCTTCCTATGTATCTCTCACTTACTTATTAACCTTGCTATTCCTTATCTACTCTTCCCCATGTCCATTACCTTTAGCTTGGAAGTGGTGATTTTCAAATCTTGTGGGGGCCTTTGGGAACAAATCATTTATCAACAGACTTTACGCTCAAAACAGGGCCCTCCATTTTCTGGCGTTGGCAATATTACATCACATATATAGTTGTGAGCGTACGGGTCGTTGCTCACGCTTGCGGGCTCGCGTAGCGAGCCCGCGGCCCTCGTGTAGCGAGCCGCGGCCCTCGCGTAGCGAGGTCACTGGGCAAGGGCCTCAGTTGCTGGCATGGAGCGCCGAAGGCGCTCCATGCCAGCAACTGAGGCCCCTCGCGAAGCGAGGGCCTCAGTTGCTGGCGAGGTCACTGGGCAAGGGCCTCAGTTGCTGGCATGGAGCGCCAAAGGCGCTCCATGCCAGCAACTGAGGCCCCTCGCGAAGCGAGGGCCTCAGTTGCTGGCGAGGTCACTGGGCAAGGGCCTCAGTTGCTGGCATGGAGCGCCGAAGGCCGAAGGCGCTCCATGCCAGCAACTGAGGCCCCTCGCGAAGCGAGGGCCTCAGTTGCTGGCGAGGTCACTGGGAAAGGGCCTCAAACCCTCGCAAACTTCACGTCGCTACTCAAAAAACACGACACACAAATTACGACACTCGCTACATTTTACGGGGAACGCAAACAACCTACGAAACACGTTATAACACATTACGACCTCGCAAACATCGGACGCAACACGCCGACATACAAACATTTAAAACACAATACATACACACAGCACATACATAAAAACCTTACCTACACCAAGAGGGAGCACCCAGAACCTCAAAAATGCAACTTAGACCTCGATTTTACTCCAAATAAAAGAGTTTTCA